>JAAVTG010000112.1:0-329343 GCA_011947345.1 Phytophthora quininea
TCCCAACCTCAATGATACGCTCCATACACTCGTACGATACAAACATTCAAACCTACATACGCACATTCAGTTGCTACACATATTCCGACCTTACACACGATTTGTCTCAATCACATACCCAAGGACGTACTTTCATTATGTTCTTCGTTGAGTCCCGCCAGCAAGTTCACCTTGCGTCGAAATATATCTCTTCACTGTTTCGAATCCGTCGGGCGTACGATGCCTGCAATGGCGTGTGAACGCTCATTGGCGGATGCACCAGTTTCTGTCGCTGCAAACTATCACCATCTTCTTCCCCACATACGAAAACGTAGTCTCCCAAGTTCTCATCCCAAACGGGAGTAAGCGGCCGTAATTAACCTTACTGATCGTCGATTGCTTGACAGGCCTGTCTCTATCACTTCGCAGTGTCACCATCGTGTTCCCCGCGCATGAAAACGTAGTCTCGCAAGTTTTCAGCCCAAACAGGTGTGTACACCCGCAGTTATCATTTCTGATCGCTGATTGGCTGATGGGTCTGTCTATGTCATCTCAGACAATCAACATCGTGTTCTCCACACATGAAAACGTAGTCTCCACGTTTCCATCCCAATCCGGTAATTACGGCCATAGCTATCCTTCCCGATCGCTGATTGGGTGATGGGCCTGTCTCTGTCTTTTCACACTATCACCATCTTCTTCCCGTATATGAAAGCGTCGTCCCCTAAGCTTTCAGCCGAAACCGGTATGTACAGCCGCAGCAATCGCTCCTGATCGCTGATTGGCTGATGGGCCTGTCTCTGTCACATGGGACTATCACCATCATGTTCCGCGTATATGAAAACATAATCTACCAAGTTTTCAGCCCAATCGGTGGAGTACAGCCGTTGTTTTCGTTGCGGATCGCTGATTGGCGGATGCGCCTGTTTCTGCTCGCTCAGAGTATCACCATCCTGTTCGCCATACTGAAAACCCTAGTTACACTTAGTTTCATTATGCTCTGATCCGTATTACCGTCAGTATCGTCTGATAACCGAAAATAGTGTATCGAGTAGTACTAACTTGGGTGCTAAAAAGCAGCGCGCTACAGGAATAAACAGCAGCAACAGCCCAAAATAGAGCCCATAACGCGACGTCATTTTAGTGCGATACATATGTAGCGCCGACCATATATATAGAACACTCCAACACGAACACATCCATGCACAATAACACGCATTCTCTGCATACATTCCCACTCTACACACTCCTATTCGACACCTACTCCTACTCTACACAAGCGTACACTCACTCACCTTCATACGATTCCCAATACCACTCTCGCGCGCATAGTCATCCATGACCTGTTTCCACTACCTGTCCTTAATCGTCGTTGCATTAACTAGTCTACATACCTTTTGTCGTTCCCATACACACATCTATATATGATACAACACGCTTATGCTACACATATTCTCCCTCGACAACAGACTTCCCACCCTCCAATGATACGCTGCATACACTCGTACGATACAAACATTCAAACGTACATACGCACATTCAGTTGCTACACATATTCCGACCTTACACACCATTTGTCTCATAGTCACAGACTCAAGGACGTACTTTCATTATGTTCTTCGTTGAGTCCCGCCAGCATGTTCACCTTGCGTCGAAACATATCATTCACTGTTTCGAATCCGTCGGTCGGCGTACGGTGCCTGCAATGGCGTATGTGAACGCTCATTGGCGGATGCACCAGTTTCTGTCGCTGCAAACTATCACCATCTTCTTCCCCACATACGCAAACGTAGTCTCCCAAGTTCTCATCCCAAATGCGAGTAAGCGGCCGTAATGAACCTTACTGATCGTCGACTGCTTGATAGGCTTGTCTCTATCACTTCGCAGTGTCACCATTGTGTTTCTCATATACAAAAACGTAATCCTCCAAGGTTTTAGTCGAAGCAGGTGTGTGCCACCGTAGATAACGTTGCTACTCGCAGATTGGCTGATGGGCCTGACTATGTCATCTCTTACAATCACCATCGTGTTCTCCACATATGAAAACGTAGCCTCCTAAGTTTTTAGCTCAAATGGGTACGTACAGCAACAGTTATCCTTCCCGATCGCTGATTGGGTGGTGGGCCTGTCTATGTCTTTTCACACTATCACCATCTTCTTCCCCGTATATGAAAGCGTGGTCCCCTAAGGTTTCAGCCTAAACCGGTATGTACAGCCGCAGCAATCGCTCCTGATCGCTGATTGGATGATGGGCCTGTCTCTGTCACATGTGACTATCACCTTCATGTTCCGCGTATATGAAAACGTAGTCTCCCAAGTTTTCAGCTCAACCGGTGCAGTACAGCCGTTGTTTTCGATGCTGATCGCTGATTGGCGGATGCGCCTGTTTCTGCTCGCTCAGAGTATCACCATCATGTTCGCCTTATTGAAAACCCAGTTACACTTAGTTTCATTATGCTCTGATCCGTATTACCGTCAGTATCGTCTGATAACCGAAAATAGTGTATCGAGTAGTACTAACTTGGGTGCTAAAAGCAGCGCGCTACAGGAATAAACAGCAGCAAAAGCCCAAAATAGAGTAGATAACGCGACATCATTTTAGTGCGACACATATGTAGCCCCGACCATGTATATATAGGATTTCGAGTCTATCGCCTTAACCGCTCGGCCAAGCTGTCTTAGCAACTCGCACACTAGCGCCCACGCCGATCCAAACGCGATTGCCAGCCCCACGCGTCGCTCGCGCAGACCCGGGCCATCAGCCGCTTGCCCCGCTCCTGCGCCACCTCTCAACGCGTCGGATCGCTCCCCGCGCCGTTCTACGCGACGCCACAGTCGGCCGACGTCGCAGCCACGGCGCGGCCGCCCCACGACCACCCCACGACCGACGCGCGCCGACAGCTGCGCAGCGTTCCGGTGGCCACGGACCACTCGCGGGCACAACCGACAACCCCGCTCGACACACGCTGCAAAACGGGGTGCGTGGATAAAGAGATCGACAGCTGTGAGACTTGAACTCACGCGGGTTACCCCAATAGATTTCGAGTCTATCGCCTTAACCGCTCGGCCAAGCTGTCTTAGCAACTCGCACACTAGCGCCCACGCCGATCCAAACGCGATTGCCAGCCCCACGCGTCGCTCGCGCAGACCCGGGCCATCAGCCGCTTGCCCCGCTCCTGCGCCACCTCTCAACGCGTCGGATCGCTCCCCGCGCCGTTCTACGCGACGCCACAGTCGGCCGACGTCGCAGCCACGGCGCGGCCGCCCGACCACCCCACGACCGACGCGTCCGCGCCGACAGCTGCGCAGCGTTCCGGTGGCCACGGACCACTCGCGGGCACAACCGACAACCCCGCCCGACACACACGCTGCAAAACGGGGTGCGTGGATAAAGAGATCGACAGCTGTGAGACTTGAACTCACGCGGGTTACCCCAATAGATTTCGAGTCTATCGCCTTAACCGCTCGGCCAAGCTGTCTTAGCAACTCGCACACTAGCGCCCACGCCGATCCAAACGCGATTGCCAGCCCCACACGCGTCGCTCGCGCAGACCCGGGCCATCAGCCGCTTGCCCCGCTCCTGCGCCACCTCTCAACGCGTCGGATCGCTCCCCGCGCCGTTCTACGCGACGCCACAGTCGGCCGACGTCGCAGCCACGGCGCGGCCGCCCGACCACCCCACGACCGACGCGTCCGCGCCGACAGCTGCGCAGCGTTCCGGTGGCCACGGACCACTCGCGGGCACAACCGACAACCCCGCCCGACACACACGCGCTGCAAAACGGGGTGCGTGGATAAAGAGATCGACAGCTGTGAGACTTGAACTCACGCGGGTTACCCCAATAGATTTCGAGTCTATCGCCTTAACCGCTCGGCCAAGCTGTCTTAGCAACTCGCACACTAGCGCCCACGCCGATCAAACGCGATTGCCAGCCCCACGCGTCGCTCGCGCAGACCCGGGCCATCAGCCGCTTGCCCCGCTCCTGCGCCACCTCTCAACGCGTCGGATCGCTCCCCGCGCCGTTCTACGCGACGCCACAGTCGGCCGACGTCGCAGCCACGGCGCAGCCGCCCCACGACCACCCCACGACCGACGCGTCCGCGCCGACAGCTGCGCAGCGTTCCGGTGGCCACGGACCACTCGCGGGCACAACCGACAACCCCGCCCGACACACACGCTGCAAAACGGGGTGCGTGGATAAAGAGATCGACAGCTGTGAGACTTGAACTCACGCGGGTTACCCCAATAGATTTCGAGTCTATCGCCTTAACCGCTCGGCCAAGCTGTCTTAGCAACTCGCACACTAGCGCCCACGCCGATCCAAACGCGATTGCCAGCCCCACACGCGTCGCTCGCGCAGACCCGGGCCATCAGCCGCTTGCCCCGCTCCTGCGCCACCTCTCAACGCGTCGGATCGCTCCCCGCGCCGTTCTACGCGACGCCACAGTCGGCCGACGTCGCAGCCACGGCGCAGCCGCCCCACGACCACCCCACGACCGACGCGTCCGCGCCGACAGCTGCGCAGCGTTCCGGTGGCCACGGACCACTCGCGGGCACAACCGACAACCCCGCCCGACACACACGCTGCAAAACGGGGTGCGTGGATAAAGAGATCGACAGCTGTGAGACTTGAACTCACGCGGGTTACCCCAATAGATTTCGAGTCTATCGCCTTAACCGCTCGGCCAAGCTGTCTTAGCAACTCGCACACTAGCGCCCACGCCGATCCAAACGCGATTGCCAGCCCCACACGCGTCGCTCGCGCAGACCCGGGCCATCAGCCGCTTGCCCCGCTCCTGCGCCACCTCTCAACGCGTCGGATCGCTCCCCGCGCCGTTCTACGCGACGCCACAGTCGGCCGACGTCGCAGCCACGGCGCGGCCGCCCCACGACCACCCCACGACCGACGCGTCCGCGCCGACAGCTGCGCAGCGTTCCGGTGGCCACGGACCACTCGCGGGCACAACCGACAACCCCGCCCGACACACACACGCTGCAAAACGGGGTGCGTGGATAAAGAGATCGACAGCTGTGAGACTTGAACTCACGCGGGTTACCCCAATAGATTTCGAGTCTATCGCCTTAACCGCTCGGCCAAGCTGTCTTAGCAACTCGCACACTAGCGCCCACGCCGATCCAAACGCGATTGCCAGCCCCACACGCGTCGCTCGCGCAGACCCGGGCCATCAGCCGCTTGCCCCGCTCCTGCGCCACCTCTCAACGCGTCGGATCGCTCCCCGCGCCGTTCTACGCGACGCCACAGTCGGCCGACGTCGCAGCCACGGCGCGGCCCCCCACGACCACCCCACGACCGACGCGTCCGCGCCGACAGCTGCGCAGCGTTCCGGTGGCCACGGACCACTCGCGGGCACAACCGACAACCCCGCCCGACACACACACGCTGCAAAACGGGGTGCGTGGATAAAGAGATCGACAGCTGTGAGACTTGAACTCACGCGGGTTACCCCAATAGATTTCGAGTCTATCGCCTTAACCGCTCGGCCAAGCTGTCTTAGCAACTCGCACACTAGCGCCCACGCCGATCCAAACGCGATTGCCAGCCCCACACGCGTCGCTCGCGCAGACCCGGGCCATCAGCCGCTTGCCCCGCTCCTGCGCCACCTCTCAACGCGTCGGATCGCTCCCCGCGCCGTTCTACGCGACGCCACAGTCGGCCGACGTCGCAGCCACGGCGCGGCCGCCCCACGACCACCCCACGACCGACGCGTCCGCGCCGACAGCTGCGCAGCGTTCCGGTGGCCACGGACCACTCGCGGGCACAACCGACAACCCCGCCCGACACACACGCTGCAAAACGGGGTGCGTGGATAAAGAGATCGACAGCTGTGAGACTTGAACTCACGCGGGTTACCCCAATAGATTTCGAGTCTATCGCCTTAACCGCTCGGCCAAGCTGTCTTAGCAACTCGCACACTAGCGCCCACGCCGATCCAAACGCGATTGCCAGCCCCACACGCGTCGCTCGCGCAGACCCGGGCCATCAGCCGCTTGCCCCGCTCCTGCGCCACCTCTCAACGCGTCGGATCGCTCCCCGCGCCGTTCTACGCGACGCCACAGTCGGCCGACGTCGCAGCCACGGCGCGGCCGCCCCACGACCACCCCACGACCGACGCGTCCGCGCCGACAGCTGCGCAGCGTTCCGGTGGCCACGGACCACTCGCGGGCACAACCGACAACCCCGCCCGACACACACACGCTGCAAAACGGGGTGCGTGGATAAAGAGATCGACAGCTGTGAGACTTGAACTCACGCGGGTTACCCCAATAGATTTCGAGTCTATCGCCTTAACCGCTCGGCCAAGCTGTCTTAGCAACTCGCACACTAGCGCCCACGCCGATCCAAACGCGATTGCCAGCCCCACACGCGTCGCTCGCGCAGACCCGGGCCATCAGCCGCTTGCCCCGCTCCTGCGCCACCTCTCAACGCGTCGGATCGCTCCCCGCGCCGTTCTACGCGACGCCACAGTCGGCCGACGTCGCAGCCACGGCGCAGCCGCCCCACGACCACCCCACGACCGACGCGTCCGCGCCGACAGCTGCGCAGCGTTCCGGTGGCCACGGACCACTCGCGGGCACAACCGACAACCCCGCCCGACACACACGCTGCAAAACGGGGTGCGTGGATAAAGAGATCGACAGCTGTGAGACTTGAACTCACGCGGGTTACCCCAATAGATTTCGAGTCTATCGCCTTAACCGCTCGGCCAAGCTGTCTTAGCAACTCGCACACTAGCGCCCACGCCGATCCAAACGCGATTGCCAGCCCCACACGCGTCGCTCGCGCAGACCCGGGCCATCAGCCGCTTGCCCCGCTCCTGCGCCACCTCTCAACGCGTCGGATCGCTCCCCGCGCCGTTCTACGCGACGCCACAGTCGGCCGACGTCGCAGCCACGGCGCGGCCGCCCCACGACCACCCCACGACCGACGCGTCCGCGCCGACAGCTGCGCAGCGTTCCGGTGGCCACGGACCACTCGCGGGCACAACCGACAACCCCGCCCGACACACACACGCTGCAAAACGGGGTGCGTGGATAAAGAGATCGACAGCTGTGAGACTTGAACTCACGCGGGTTACCCCAATAGATTTCGAGTCTATCGCCTTAACCGCTCGGCCAAGCTGTCTTAGCAACTCGCACACTAGCGCCCACGCCGATCCAAACGCGATTGCCAGCCCCACACGCGTCGCTCGCGCAGACCCGGGCCATCAGCCGCTTGCCCCGCTCCTGCGCCACCTCTCAACGCGTCGGATCGCTCCCCGCGCCGTTCTACGCGACGCCACAGTCGGCCGACGTCGCAGCCACGGCGCGGCCGCCCCACGACCACCCCACGACCGACGCGTCCGCGCCGACAGCTGCGCAGCGTTCCGGTGGCCACGGACCACTCGCGGGCACAACCGACAACCCCGCCCGACACACACACGCTGCAAAACGGGGTGCGTGGATAAAGAGATCGACAGCTGTGAGACTTGAACTCACGCGGGTTACCCCAATAGATTTCGAGTCTATCGCCTTAACCGCTCGGCCAAGCTGTCTTAGCAACTCGCACACTAGCGCCCACGCCGATCCAAACGCGATTGCCAGCCCCACACGCGTCGCTCGCGCAGACCCGGGCCATCAGCCGCTTGCCCCGCTCCTGCGCCACCTCTCAACGCGTCGGATCGCTCCCCGCGCCGTTCTACGCGACGCCACAGTCGGCCGACGTCGCAGCCACGGCGCGGCCGCCCCACGACCACCCCACGACCGACGCGTCCGCGCCGACAGCTGCGCAGCGTTCCGGTGGCCACGGACCACTCGCGGGCACAACCGACAACCCCGCCCGACACACACACGCTGCAAAACGGGGTGCGTGGATAAAGAGATCGACAGCTGTGAGACTTGAACTCACGCGGGTTACCCCAATAGATTTCGAGTCTATCGCCTTAACCGCTCGGCCAAGCTGTCTTAGCAACTCGCACACTAGCGCCCACGCCGATCCAAACGCGATTGCCAGCCCCACACGCGTCGCTCGCGCAGACCCGGGCCATCAGCCGCTTGCCCCGCTCCTGCGCCACCTCTCAACGCGTCGGATCGCTCCCCGCGCCGTTCTACGCGACGCCACAGTCGGCCGACGTCGCAGCCACGGCGCGGCCGCCCCACGACCACCCCACGACCGACGCGTCCGCGCCGACAGCTGCGCAGCGTTCCGGTGGCCACGGACCACTCGCGGGCACAACCGACAACCCCGCCCGACACACACGCTGCAAAACGGGGTGCGTGGATAAAGAGATCGACAGCTGTGAGACTTGAACTCACGCGGGTTACCCCAATAGATTTCGAGTCTATCGCCTTAACCGCTCGGCCAAGCTGTCTTAGCAACTCGCACACTAGCGCCCACGCCGATCCAAACGCGATTGCCAGCCCCACACGCGTCGCTCGCGCAGACCCGGGCCATCAGCCGCTTGCCCCGCTCCTGCGCCACCTCTCAACGCGTCGGATCGCTCCCCGCGCCGTTCTACGCGACGCCACAGTCGGCCGACGTCGCAGCCACGGCGCGGCCGCCCCACGACCACCCCACGACCGACGCGTCCGCGCCGACAGCTGCGCAGCGTTCCGGTGGCCACGGACCACTCGCGGGCACAACCGACAACCCCGCCCGACACACACGCTGCAAAACGGGGTGCGTGGATAAAGAGATCGACAGCTGTGAGACTTGAACTCACGCGGGTTACCCCAATAGATTTCGAGTCTATCGCCTTAACCGCTCGGCCAAGCTGTCTTAGCAACTCGCACACTAGCGCCCACGCCGATCCAAACGCGATTGCCAGCCCCACACGCGTCGCTCGCGCAGACCCGGGCCATCAGCCGCTTGCCCCGCTCCTGCGCCACCTCTCAACGCGTCGGATCGCTCCCCGCGCCGTTCTACGCGACGCCACAGTCGGCCGACGTCGCAGCCACGGCGCGGCCGCCCCACGACCACCCCACGACCGACGCGTCCGCGCCGACAGCTGCGCAGCGTTCCGGTGGCCACGGACCACTCGCGGGCACAACCGACAACCCCGCCCGACACACACGCTGCAAAACGGGGTGCGTGGATAAAGAGATCGACAGCTGTGAGACTTGAACTCACGCGGGTTACCCCAATAGATTTCGAGTCTATCGCCTTAACCGCTCGGCCAAGCTGTCTTAGCAACTCGCACACTAGCGCCCACGCCGATCCAAACGCGATTGCCAGCCCCACACGCGTCGCTCGCGCAGACCCGGGCCATCAGCCGCTTGCCCCGCTCCTGCGCCACCTCTCAACGCGTCGGATCGCTCCCCGCGCCGTTCTACGCGACGCCACAGTCGGCCGACGTCGCAGCCACGGCGCGGCCGCCCCACGACCACCCCACGACCGACGCGTCCGCGCCGACAGCTGCGCAGCGTTCCGGTGGCCACGGACCACTCGCGGGCACAACCGACAACCCCGCCCGACACACACGCTGCAAAACGGGGTGCGTGGATAAAGAGATCGACAGCTGTGAGACTTGAACTCACGCGGGTTACCCCAATAGATTTCGAGTCTATCGCCTTAACCGCTCGGCCAAGCTGTCTTAGCAACTCGCACACTAGCGCCCACGCCGATCCAAACGCGATTGCCAGCCCCACACGCGTCGCTCGCGCAGACCCGGGCCATCAGCCGCTTGCCCCGCTCCTGCGCCACCTCTCAACGCGTCGGATCGCTCCCCGCGCCGTTCTACGCGACGCCACAGTCGGCCGACGTCGCAGCCACGGCGCGGCCGCCCCACGACCACCCCACGACCGACGCGTCCGCGCCGACAGCTGCGCAGCGTTCCGGTGGCCACGGACCACTCGCGGGCACAACCGACAACCCCGCCCGACACACACGCTGCAAAACGGGGTGCGTGGATAAAGAGATCGACAGCTGTGAGACTTGAACTCACGCGGGTTACCCCAATAGATTTCGAGTCTATCGCCTTAACCGCTCGGCCAAGCTGTCTTAGCAACTCGCACACTAGCGCCCACGCCGATCCAAACGCGATTGCCAGCCCCACACGCGTCGCTCGCGCAGACCCGGGCCATCAGCCGCTTGCCCCGCTCCTGCGCCACCTCTCAACGCGTCGGATCGCTCCCCGCGCCGTTCTACGCGACGCCACAGTCGGCCGACGTCGCAGCCACGGCGCGGCCGCCCCACGACCACCCCACGACCGACGCGTCCGCGCCGACAGCTGCGCAGCGTTCCGGTGGCCACGGACCACTCGCGGGCACAACCGACAACCCCGCCCGACACACACGCTGCAAAACGGGGTGCGTGGATAAAGAGATCGACAGCTGTGAGACTTGAACTCACGCGGGTTACCCCAATAGATTTCGAGTCTATCGCCTTAACCGCTCGGCCAAGCTGTCTTAGCAACTCGCACACTAGCGCCCACGCCGATCCAAACGCGATTGCCAGCCCCACACGCGTCGCTCGCGCAGACCCGGGCCATCAGCCGCTTGCCCCGCTCCTGCGCCACCTCTCAACGCGTCGGATCGCTCCCCGCGCCGTTCTACGCGACGCCACAGTCGGCCGACGTCGCAGCCACGGCGCGGCCGCCCCACGACCACCCCACGACCGACGCGTCCGCGCCGACAGCTGCGCAGCGTTCCGGTGGCCACGGACCACTCGCGGGCACAACCGACAACCCCGCCCGACACACACACGCTGCAAAACGGGGTGCGTGGATAAAGAGATCGACAGCTGTGAGACTTGAACTCACGCGGGTTACCCCAATAGATTTCGAGTCTATCGCCTTAACCGCTCGGCCAAGCTGTCTTAGCAACTCGCACACTAGCGCCCACGCCGATCCAAACGCGATTGCCAGCCCCACACGCGTCGCTCGCGCAGACCCGGGCCATCAGCCGCTTGCCCCGCTCCTGCGCCACCTCTCAACGCGTCGGATCGCTCCCCGCGCCGTTCTACGCGACGCCACAGTCGGCCGACGTCGCAGCCACGGCGCGGCCGCCCCACGACCACCCCACGACCGACGCGTCCGCGCCGACAGCTGCGCAGCGTTCCGGTGGCCACGGACCACTCGCGGGCACAACCGACAACCCCGCCCGACACACACACGCTGCAAAACGGGGTGCGTGGATAAAGAGATCGACAGCTGTGAGACTTGAACTCACGCGGGTTACCCCAATAGATTTCGAGTCTATCGCCTTAACCGCTCGGCCAAGCTGTCTTAGCAACTCGCACACTAGCGCCCACGCCGATCCAAACGCGATTGCCAGCCCCACACGCGTCGCTCGCGCAGACCCGGGCCATCAGCCGCTTGCCCCGCTCCTGCGCCACCTCTCAACGCGTCGGATCGCTCCCCGCGCCGTTCTACGCGACGCCACAGTCGGCCGACGTCGCAGCCACGGCGCGGCCGCCCCACGACCACCCCACGACCGACGCGTCCGCGCCGACAGCTGCGCAGCGTTCCGGTGGCCACGGACCACTCGCGGGCACAACCGACAACCCCGCCCGACACACACGCTGCAAAACGGGGTGCGTGGATAAAGAGATCGACAGCTGTGAGACTTGAACTCACGCGGGTTACCCCAATAGATTTCGAGTCTATCGCCTTAACCGCTCGGCCAAGCTGTCTTAGCAACTCGCACACTAGCGCCCACGCCGATCCAAACGCGATTGCCAGCCCCACACGCGTCGCTCGCGCAGACCCGGGCCATCAGCCGCTTGCCCCGCTCCTGCGCCACCTCTCAACGCGTCGGATCGCTCCCCGCGCCGTTCTACGCGACGCCACAGTCGGCCGACGTCGCAGCCACGGCGCGGCCGCCCCACGACCACCCCACGACCGACGCGTCCGCGCCGACAGCTGCGCAGCGTTCCGGTGGCCACGGACCACTCGCGGGCACAACCGACAACCCCGCCCGACACACACGCTGCAAAACGGGGTGCGTGGATAAAGAGATCGACAGCTGTGAGACTTGAACTCACGCGGGTTACCCCAATAGATTTCGAGTCTATCGCCTTAACCGCTCGGCCAAGCTGTCTTAGCAACTCGCACACTAGCGCCCACGCCGATCCAAACGCGATTGCCAGCCCCACACGCGTCGCTCGCGCAGACCCGGGCCATCAGCCGCTTGCCCCGCTCCTGCGCCACCTCTCAACGCGTCGGATCGCTCCCCGCGCCGTTCTACGCGACGCCACAGTCGGCCGACGTCGCAGCCACGGCGCGGCCGCCCCACGACCACCCCACGACCGACGCGTCCGCGCCGACAGCTGCGCAGCGTTCCGGTGGCCACGGACCACTCGCGGGCACAACCGACAACCCCGCCCGACACACACACGCTGCAAAACGGGGTGCGTGGATAAAGAGATCGACAGCTGTGAGACTTGAACTCACGCGGGTTACCCCAATAGATTTCGAGTCTATCGCCTTAACCGCTCGGCCAAGCTGTCTTAGCAACTCGCACACTAGCGCCCACGCCGATCCAAACGCGATTGCCAGCCCCACACGCGTCGCTCGCGCAGACCCGGGCCATCAGCCGCTTGCCCCGCTCCTGCGCCACCTCTCAACGCGTCGGATCGCTCCCCGCGCCGTTCTACGCGACGCCACAGTCGGCCGACGTCGCAGCCACGGCGCGGCCGCCCCACGACCACCCCACGACCGACGCGTCCGCGCCGACAGCTGCGCAGCGTTCCGGTGGCCACGGACCACTCGCGGGCACAACCGACAACCCCGCCCGACACACACGCTGCAAAACGGGGTGCGTGGATAAAGAGATCGACAGCTGTGAGACTTGAACTCACGCGGGTTACCCCAATAGATTTCGAGTCTATCGCCTTAACCGCTCGGCCAAGCTGTCTTAGCAACTCGCACACTAGCGCCCACGCCGATCCAAACGCGATTGCCAGCCCCACACGCGTCGCTCGCGCAGACCCGGGCCATCAGCCGCTTGCCCCGCTCCTGCGCCACCTCTCAACGCGTCGGATCGCTCCCCGCGCCGTTCTACGCGACGCCACAGTCGGCCGACGTCGCAGCCACGGCGCAGCCGCCCCACGACCACCCCACGACCGACGCGTCCGCGCCGACAGCTGCGCAGCGTTCCGGTGGCCACGGACCACTCGCGGGCACAACCGACAACCCCGCCCGACACACACACGCTGCAAAACGGGGTGCGTGGATAAAGAGATCGACAGCTGTGAGACTTGAACTCACGCGGGTTACCCCAATAGATTTCGAGTCTATCGCCTTAACCGCTCGGCCAAGCTGTCTTAGCAACTCGCACACTAGCGCCCACGCCGATCCAAACGCGATTGCCAGCCCCACACGCGTCGCTCGCGCAGACCCGGGCCATCAGCCGCTTGCCCCGCTCCTGCGCCACCTCTCAACGCGTCGGATCGCTCCCGCGCCGTTCTACGCGACGCCACAGTCGGCCGACGTCGCAGCCACGGCGCGGCCGCCCCACGACCACCCCACGACCGACGCGTCCGCGCCGACAGCTGCGCAGCGTTCCGGTGGCCACGGACCACTCGCGGGCACAACCGACAACCCCGCCCGACACACACACGCTGCAAAACGGGGTGCGTGGATAAAGAGATCGACAGCTGTGAGACTTGAACTCACGCGGGTTACCCCAATAGATTTCGAGTCTATCGCCTTAACCGCTCGGCCAAGCTGTCTTAGCAACTCGCACACTAGCGCCCACGCCGATCCAAACGCGATTGCCAGCCCCACACGCGTCGCTCGCGCAGACCCGGGCCATCAGCCGCTTGCCCCGCTCCTGCGCCACCTCTCAACGCGTCGGATCGCTCCCCGCGCCGTTCTACGCGACGCCACAGTCGGCCGACGTCGCAGCCACGGCGCGGCCGCCCCACGACCACCCCACGACCGACGCGTCCGCGCCGACAGCTGCGCAGCGTTCCGGTGGCCACGGACCACTCGCGGGCACAACCGACAACCCCGCCCGACACACACACGCTGCAAAACGGGGTGCGTGGATAAAGAGATCGACAGCTGTGAGACTTGAACTCACGCGGGTTACCCCAATAGATTTCGAGTCTATCGCCTTAACCGCTCGGCCAAGCTGTCTTAGCAACTCGCACACTAGCGCCCACGCCGATCCAAACGCGATTGCCAGCCCCACACGCGTCGCTCGCGCAGACCCGGGCCATCAGCCGCTTGCCCCGCTCCTGCGCCACCTCTCAACGCGTCGGATCGCTCCCCGCGCCGTTCTACGCGACGCCACAGTCGGCCGACGTCGCAGCCACGGCGCAGCCGCCCCACGACCCCACCCGACCGACGCGTCCGCGCCGACAGCTGCGCAGCGTTCCGGTGGCCACGGACCACTCGCGGGCACAACCGACAACCCCGCCCGACACACACGCTGCAAAACGGGGTGCGTGGATAAAGAGATCGACAGCTGTGAGACTTGAACTCACGCGGGTTACCCCAATAGATTTCGAGTCTATCGCCTTAACCGCTCGGCCAAGCTGTCTTAGCAACTCGCACACTAGCGCCCACGCCGATCCAAACGCGATTGCCAGCCCCACACGCGTCGCTCGCGCAGACCCGGGCCATCAGCCGCTTGCCCCGCTCCTGCGCCACCTCTCAACGCGTCGGATCGCTCCCCGCGCCGTTCTACGCGACGCCACAGTCGGCCGACGTCGCAGCCACGGCGCAGCCGCCCCACGACCACCCCACGACCGACGCGTCCGCGCCGACAGCTGCGCAGCGTTCCGGTGGCCACGGACCACTCGCGGGCACAACCGACAACCCCGCCCGACACACACGCTGCAAAACGGGGTGCGTGGATAAAGAGATCGACAGCTGTGAGACTTGAACTCACGCGGGTTACCCCAATAGATTTCGAGTCTATCGCCTTAACCGCTCGGCCAAGCTGTCTTAGCAACTCGCACACTAGCGCCCACGCCGATCCAAACGCGATTGCCAGCCCCACACGCGTCGCTCGCGCAGACCCGGGCCATCAGCCGCTTGCCCCGCTCCTGCGCCACCTCTCAACGCGTCGGATCGCTCCCCGCGCCGTTCTACGCGACGCCACAGTCGGCCGACGTCGCAGCCACGGCGCGGCCGCCCCACGACCACCCCACGACCGACGCGTCCGCGCCGACAGCTGCGCAGCGTTCCGGTGGCCACGGACCACTCGCGGGCACAACCGACAACCCCGCCCGACACACACACGCTGCAAAACGGGGTGCGTGGATAAAGAGATCGACAGCTGTGAGACTTGAACTCACGCGGGTTACCCCAATAGATTTCGAGTCTATCGCCTTAACCGCTCGGCCAAGCTGTCTTAGCAACTCGCACACTAGCGCCCACGCCGATCCAAACGCGATTGCCAGCCCCACACGCGTCGCTCGCGCAGACCCGGGCCATCAGCCGCTTGCCCCGCTCCTGCGCCACCTCTCAACGCGTCGGATCGCTCCCCGCGCCGTTCTACGCGACGCCACAGTCGGCCGACGTCGCAGCCACGGCGCAGCCGCCCCACGACCACCCCACGACCGACGCGTCCGCGCCGACAGCTGCGCAGCGTTCCGGTGGCCACGGACCACTCGCGGGCACAACCGACAACCCCGCCCGACACACACACGCTGCAAAACGGGGTGCGTGGATAAAGAGATCGACAGCTGTGAGACTTGAACTCACGCGGGTTACCCCAATAGATTTCGAGTCTATCGCCTTAACCGCTCGGCCAAGCTGTCTTAGCAACTCGCACACTAGCGCCCACGCCGATCCAAACGCGATTGCCAGCCCCACACGCGTCGCTCGCGCAGACCCGGGCCATCAGCCGCTTGCCCCGCTCCTGCGCCACCTCTCAACGCGTCGGATCGCTCCCCGCGCCGTTCTACGCGACGCCACAGTCGGCCGACGTCGCAGCCACGGCGCGGCCGCCCCACGACCACCCCACGACCGACGCGTCCGCGCCGACAGCTGCGCAGCGTTCCGGTGGCCACGGACCACTCGCGGGCACAACCGACAACCCCGCCCGACACACACGCTGCAAAACGGGGTGCGTGGATAAAGAGATCGACAGCTGTGAGACTTGAACTCACGCGGGTTACCCCAATAGATTTCGAGTCTATCGCCTTAACCGCTCGGCCAAGCTGTCTTAGCAACTCGCACACTAGCGCCCACGCCGATCCAAACGCGATTGCCAGCCCCACACGCGTCGCTCGCGCAGACCCGGGCCATCAGCCGCTTGCCCCGCTCCTGCGCCACCTCTCAACGCGTCGGATCGCTCCCCGCGCCGTTCTACGCGACGCCACAGTCGGCCGACGTCGCAGCCACGGCGCGGCCGCCCCACGACCACCCCACGACCGACGCGTCCGCGCCGACAGCTGCGCAGCGTTCCGGTGGCCACGGACCACTCGCGGGCACAACCGACAACCCCGCCCGACACACACACGCTGCAAAACGGGGTGCGTGGATAAAGAGATCGACAGCTGTGAGACTTGAACTCACGCGGGTTACCCCAATAGATTTCGAGTCTATCGCCTTAACCGCTCGGCCAAGCTGTCTTAGCAACTCGCACACTAGCGCCCACGCCGATCCAAACGCGATTGCCAGCCCCACACGCGTCGCTCGCGCAGACCCGGGCCATCAGCCGCTTGCCCCGCTCCTGCGCCACCTCTCAACGCGTCGGATGCTCGTTAAGAGTTCCGACGTGTTTTTGTGGCTTACATGGCGGGACCACTTGGAGTTGAGGCTGGATGAGTTGTTTTTACAGTGAAGGACCTGCCGATCATTTTTCGAGAACAGCTCGTGTCGTGCGGTATCTGCAATCTACCTTCGCGGTCGTGACGCAACATTTGGATGGAACCGATATTCGCTCAAGATAAAGCGCCTCACGAAGGTTATCTATGACGGTTCGCTCTTCCTTGCCGTTGTCATCGTCGGCGTCTCGATCGGCTTGACCGCCTGATCGAGTGAGAGCGTCACCACGTCGTCATTTCATTTCAGGTACGACAATGCCACTGCAGCACCACCGCCTTGTTATCGGGGGCTAATAATCTTTCGTTTACTGCAGCGACGCTGTCGTCGTCCAGACGGTTCTGGCACCAGTGGGCACCACTGTGTCGTCCGAGATGGCGTCGGACTGACACCAGACAACAGTGCCGAGCCGCACAATGAGAGGCTGGAGCGGAGAGAAGGGTGTGAACATCGAATGAGAGCCATGAGCACGAGCGACACCAACATTTGGATGCAACATCAAGCTCAATTCGCAGTTCGGCAAGAGCAACGGCTGGTCCTACTGGGCAAGCTTGACCTGTTCAAGATGTTTACACAGGACGCGGCCGCTAGTCTGTCCTACGAATACATCGACTTTGGCGGCCCCAGGGGTGTCGATCCACGGTCAGCTAACCATGCACGTGGATTCCGCACGAAGGACTGCAATCCGTGCTTCCGCCCCGTCAGTCCGTCCAAGAGGTGGAGAACGACAGCATGCATCCCATGACGTCGGGCGACACGGCGCATTTCTCCAACGAGGGGTAGAACGCGATCGGGGCTCTGAGGGCATAGGTCAGTGCATTCAACTCATTCGGAAGCCGACCATCAGCAAGGGCAGCAAGCTCAACGGCGCCGACACTTCGTCATCACCACGGGCGGCGATGACAAGATCTACAACAATGCCGAGCTCTTCTGAGTCGTCGAAGCATCGAGAGCTTGCCTCCACTAGACAGTACCTTATCTTGCATCTTGATACGCAGCATGGAACATTTGTTATGTAATGACTTGCCATTTTGGATGCAAGGGCTCGCTACTTTCTAAGATGACCCGCTCTCGTTCTCGCTGTCACTTCCGCTGAGTTCACTATCAATGCCGTCTTCTCAGCCCCAACAAATCTATTTGAAGGAGAAAAATAGGATAAAATTAAGCTGCTATATTTGAAAGTGTCCACGAGGACAATGTGAAACGCTGAATTAAATACGAATAATATTCATTTCTTCTTGCCTGTAAGCATCTAATCGCTTGGGATGACCAAAACAACACTGTCAAAATGCTCGATGAAAAACGTATCGCTGAGGCCTTAATAAATTGCTGTTTTCTCCTCAAGTTTAGAAGAAAAACAAAGTTACATTGGCTCACTTGTTGCCTTCATCGCAAAGGCGCAATGAGCGGCGACGTTGTTTGCAAGCAAGACGCACATTTGACTCACGCTGATTAGGTTGATCTGGAGACTGACAGCGCTTTCGAGATGGCGGCGGTGCTCGGTTTTCATTTGTCTTGGCCGACGACTGCTCGACTGGGTGTCGACATGAGTCCGGGAAGGTTTTTGTCTGGGTGGGACTTGCTGAAGCAAGACTCTGTTTGGCTCCATCTAGCGGCTCGGCAGAGAGCCACCTTGCAAGTTCCACACTGGAACCTGGTCTTGTAACCTTGACTTGTGTGATGATGCTTGTTTTCCTTGTCGTGGTTCATCTGGCAGCACAGAATACAGGTGCGCTGCTTTCCTCCATCAATAGCAACCTGGATCAAATGTAAGTGGGTGAGTACAAAGCTTAGAACATTGTTTAGCAAACGTACCAAAGGATGCTGAATATTCTTGAGAGTCGAAGACGCTTCCACTCTATCTCTGTCTCAAATCTAATGCGTTTCTTGTAGGATAACGTCTGCGCGTTGCACGGCGTCGCTGAGAGCACGGTGTGTTAATCGCGAGCTGAATGTAGTTCTGACGACGGTATCGGCCGCTCCGATATTGCTTTTGCTGCTTCACGAACGAAAGCAACAAAGCCTGGTAGCTTTTGCTTGTGCTTCTGGTAAGCTTTGTATGATGTGCACACATCTCTGTTCATCAAAAAGGAAGGAGATTGAACAAGATGTTGCGTTAGATAATACTCATGAGTGACGAATACGATTTCATTTTACCTTGAACAGAAGAAATGCCTGATTTGCATTGTTGATTAGCGTCGTCAGCATTCGTAGCCAAATGGCAACCTTCGGTGAGAGGCGAAAGTGTTTGGGTTTGACGTTTTTCGAGTATCTGGAATACACGTCTATTCCGCCTTTGACACGGTTCCAGAGAGCAATGAGTGACGGGAGGATTTGTTTCGCTGGCAGTAGAGGACCACTTCGATTCTGGATAATTTTTATCAGCGCTCGCCATAAGCTTAGTGAGTGTAGTAGCGTTGATTGATCGGTGCAGTGTTTGACGCGCATAAGACCAAATTTGGGAACGGCAACAGCGGGGTCATAAACCCACGCGATCGAATTGCACGGAGAGCGGATCGATACGAGCATGCCACGGTAGGCTCCACCCGGACATGAACGACGCGAATGATGTGGATCGCGGCGGCGTACACGAGGAAACCATCTCGTATACCGTCACATGCAATATTGTGCGTAATTGTAGGCGGTGGTCTTTGTCAGGGACGATCGCATTAAATGCTCCATCAAAGCCGGCTATCACGAGCTCAATTGACGAGAAGTCACCATGTTCCGCTGCAATGGCTTCTTCCTTCGCCACTGACTGCTGTAACCCGTGTCTTGTACTCCACTACTGCGTTAAACGACCCGTGGACGACCGAGACAACCGATGCAATGTGGTCAGACGAAAATGCTGCAACCGGTGTGTGCTTCCTATCCACTCGTTGTTAGTAATGATAGATATCATTACACTTGCATGGAACTTACTTGCAAAGCAACCCGTAAGACTTCAGCCCTTCAATGTGGTAGCATGTATGTTCATCCATGAATGCACCCGTACGCGCTGAAATATTCTCCTCGTTAAGGGCCCCTATATTCATCCCAGTTGTGGATACCGGCGCCATAAACCAAGAAGATAACAGCACGACGTAGATGTTTTCATTAAACTACTGCCGCGACACAGTATCGCCAACAACGGGTTCGTCACCGACAGCAAGCAAGCGATCTATCAGTTTTTGTTTCGTGCTAGACACTTGAAGTGAGTAGTCACGGCACAACTGCTTGAGCTCTCGTCCCGTCTTTCGGTTGAGCTGGTCACAATTAAATGGTGCACGAGAAGGGTTGTGGTGGTCGCTTTGATCTTCATCGCGGTCACCAAAATTTGCGTAGTTTGAAATCAATCCTAGGATGAGGAGTGCGGTCATCACGTCTGCGTCTTCGGCAAGTGGTGTAACGTCATCTCGAATTCCATGACGACCACAAGTTATTGATTTAAATACTTTGCCTGCAACAGAACTGTTGAGACCGGTGACGCGGCGGTACAAGCTACACACGTGGAGACCACTGGTTCATGGACGCATGATTAGTTGAGCGTCACGAAGCAGGTACCGCGCGTTTGCGCAGTCTGCAGGTAGAAAGCACTAGGGCCGCTCGAGTCGGTCAGCAGTCGTATTCCTATCCTAATCTCACTTTTCAATTTGGTTCTCTGAAGTCGAGCGATCTCAACAAGAACCCGTAATGTGGAACTTCCGCGAGACAACCATTCGGCCGTGCGATGAATCACTGTCAGCTGCCGGACACCAACTTCGAACTCTTCAAAGATATGATTGTTACACTACAGAGCAACATATTTTTGAGGGCGATATATACGGCCAGGTTCCCGGGCCTATGTTTGTGGCTGCTGTGTTGCATAAAGCTACCTCGCCCAATCCGTTGCGATACACAAGCGCGTGGGCGTATGTAGGCGAAGCCCTCGTACCATGGGCAGTGGTTGAGTGGCCCCATACGCACAGCATTCACCTTTCTCCAGTATTAGCTTTTGATACTGAGTAGCCGCTTTTCCATGTGTGAACGGGAATTTGCCGGTGCGTTTATGAGTACCAACAATACTCCCACCGACGTTAACAATCCGCTCGTTAGCTGCGTGAATCTGGTAGCCTCGGTCTAACGCATGCAAAACTCCCGGTAAGTGGATTTGACTTTCCGTAGATGCTCCACATAACGTTCTCTGCAGTAATCGGACGATGTCTGCTGTTGATTCTCCCCGAGTCGCAACATGGCCACCCAAAACCATTCCAGTCACCAAAACCAAAGACACAATCCCGTGCTGAACAGGCCCAAAGCTAAATTATTAATTGACAGTGCCAATAAACATCATACTTGAAAAAATAGCAGAAATACCCCTTCTTAGGATTTCGAATATGTGCAAGGCCAATGCCGTCAACCGCTGGCGAGCGAAGTCGGATCATATCACCATCCAGCGACGCGATCGTCACGCCTTCAATGCAGCCGATATCCGAGCACACGCGGTGTATAAGCTCTGCTGCATGATCAATGTCCCGCTCTTGGCTTAGTGGAGCCGTCCACCGATTTGCTCTGTCATCTCGTATTTGCTGCTCGCCCAACGCTGTTAAACTCGATGGATACCCTGTTACTTGCATGGAATGTGCAGCAACAGGATATTGCTCCGAGTTCAGCTTGTCGTAAAGGCATCAGGAGTGCCACTGTAGAAGCACAACCATATGTCAACATCTATGAACCGAAAGAGGTCGTCGACATACACCGCAGCGTCTTCAGTCATGCTGCAATTGACAAAAGTTTTCAGTTTGATGAGCACCGACGAGTCCAACCACGTATAGAGAAAGCGAGGACTGTCCACTTTGTCTGTGTGATGCTGCGTCGGGCCGAACATTCGCAACAGAAGCCGATTAACGGCTGTTCTGCCCTCTTCTCTAGCGCTCGCCAACAAGAAAGTGTTTGTGTCATCCACCTGCACTCGCGACCCATCAGCGTCGACGTATCTCCACGCTCCTGTGTCTTCTTCACCCTCCTTCTGAACTTGTGTCGGATAGATACAAGCCGTCTGCACTCAGGTCGCTATTCGAGACGCCTGCCATGACACTCAAGTGCGCTCTTTAAGAGGTTGTTGTGGATTGACAATCACTCTTTTTCTCCTTATCGATGAGGCGTAAGGAGAAAAACCTTGCCTAACGGTTGAAGGGCGAGTTTTTTTCCTCCGTGTTTTTAGGATGAATTTTGTTGGGGTTAGGTGACCTCGTTGTCAACACTGTTGTGCTTCTAACGCATTGGCAAGATCGTCAATAGCGGCGGTCCTTGCATCATCCCTATCTATGTTGGGAGTGTCGGCGCGCAGAAATGTCTGAGCCTGACGCCATCAGAATGGAGTGATCGAGCGGACACATTGTACTTTTGCTGATGCTGCGAGGTTTATGCTACAAGCAAAGATGCCTAACTACTTGTGGGAGTATGCTGTTAGAAGCGCCGTGTTCTCGAGAAACCGAGTCCTCTCACGCCTAGACCCTAAAAAGACACCGTTGGAGAAGTTTTGGGGGCAGAAAACCAGACTTAAAGCTCCTGAAAACCTTCGTCCAGAAATGTGTGGTGTTGATTTCATCCAACGAAAGAACCCGTTTCGACCCAAAGGGAGACCCGGTGTCTTCATTGGTGCCGACTCACGTCGCAAAGGCTTCTTTGTATACGTCACGGGTCGCGGTCACGAAGTCATTCACAGTTGAAGTGTTATCTTTCTGGAGCCACCCAAGCCTACCCTAGCAGAACAACAAGCGGAGAAAAAGATGACCCCTTCGACTTGATTTGAACCCTAAATACGACGATGTAGTGTCAACGAAGCGGAAGACGACAACCCTGAGGACGATAAAGAAAAGCGAGATGACGGGGCCACAAACCAGATATCTCATGACTCCAGCTCTTCCGGAGTCAACACCGTCAGATCGCCCGGACAATTCGAGTACAGAGATACGAGCACACCACCCACTCGTCGGCTGTCCGAAGGAAGATCGAAAGGACAAGAATTCGTACAGAAATACCAGCGCGCAGAGATGTTAGCGCGGCTCTCAGCGCTTCTCGTGCTAATTTATGTGGAGTACTTCGTGAACCAATGAGTCTGAAAGAAGATCGATCTTCGAACGTGTGACACTTATGGGAAAAGGCCATCCAGTAAGAAATTGCGGCTTTAGAGGCGAACGACACCTTCGAACTAGCGGAACCTCCACCTGATTTCCATGTAGTTGGATCTACAATTATTTTCCCAGTTAAGTTGAGCGAAGCCGGCGAAGTAGAACGCTTGAAGGCCCAGATGTGTGCTCACGTTTTTACCCAAAAACTACTTCACGCACCGGTAGCTGGTATAAACTTGATTCGCGTATTTCTTGCTCCGGTGACCCGAATGAGCATGCGCGTACGCCAGGGTGATGTACCTTTGGCGTAGTCAAGGTGGGGTTGACCGAAACAATTTATAACCGCATGGTTTCGAGTAGAAAAGTCCCACCAAGGTGTGGCGCTTCAACAAAATTCTCCACGGTCTTAAGCAGGACGGCCGGATGTGGAATGTGGAATTGAATGCTTTCTTCGACTTGTAGTTTATTTCCCACACGCAAAGACGCTTCGTTTAAATTCGCAAAACTAACGAGCGTATCATGTTAATATATGTAGATGACATATTGGCCGGCTATCAGGATGAGGTCGCCCTTCAGCGTTTAGTACAGGCTTTGCAAGGCAAATATGGTGTCAAAGACCTAGTAAACGTCGGTTGGTTTCTTGGCAGCAGGATCAACATGGACGTAGCTCGCGGACTCACTACTCTGGATCAATTTCAATTTGCCGTCGACATTTTACGAAGATTTTACGTGGAGGAGTGCAGACCGAGAAAAACGCCTATGGACCACGTACAAACGAGCTGAAACGAAGACAGCACCAGATATGCTCCCTATCTTCAAGCTGTTGGTGCTCTACTTTACTTGGCCCGAGTAACAAGGCCCGACATCGCCTACGCCGTCAACCAGGTAGCTTCACAAGCTTTGAACCCCTCAAGAGTGGACTGAGTCAAAAATATTCTCCGGTACATTCAAGGCACGCTCAATTTGGGCCCTGTCTACCGTCGGAAAGAAGATGCCGTACCAGTGCGCGTGTGCATTGATGCAGTTTGGGCGAATAACGAAGAGGATCGCCGGTTTGTGTCTGGAATGTTGGTGCAAGTCTACGAGTGCTCGGTGTCACGGCAAGCGAAACGCCAACGCATCTCGAAGTCGTTCGCTATTGCCGAGTACATCGCAGCCGACGACGGTGTGGAAGAAGGTCAGTGGACTGAACTACTTTTAAAGGAGCCCGCCAAAATTCCGGTCAATCAAGCAATACCAGCAATGATCGACAACAAATCTACGATTAAGCAGCTAGCCAACGGCAAAATTCCGACCCGCAAAAGACCGTGGACTGCAAGTTTTTATCCATTCGCGGCGCAGTGAACTCCGGGCTCTTGGAGTTGACTTACTGTCCGACGAATGAAATGCTGGCGGAAGAATTTACCTAAGTGTTGGGCACGACTCATTTTCGGGAATTGCGCAAAGCGATTGGCATATTTCTCACCAAGACCTGCGCTGGCGGGGAAGCGTTGAAGTTACCAGATCGACGACTCGAGGCACAGTAGGTGAGTACATACCACAACGTTCTTGGATAAATAACTCACTCTTAAATTTCCCAGCGTTCCAACACTGACTAGTTGCATAACTTTCAGACGACTCACATGCGCCGAATGAGTCGTAAGTTTCCTGAAGTGGTATGTATGGACGCGACGTACGGGACCAGCATCAACTGGTAAGAACTGGTGAACTTGCTACCAATTCTATTGGTGTCTGCTATACTGACACTTTTCGCTATGTCTTTGTTATGCTTGCAGGTATCGACTGTTTAGTTCATGGCGACAGACAAATTTGGGATTGGTGCTCTTGTGCAGCATTCATTGATTGAAGGCGAAAGTCCAGATAATATGGCGGCCGCATTTCGTACTTTCGTGAAGAACAGTATCACATACAAGGGCAATAAGGTGATCGCCCTGTATAAATACTTCACGGAGATTCCCTTAGTGAAGCGTCAGCTGCCTCAGGTAGCGACTATTCTATGACCTTTTCACGTGGACTACCTCGAGAGAGAAGTGAGCAAGCGCGATTGTGGGCTTACCAGCTTCGAGAAGGAAATATTAAAACATCCTCACTCTCACGGTACGAAAAACATGATTCTTCATTTGATCGATACCGCAAGACTGCACAGGTTCTTTGTGAGAAGACGAAGGAATTCTGGACGAACTCCAAACCGAATTGGCTGAAATGTAAGCCAATCTTGTGCGCCTATCTACGCGGAACGATACCACATCTCGACAGCAACATGAATAATAATCTTGAAGTCAATTGTGGAGCCGCAAAAGGAATTATCGACCTACATACGCTCATCGATGAGTGCGTGGATCACCTGCCTTTTCTCCAGCAAACAGCCGAGGATCTGCACAGACTCAGGTTGAACAGGATCGGCTTTCGCCATAATATTCGCTATAATCAAGAGCTCCAGCTTTTAGCCAAAATCGGAACTCAGCATGTTTGTGACCTCGTTGAGGAGCAGTCTCGCACTATGGCCGATGTGTCGTACAAGCTCAATTTCCTCAGGATGCTGCGAGCATATTAGTCGCAAGTCGAAGCTATACTACGCAGTACGTTGGCGAAATTTGATGCGCAAAACTGTTGGTTCTAATTACAGTTATCTCCGTAGGTGGATGCTACTACCAACACATGCAACTGCAATTTCCACCAGATGGTACTTCTTCCCTGCAGGCATGTGATGCACATCCGACAGACAATATTTTCGACCAAGTCAGTGATTCCGTTGGAAGCTATTCCTTTGCGTGGGAGTATCATTGATGACGACAAGGACGATACTGATTTTGAGGCATCTAGTAACTTGTGGTGTAGGAATCTAATGAACTTTCGCCAATGTAGCAGCATTCTTCCGCACACAACAATACACCTTCCAGAACGGTAGGCGAATGTTGGGGCGTAATCTGAAGGGACCAGATTCGACCCTGCCCGAGCCGGTGTGTCCTTCACCCACTGACTACGCTTGCTAGCAATTTACATGGGCGTAACAGGCACGAACTTTCGCCTGTACGTCCAAACACTCTTTCATACATACTGAACCCCGTGGCACCAACAGATGAGGGTTGCCTAGTCCCGTGGACTCTTTTACGGGGGCGCCGAGTATAACCCTGGCCGGAAGTCACGTTGGAATGCGACTCTAGCACTCCACACAAGGGTTCTGTCACCCACCCCTATTAATAGGGTCAAACCAAAATACACTCTAACTACCACTCTTCACTCTTGGCCTGACCAAACGAACACTCACTTCACGAAGGTCTGTGTTCGCCGGCAGGCATAACCCAACACAAAAGGCAAGGTGATTACCTAGGACGTTTGGCCACTTGGGTAGTAAGGGGAAATATCTGCTCTGTTTGTATCGCCCTCGCGGGCTCTTACTCTCTCTGAATCTACTCTTCCCGATGATTCTATACAAGTGAAATATGGTCGGTGCTAGCAGGGCCACTCATTCAGCCTCGCGACCAGACGAACCTTCGGAGTAGTGACCACCTCGGTATAGTGGCATACAGGGTAGCGACACCCTGATGTTAACAAACCTTCGTCTGATCCTGGGTTTGGCCCAGAATGGTAACTTGATTCCGCCAATAGCAAAGGCGATAGTTGGCTGCTGCGATCCTTTGGAGAATCGCTACATCACAGGATATGTGGTATCAACTCTACGCATCATTCCCGTAAATCGTGCGTTAGGACACAATCAGAAGTATCGCGACGTATTTGCAGAATGACAGCACTTCCCAGAAGTCGTTCCGGACAAAGGGTCAAGTGAATTTAATGCCTGGTTAGATCATCTCAGAGCACAAGAACTTCTGCACGTTCAGGTGTTAGTATCGCAATGACAGCCTACAGTTATGGAGCTGATAGAGTGGTTAGCGAGCAGAGTAACCCTAGAGGTATGGAAAATACTAATAGTAATGAAGTTGATGCGTCTCTCACAAGCAACGTTGACGACGCTGTTGAAGAAGAGAATACATGTAAACCCCACCATCGGATGTGCTTCCGATAAAACTGCCTCCTCGACAGCCCGTGCACGTTGGCCAGAAAGTCGAAGATGGTGATTTGAAAGTAGTTGAAGTTGAGCGTCCTGCCATCGAAGCAAACCGGCCTGCCGGACGACCAAAACTATAGAAGGCCGTAAAGATAGTCGAGCGGACTAAAGACATCCAGAAACTTGTCGAACGGGTTATCAAGAAGGGTGGTGCAACGCTATAAGATCTGCACGCTTCAGTCGATGCCAAATAATTGCCGCTGAATGAGACAGGAGACGCATTTGACGCGATTCAGTCTAAGTTACAGTCAACAGTGCTAAAGCTCTTCTTGTCGACGACACCACGCGTAGCTCTGTCGAGATGGATGTCAGCTTCGCTCTCCCGGGTAAATTGTTGGTGTTAGCTCTCCGATCATATTGAGTGTATAACCAATATTTGCGGGATTCGTACCAACACACTACTATTTTCATATGGCGTTTGAACCTCGTTTTAAACGAAGCCTTGACTCTAAGAAAAGTCTCCAGACGCGAGTTACGTCAAAGGATGGTGTCATGCCTCCAAAAGAGAAGGTTGCGGTCGTGATTTCGGGCATTGGACGGTTTTATTTTCAAGACGTCAACACGAGGCAAGAATGGCATGAATTATCCGGTCGTGTGAAGGAAGTACGGTCGCTCATAGCTTAGATGGAAAAGATGGCTGACTGTGGTTCTCTCACAACCAAGATCAAGTCTCTGAACCTGTACGGTTCATACGTTTTGTATGGTCATTTTCTTCCCCTTCAAGATCTTACAAGATTTCAAGAGGATGTGACATAGTGCCGGCGGAATTCTCCGAAAAGCCCCGTCCTCGGCCCATCTTTGGACCGCCTCAAGTTCAAGTGAAGGTGTGCCACACCAAATCCGTACCCATTCTCAATGTGTGTGTGGACCACCCCACTTTGGGAAGTAATTTAGGAACCGGTCGGCCGAACGACGACGTCAGGATCGGACCCCTGTACGCCGGCATACTCAAGACAAGATGCATCAGGATCGTGCTTCCAATCAGCTGCAAGGAAACCGGACAGCACTCTGCAGATCCCGGCTGGGATCCTCAATCGGACGACGGACAAGTCAGGTTGGACTCTCCGGGTCATATTGGAATCAAGTCAACGCTCCCGAACCATAGTCAACAGAAGTGTTAAGATCCCATTTGTAGGAACATAAGTCGCCCCAGCAGAGTGTGCTTAGGCGGCCCAAATTCAATCTCCCTTTTTCCTTCAAGAGCGCAAGTCGAACCTCTACGTAGTTCAGACCGCTGCACCTTCGGGGACTAGGAGCGCGGAACCGCTGGACCTCGCGTTGAAGCTGCAACGGTAATATCCCAATTCTATCTGCCTACGTTTCCCAAAGGAAGTTAGGCACTTTATATTTGTGTGTTCCCGGAGCGCGGGCTGGTCGGCACGGGTATATACATTTCATAATTTCAAGGTCTCGCCCTTGGTGTCTTGCTCCGAAAAGTTTTGGGTCAGCACCCTTGGGAACTAAGCCTCAAAGAATCGAGTGTATTATATTGAGTGCCGTATTTCCTGGCCCGAACCTTGGTAGTAGGTTCCGGATCCGTTCTGTGTTAATCTACTACCCAAGCGTACCATTACCAGGTCGAGGCGTTCCCGAACATCCTCAGTGAACGTTCCCAGATTAAACAACCGTTTCGAAGGGGTACACAAGGTGAAGGTACCGACCAGCCCAGGGCTCTTCCGTTCCCGGTTCCCGATAACTTTTTCCTGGAAGAATCCCCAGGCCACGGCCCCGGATAAGTCCCTCACCCGGGCGGAGCTGTCTGTCTTACTGGAAGCATCACGAGTATAACACCGGAAGTAGTTAAAGCCCCAAGCGGTACATCACGAGGAAAGGTGGTTATCACATACGCATATGTTTACTGCCACAAACCGGATGATTGAGCTAGCCAGACCATTCACCAAGGCACCGTAATTCATGTTCTCCATCCACTTTTTCACAACTCCCACCGGCGACCTGAGGGAGCCTTGAGCGGACCAAACCGGCCACAACTTCACCAACTGCGTTGAAAACTCGATCATTGTGCCCGATTTTTACAAATAACAACACGGATGATTGGTGTGGCGTTATATATAATTTTCTCAAGGCGGTGGTTTGAATACACGATCCCAAGGACAGGAATTTTACCAGCAAGAGTATTTTTGGTATGGCGGTTCACAAATTTCAAAACACGATCGGGCGTGAAAAGCAGCTACATGAGGAGAGTTTTTACGGCTATAGGCAGCAAGATTTAGCGCATTGTGGGGTGTACGTGACACATTGGTTCGATTTGTATCTACAGCGTGTATACGAGCGCGATTCGACACTACATCAAGTCGCAACTCTATCGGAAGATCGTTTACGGCAGCCAAGGTTTGATTACATTGCTGACATAGTCGAAGGACTGCATAAGTGGCCATTACATTCAGTGAATTATGTCGTTTCAGCGAATTTGGTGAAGTCGTGGAATTCAATGAACTCTGGCGCTTCTGTGAAGTTGTTTTTACTAAATACTGAATATTTTCCGGTATTATGTTTTTACTTACTACGTCCATAAAAGGAAATGGCCCGGTTATAACAGAAAAT
Organism: Phytophthora quininea; assembly: GCA_011947345.1. Classification (NCBI taxonomy): domain Eukaryota; phylum Oomycota; class Peronosporomycetes; order Peronosporales; family Peronosporaceae; genus Phytophthora; species Phytophthora quininea. The sequence goes on from JAAVTG010000112.1 coordinate 29,419, forward strand.
AAAGGTAGCAGTAGGGAGAGCCTTTGTCCAAAGTTTAATATTATCTTCAGCAATATCTGAAAGAAGCTTCGCCATCCCGAGATCCCTGTAGTTGACGTGATTGGCGTGGCTGAAATCACATGCCGTTTTCATTTTTGCCAGGCCTTCGGTTTTGGGTTTCCCAAATTTGTGGTTGTCATCAGATGCGGGTATCGTCCAGGTAACTTTCCAGGATTTGGACAGGATCACTAAATTTCTATAAAACGGGCGATATATGACGGTAAATTACATGTCCGATTATTACACAGGTATTTCGCGCAGATTTTCCTGGGAAATTCATATGCGCGCTATTTTGTAAAAAGTGGAAATGACAAGCATCAAGCTCTGTCGGAACTGTATCCGTCCAATCAAAGACGCAGTGGTTTCTACAGGTATTGCCCAGATTGCATACCTGGACGATACCTGTTGGTGCAACATATCAAGGAAAGCACAACTTCCGAGTATTGGCCAGGTGTTGGCTAGGTATTGTCCATTCAAGTACCATGTATTATCAAAGTCTTAGCACAAATTGAAGCACGCTAGATACTTGTTGATCGTCTTCAACACGGTGTCCAGCATTGTCTAGCGCAGCTTGGAAATCCCCAACGGTGACACATTGCGTGTAGCCTCAGACGACACGCAGTTCCAAAAGTAAAGACACACGAACACTCAGCAGCTCTCATTGTCCTTCAGTTGCGGGTCTTTAATGTTCAGTCCAGCATATTCATTTTCCAAAGCGGGATAAATGAGTTGTGCCACCCTCTTCAGAACTCTTGGCTTGCTATTGACAGATTTGTTGTCGTACAGGCGCAGATTTTTCGATGTGCTCTCCACCACCAGGCAACATCAGTGAGCATTCCTCAGATTGGCAGGCAACAGTACGAAACGGTGTTTCGTGCTAGCAACACGAATCTTGTCCAGGGTATCGCCAGTAACCACAGCCTTCTCGTTGACTGCAGCCGTAGGCGGTAACGTGATAGTCCCGTTATTGTTATAGCGTTCCAGGAATACCGAAAAGGCACACATCATTGACCCACGTCGAGTCGCTGAAGCGATAGAGATCAGAGTACGTGATATCGAAGCTAAAGCCGGGGAGTCTAGCGTACAGCCAACTGCTCACCAAACTGCTTAAGATGTAGTTTTAAAATTTAATAACGATTGCCTGACCATTTTTCGTAGTGGGTCGAAAACTAATTTTACCAAAAAGATATGAGGCATCGTTAAGCTGTGTCAATACATCATGCCATGGTATAAAAATATAGTGGGCTAGGGTGTGCAGCGAAGCTAGCATCCATTCAACTTATATTACATGATGTGTAGGAGGTGGCAAGTTCAGATTTTTGACAAACTGTTGGTATGTCTTTAAGTGTTTCGTTCGCACTATGGTACCTTTGCCAAAACTACAGTAGTAACAGTGATTAGTCTGGTCCGACAAATTCTTGTGTCTTTTCACCGCTTTTCATGACCTGAAGGGTGCACATCCATATGAACTTTGACGTGGTTCGTTGCACCGATAGAATACGTCACACGACACTTGCATTTGATGCGGTTCGCGTATGCAGCATCTTTTGAAGTCAATTTCTCTGGAGGGATGATTAAATTGTCCTTGGGGACTAGCCTAAGAAATTCCCACCGCTCAGGCACCTTCGCACGAACCATCTTAAACATCACTGGTGGCGCTGCAATTATATCAAGCGGTGGCGGCTCAGCGGTCACCTACGCCTTCTTCTTCTTGCGGTCACTGGTCTGCCTACGTCGTGGGGTTGAACGTGGGGTTGAAGCTGCTGCTCTGGTCCGCGAAGTCGAGCTGCGAGGCGGTAAGCCGCTGCACATCTCTCGAACTTGGTGCGGGGGGCGAACTAAATGGGGGCTCGTTGCTTGGAGACGCTTGCGTCAAACGTCGGAGGGTGCTTCTTCATGGACATCGGATACTGCGTAGTCCATCTGGTCCTGGCCGCAGATTCGAGTTTGTGCTTCCAGCAGCACATCGAAGCCCCGTCCCGAAATATTCTGTACGTCAACAGAATAATTACCAATGAGAAGACAATTAGTAAGGACCTGGGCCCCGAAGTACCTACGTACAGAAGCTCTACGTTGAGATCTCTACGTAGAAGATTTGTGACGTACAGCGATGTTGAGACCCCAAACGTTGACCCATACTGCCCAGTATGGGTAAAAAGTCAATTGGGCAAAACTTGGATAAAAAGAATGATAATTGGACAAAGCCGCTACTCAAGTTAGCCCACTCACCCTAACGAACTTGAAGAAAAAATACTGTCTTGGGCATTAACTTTTCATCGCAGCAGGCGGACTCCGATCCAGGTCATGGGAGTGGACGGGCAGATACCAAACCGCTTCCCTAAGTGAGCCCGCAACAAAGGAAGACTAATTATGTACTTTAATGGACAGACTAATTTTGAACTTACCAGAGATCTCTTCACCAATACTTGTAGTAGTCTGACACACGCTAATTGTGAACACAGACTAATTTTTCAGACAGACTAATTACTGTTACCACTGTAGTTATACACATCTATTTGACCTTTTTAGAAGGGCAAAATTTTAGATTTTTCGTGTCTAAATTAGATAGAAGTTACTGCACCAAAAATCGTGGGGCAGGCACTGATGCTGCGTCTTCGGAGGTGCTCCGGGCTGCTAGCGCACAGACCGACGGCGTGTGGCATGCACTCACTGCCATCCGCCGAGATCCGTGCGCGCTTCCTCAAGTTCTTCGAGTCGCAGGGTCACCGCATCATCCCGAGCGCTTCGTTGGTTCCACCAGGCGGAGACTCCTCGTTGCTGTTTGTCAATGCTGGCATGGTGCCGTTTAAGCAAGCATTCCTGGGATTGGACGGGGGTGCAGAAGCTCGAGGATACTCTAGAGCGACGTCGGCGCAGCGCTGCGTGCGGGCTGGAGGAAAACACAATGACTTGGACCAGGTGGGGCTCACACGCCGCCACCACACGCTCTTTGAGATGCTTGGCAACTTTAGCTTTGGAGACTATTTCAAAGAGGACGCAATCACTATGTGCTGGGGCTTCTTGACACAAGAATTGCAGTTACCGGTGAACAGACTCCACGTCACAGTGCTCAAGAACGACCAAGAGGCTCGGCGACTCTGGAAGCATATTGCCGGACTGCCCGACAGCAAGATTCTAGAGTTGGATGAACATGAAAACTTCTGGGCGATGGGAGACTCCGGCCCATGTGGCCCATGCTCTGAAGTCTTCTGGGACCTGGGTGATCATATTGCCGATCCAGACGAGCGTTTCTTAGAGTTGTGGAACCTCGTCTTTATGCAGTTCTTCCGCAACGAAGGACATGATGAGTTGCATGCACTGCCAAGCTGCTCGGTGGACACAGGCATGGGACTAGAGCGTGTGGCTTCTGTTCTTCAAGGCGTACCCTCCAACTACCACACGGACGTTTTTGTGCCACTGATGGAAAACGTGGCTGCGGTCCTGGACGCTCATCGCTCCTCGACAGCGGGCTTATCCTTTTCCAGCGCGCTGGAAGAAGAGCTAGACCCACGCAAACCCGTTTTCGGATCTGGAAAAGAAATTCAGACGCTGCGTATCGTTAGCGACCATTTGCGTGCTACGTATGCATTATTGAATGACGGTGTCTTCCCATCCAACGTGGGCCGTGGGTACGTGCTTAGACGAATTATTCGCCGAGCTATTCGACATGCGCATCAGCTTGGGGTTAAGGCTGGCGCTGATGGTATTCTAGCTTCCATCGCTGTGCCGGGATGGGAAGCCTCTGTTGGCTTTCAACAAATGCGTGCTATCGTATCCAATGAGGAAAGGGCCTTTGAAGAAATGCTGCGCAATGGTCGGGGAGCAATGGATAAGGCTTTTCAAGGGCTCATTTAAGCCAAAATCAGCTTTCTGGTGCTGACGCTTTTCGTCTATACGATACTTATGGCATCCCGATAGACATCACGCAAGTTCTAGCAGGGGAAAAAGGTCTCGGTGTTGACGTGCAAGGTTTCGATGCGTGCATGAAGGAGCACAAGCGCCAAACTAGTGACCGAAGTGCTTTTGGTGGTCATCATACCCAACAATCACACTCCGATATCCAATTCCCTGGTGCCCCAAGCACTGAATTTGTGGGCTATGACCATCTTTGTGTGTCCGAGGCGCACATTCTGGATAGTTGGCAGCATGACACCAACAAAAATGGATCCCCTGCTACCTTCAGCGTCATTCTCGATCGCTGTCTATTTTACCCAGAAAGTGGCGGGCAAGTGGGAGACCGTGGCCACTTAGATGTTGATTCTGCTGACGGTTCAATCCACGTCGAGATACGTGTGGTAAACACCACAAAAATTAGCGACGAGGCAATAGCGCTCCATTGCAACCTGCCACAGGACATGACGTACGAAGACATGTCATCTTTGCTATTCCCAGCGGATGGCCGCAAACCTCAAGTGGATGCTCGTGTGGATCGCAAGTTCCGTGGCGGTTGCGCTGTCCATCACACAGCGACACATCTATTGCAGAGAGCCCTGAAGACTGAGCTAGGAGAGCACGTGACGCAAGCTGGTTCCTTAGTGTCATCCGACCGTCTTCGTTTCGATTTTGCGCATTTTGGGTCTTTATCTGTTGAAGAGATTGAGCGGGTGGAAGCACGCGTAAACGCATATGCAGCAGCGGAGCTGGACGTAACGACTATCGAAATGCCTCGTGATGAAGCCGAGCGCAGCGGAGCCATTTGCAACTTTGGCGATAAATACGGCGATATTGTGCGAGTCGTACAGGTTGGCGGTGATGAAAAAGGCAGAAATGCTGAGTCTCCAGTCTCAAGCGAATTTTGCGGCGGCACCCACGTAAGCAACGCGCGCGATGTGTTTCCGTTTGCACTTCTCAGCGAAGGATCAGTGGCCGCCGGCACAAGACGTGTCGAAGCTGTGGCTGGAGTGGCTGCTGCACGGTATTTGCAGTCAAAGGCACAGATTTTGAACGATATGGCGGCACAATTAGCCACCACGCCCGCCAAAGTCGTAGAGCGTGTCACAAAGATGCAAAAGCAGATGAAGCAGCTTGAAAGCCGTGCTCAAGCACTTGGAGATGCGTTAGCCGCCGGACCATCGATCCCGCTGGCGTCGGGGCGCTTGGATGGTGCCATTAGCGTGTCTCGCGTGGAGTTACACGAGTTAGATCTGCCTGGTGGCGGCGAGTATTCCAAAGTACTCAAGCGTCGCGCCGAGGTTTTGGCTGAACGTGCAGCATCCGACGGGGTGATATTGGTGGTGCTCGGATCGCAGGTGGCGTGCGCCGCCAACGGCGAGGCAGAGGTCCACGCTGGTAAGCTGTTGCAGCAAGTGGTGAAGCCTCTAGGCGGTCGTGGTGGTGGAAACGCGACCTTCGCACAAGGCTCGTTGCCTGCCGATCTCACTGCGGCAGAGTTTGCCCGTCGTGTACTGGGAGGATTAGATGGCTTGTAGTGCTAACGCTGCAACACTAGAGAACTTTTGACGGCACAATGTTTCGGAGCTTTCCATTGTCGCTTGCTTCGTTCTGATTGGTTGACAACCAAAGCGAGGATCCTGTGAAGATATGTCGGAGACCGAGGTGGCAGCCCAGCTCCGCGCTGCCGTGCGCGACTTGCGCGTGCGCGGGCTGAAGCAAGCCACTCAGTTCGCGGCGGAGCTGCTGCTGGGCATGGAAGATACTGCCCGCCAAAGTCCGCCGCAGGACTACAATCATGAGGACGACATACCAGACAACTGGGTGGAGACCGACCGCTTCGAGGCGGCCAAGGCGTGCTTCGATGTGGGCGAGTACATTCGAGTGCACCACATGCTGGCCCCTCCTGAGCTCGACAATGGGGAAACAACGTGTATGCTCTCACAAAGGCCCGATTCCTCAAGTATTACGCATTATATCTGGTATGTACTTACACGTTGAGGCCTTTTCCACCTATCCTTACCAAGGCGCGTGGTGAGATAGGCAGGAGAAAAGGCAAAGGAGGAAATGAATCTGGAGATGAATGTCACGGGATCCAGCAAAGGTATGCTAGCACTACAACAGCCGACGAACCTCTCTAACGCCAATTGTGCTTTCAGAAACGGACCGCGACCTGCACCGCAGAGGGACAAATCCCCATTTAAAGGAGCTGTATCTATCATTAAGTGCCGCGTACCAGCAAAATGCGCTGGATGGTTTCGGGCTCTATCTCTACGCTGTTGTTTTAAAGCGTCTGGGATACAGCACCAGCATGGGAAGTACTCAAGCTCAGTCCTCTACGCCCATCAGTATGAAAAATCGCCATCGCGCGGATTTTGCAGAAGAACAGAAGCGTCAGCAGCTCGACAGTCGAAGTGGACAACTTCTTAACAACAGCGAATCGGCTCTGGCACCAACACTGACCTTCGACGTAACCACACGTTTTATTCTTGTTGAATCTATTCGACGTTACCCGTGGAATTGGTCGGCTTGGATGGAACTCGCACAACACTCACCTTTCACATCCAACGTGAGGTATTACTAAGAGGAAATATTGGATGCTCACTAACGTTATTCATTTTTTCAGGACGAAGAGCTGATTTTAGCGACCAGTTGTCCCTGGATGTTCCAGCTTTTTCAGGCACACGTGTTACTGGACCAGCAGCAGAACGACGTTGCTCGAGCCTTGCTTACTAGCCTGGAAGAGTTGTTCCCGCAAAGCACGTATCTATTGGCACAACAAGCACTGACGAGCTATCACATCCGTGACTTTGATCAGTCGCAAGAACAATTTGAGCGATTAGCCTCTCGTGACCCCCATCGCATGGAGAATATGGATGTTTATTCAAACGTGCTGTACGTAAAAGAGGACAAGACGGAACTTAGTCGGTTAGCTCACCGAGCCCTCAAAGTGGAGAAATACCGGCCTGAGACGTGCTGTATTATCGGCAACTATTACTCGATCAAAAACAAGCACGATCGTGCCATCGTGTATTTCCACCGCGCTTTGAAGCTCGACCCGAACTTCTTGTCGGCCTGGACGCTTATTGGACACGAGTACATTGAGATGAAGAACACCAGCGCGGCTGTTGAAGCGTACCGACATGCTGTTGATCTCAATGTGCGAGATTACCGTGCTTGGTACGGTCTTGGCCAAGCCTACGAGATTCTGAACATGTTTCTCTACAGCGTTTACTACTATCGCAAGTCAGTGGCAATTCGGCCATATGACGCGCGGATGTGGTGTGCTCTTGGCGGTTGCTATGAAAAACTGTCCAAGATCGACGAAGCATTAGCGTGTTTTCATCGCGCGGTGAATAACCAAGACCGCGAAGGGATTGCATCCTATCACTTAGGCCGGCTCTACGCTACGCGAGGACAGCATCATGACGCAGCAAAATATTATCAGATACATTTGGGCCTTCGGATCATGCCTGCGTCAATTCTACGCGATCAAGGCGACAGCATGCAAGTCGATTCTGGAGCCGATAAAGAAAGCGATGTCCTCATGCTCCCCGGAGGTAGCGGAGGGAATATTCGCGTGGATACACCGCAAGCGTTAGCAGCTATATTGTTTCTTGCCAGCTATTACAAGCAGCTGGGTCGGTTTGCCGAGGCGACCATCTTTTGCAACAGACTGTTGGACATGCAGGGCCCTGAGAAGGAAGAAGCTAAAGCATTATTGCGCGAGATGCATAGTCTCGAAGCTGCCGGAGCGATGGCTTCATCTGCAGATCCTCGGTAACACATTACGACGGGGGTCGTCATTACAATGTTGAAGCCAAGAAGTGGCATCGATATACCCGCTTCTCAGCTTTCTGCTGATCTGACAATATAAACGATCGTTTTAGAGACTCGTTCCGGAATTTGGTGTCATTGTTGGATGGCGAGTTCAATGCCAGCCATGACGCTTCTAGTTGTCGTGCAATTGAGTGCGCTGAAGGTTCTACACCATCTTGTCCAATTACACTCGTGTGCAGCTCCAACACAAAATTACGGATCGATTGCATTTGATTCTGCTGAAAGCACGACCGGGATTTAGTTTCGACATCTCCGCCTGCGCAGAACCCAATCGCCAATGTCATTTGCCGTAACTTTGGCGCGGCAATACATGATAATACCTCATAAACGCCATCACCACTCAACAGGAGCTGTGGTATCTGCAACGTCAATGTTTCACATTCGTGCAGCCCAACTTCCAATAGTCTATCCACAGACGCACGCAAATTGTGCATGACCATGCTATTGCGAAGAAGGGTCAACCCGAACGACTTTAGTGCTCCATAGTCAGCAATTAAAGTGATCGTATCCGCAACTCTGCTGTCTTTGTTGTTCCCATCTTCGAACGTAGAAGTAGCGCCAACTTGCATCTCGAGTGTTTTCAACTGCGCAAAGCCGCTTTGCATTCCAGCCGCCAAAGCATCGAACAGCTTCCCATTGTACTTCGTGTTGCTGCATGACCACTTCAATTCCTCCACTTGCTGAATATCCCACGTATCGTCGACTTCTGAATCTACCTCCATTGCACTAGCATCACTGTCTGCTGAGCTGTTCATTTCAGAGATATTCATTCCGTACAAGTTCACTTTAGATAAAGTACTCTCTGACGTAAAGAGGACGTCCACCCAACGTGAGCCCATAGAAATACAATTGGAGGCGAAATTCAACCTTTGCAATCGCTTACTCGTCTCTCCAAGGGCAGCACACACGCGAGCTTCAGCTGTTTGTTGTTCAGTGATCGAAGAGAATGAGGTCCACAAAGGGGAAGGGAAGCATGACTCCAAGTTAAGATCCTCGAGGCGAGGAAAACTCGCGAGCATTGTCTCGAATGCTACCCCGCACTCATGATCCAGTCTGTTGTACGAAATGTCCAGTGTCTTCAATTGAGCAAACGGCAGAAGGGTGGAATCACTATTCCCAGCCAGAACCTGCATTAAAGCACCAAAGTCAGCACGCTGAGGGACGGCGATGCCACGCAGACTGAGCTGCTCTATATTCTTGCGAAGAAACGGAACTCGCAGCAATTGGCACAACGCCCGAAAAGCTGAAGCGTTAAAAATCCATCAGACATGTCTAGTTTTCGCACAGGTGGGAGTGTCATTGCTTCGGGAATCGCGAAGATCTCTGCCAAGTCCTGAAGATCATCTGCGGAATGGAAGCCGATCAGGGAAAAACCAAGCTGAAGAGTACCTGTTGTCACACTTAGTGCCGTCTTGACATGGTCATTTAGTTTAGTGCCACGATTATCGCACTACAGGCACAGCACAAAACATTATCACTCCAACTGCGGGTATTTAAAAAAAGAGCTCATAGTGGCTGTCTTACCTTGACTTGGTAAAGATCAAGAGCTGATAGTGCCGGGCGCGCTCCATTTGTAAAATTCTTGGCACGCCCTTCCGGACCTCGCAGCCGACCTAGCTCTGCAGCTTCGCGTGCAAGCGCTTTTGCATCTGCATTCCTGTCTTCGTCAAGCTGTTGCGCGTCAAATCCCCACTTTCGCTTAATATCCAGAATGCCTTCATCGTCGTTGAGTTCTACCCCATCCGCTGAACGCTTTTGAACATGGGGTTCTCCTGCAGCAAGTGAGAAATCTTCCCAAGGTTCTGCATCCTCTTCACAGGAACATTGATTCGGTCCAAAGCACACCCGCGAGATCTTCATCAAAGATTGATTTTGGGCACTAATTCCAGCTCCACCCAGAACCAACAGTTTCTGGAATGGATCCTCCCTGATAATTCCAATCGCCCATAGAGCGCGCTTCTCAGCTCAAGAAACTTGGCGAGACAGCTGGAAAGTCTCTTGTCCAGCCCTCCCACAACATCCCGATCCAGCGCGTCGATTCTCCCAAACCACCCTTCCATGCGACTTTCATTTACAGCATTCAGCTCCTCAAGCCGCTCAAAAATTTTATTAAGATCATCAATGCTCAGACCTGATCGACACGCAGAGGTTAGCCTGATAGGGTCGGTTGAAACTTCAGGGGAACGTACCCGTATGCACAGCGCCCTTTGTCCCAGTGTTGTGCCTGCACGGGTACGAGAATGATCGATTGGTGCGGTGTCTAATCTCCCCACGACGAATCTGGACCCCTAGATCCCTGACGCGAAGATACTGCGCAAATATTACAAAATAATTATGCGTGACAAGATCACAAGTTGTTGGGGAGCGAGCACGCACCATCTCGAACCACTTCCCTGCAGACTCTGCCGACAGGTTGTCCACCGCATACGTCTCCAGCTTCTCAATCGCAAGGCGGAAGATGCCTTCCAGCCGCGCGATCTCCGCGAAGGCCGCCTTCAGCTGGGCCTTCAAGCGCACAGCTTCGCCACGCATAAGTAAAATCGCGGTTATTGGTTGAAATATCGGATTTTACGAGCGCGCAACGATTGGTGGATTTTTCGCACTTAGGAAGGGGTTATACGGTACGAAAGGCAAGCTACGCTTCTTGCACTCGGCTGGATATTTTGCTTCATGCCGAGATGCTGACGCTGCAGGTGGGTCAATGTGGCAACCAGTTGGGGCGTGCGTTGTTCGACAAGCTGGCGGAGGAGGAGGGCACCTCCTCACCCGAGTCTTGCTTCTTCCGCTGCCCGTTGGACGCCAGCAGCGACCGCTCAGTCGTCCAGGACACCGCCAGTCGCCGCGCTCGCGCCGTGCTCGTAGATATGGAGCCCAAAGTGATCCAGCAGTGCTACAGAACGACCAAGACGAGACGAAATGAGCGTAGCCGCTGGGAGTACGAGCCAGGAAATGCGTTTACGAGGCAGAGCGGATCGGGCAACAATTGGGCGAGCGGCTACAGGACGCAGGCGGAGAGCGAGCTGCTGGACCTGTTGCAATCGGTAGGTTGTTTTGTTGGTCCATGTAATCTCTTACTGCAAAATTTTGAAATTTATTGCCACGCTTTGTATCAAGGAAGCTGAACGCTGCGACCTGCTCAAGGGAGTTTTGACATTGCAGAGCGCGGCGGGAGGCACGGGATCAGGATTAGGCTCGTATCTTACCGAGTCACTGGCGGACAACTTCCCAGCCGCATCGCTGTTCAATGCTGTAGTGTGGCCGTACCAATCAGGCGAGGTGATTGTACAGAACTACAACGCGATGCTCACAATGGCGAGCCTGGCCGACGTCGCGCATGGCATTTTCATGCTGCAGAACGATGTGGCAAGTCTTATCTGCCAGAAACTCATGGGGATCCCGCGGCCGTCTTTTGATGAGATGAATGAGGTACTGGCAACACACTTGGCGTCTTCGTTTCTCCCAGTAGATGACAGCCCAGGTAATGGATTCAGCGGCACTAGAGACCCGCTGAGTGAGATCCGCGAGCACTTGTGTCATCACCCGGTACGTAATATCAACAAGACTATGGTGCATTCGCTGCTGTGACTGGCAGAACTGTCGTAGGGATACAAGCTACTGGATATCAAAATGATGCCGCAAATGCCGCATAGATCCAAGAAGTTTAGCACACACACGTGGAGCGGAATTATTAAGCACTTACACCAGGTTCGTGTTTGTTTTTGCAGGTGAAGTGACTTGTACTAATATTTGCCGCTAGATGCAAGTCGCAAATGGAGCCTTTGAGGAGGGCGTTGACTGGGATATGTCACTTGCAACTCAGCAAGGGCAAGCTCATAACCGCTCGATCGGTAGCGTGCTCATACTTCGCGGAAAAAGCTCTAGCCAGGCCGACTCAGCGCAGTTTTCGGACCGAAGATTGTACACGAAATGGTCGATGGATCCATTCCACTGCTACTCTTCTGCAGCACACTTTAACGCTTACGACAAAACGGGTACTATTGTCAGGTACGTATCTTTCAACCAGTATGTTATAGCGAAAGGCGGATATCTCATACTTGCTCTTTGCTGGACAGCAACTCGAAGGCTATGCTGCAGACTTTGTCATCAACAATGGACAAAGCGTACGACATGTTTGCGCATGGCGCTTATCTTCACCAGTACGAGCGCCTTGGTATCGACCGTGAATTTTTCCAAGAATCGTTTCTCCGGATTGATCAGATCACGCAAAACTATGGCTGTCTGTGATTGTACGACCATGGAGGCGACAGAAGCGACCGAGGCCACCGAGACCAGGACACCACGGCTGGCTACCAAATGGGTACGTGCCACTCGGCTCGATGTAGCTGATGAAGCCTGGGGTTTCTACTTTATTCGCTTCACTAACACTTCGTTTTAATTCAAACAGACGCCAACACGAAGAAGGAAATACTGTCTCGACAACCCAGCTATCCGACGCGAAAAACTGAAATAATTCTTCATTCTTATGAGGACGCATCTCATTTGTACGTGCCTACGGAGGAGGTATGCATTTGGTGGAACTCACAATTTTGACTTGACTAAACCGTACACCCTGGATTGGCGCTTGCAGACAACACAGACACGCTGTTGGTTCTTCACGGCTCCAACGCTGACATCATCTCCAATGGCTCAAACGTCTCCAAAAGCGCGATGACGCTGTCATCCAACTCCAACTCGCCTTCTTGCGCCACGTATTGACCATGGCTGTCCAAGTATTCGCCGGGGTGCTTCATGTCTTGATTGACATTGAGCGCGTGCGTCTGCGTTTCCATCATGGGCAAGTCGTATACAGCGGGTTCGTTCTTAACGACAGGCGGGACAGGAACCGCTTGGGTTGTGCTGTCCGACTTGTTGGTGGGGCTAGCGGCGGCTTCGGCCTTTCGTCTGCGTGCAATCTTCTCGCGGTATTTCTGAGCGTGCGTCATTGTCTGGCGCGTCGTTCGCGTCCCGATGTGCGCAGCGATGGTTTTCCAGGGCCCCGACGGGTAGCATTCAAGTGCCTCCAGGAACAATTCGTGCTCTTCGAGTGTCCACGGCGTGCCTGCGCGCTTCGTAGGCAGCGAGCGCGCTTGGTCCTGGTTGGGGGCCAAGCGAATAAGCTCCTGGTCATTGTGGAAATACTGGCTCTTAACGCGCTGTGTGATGGTCATACCGACGGTCAAGTTCTTCAAGTACGGGAGCGCGGGTGGTTTGAGTTGGGGTCACTCGACGGTGATAAATGCAGGAATGAGATGTCGATCTCGATGACAAGTATCGTGCAGGCCATTCGGAGCTCGTCCGGTGGATCGTTCGCACAATCCGAGTTGCTGATGAATATTGGGACATGGAGACCGTGCAGAGCCGCGTGCGATCACTGCGGTGCGCGATGTCTCTGGTCGTAGAGCGGGCGGGTAGCGGGGCCCTCTTTGACGGCGGACAAAGCAAGGCGAGCGCGCTATGACTGTTTCCAGCGGAAAATCCAGATGGAGTGGGGATATTTTGTAAGGATATTCGACTGTTGAGAATATCGAGTCCGCGTAAAAGCAGCGTGGCGCGGGTCCACCGAAGAGTGTGGTGTTGTGTTGTGCCGTGAAAACGCGTCGGACTTTGCGCGCCCGCTTCAGATCAGGGCAAATCTCACGCGTTTGTTTCGTGTCGAGTCCAAAGCTTACAGGGTCTCCAATCAATCCTTGCGCGAAACAACTGAGCGTACCGTCAACACGAACGGCACCATCCTCGAGCGCAGGTAATCGCATTTGAAATGCCTCCTGGCCGCATTTGGCAAGCACTCTCTGTCCGACCACCACATGGCTCACTTGATACGAGCTTGTGCTTCATTATCGGATCGCTTTGGAATCACTGTATATTGCTCTGCTCTTTCACTACAGTTGCCTTTATTGCTCCAGCAGTTATGTGAGGAGTCACGCTGAGCTTGGAACTGCATCGAGTTGTCAAAACATTGCTTTGGTTTCTTGAGCAGGTCGCCGCCTTCGACCACTGCAGAGGTCTCAGTAGTCGGTTGAAGTATCTAGCACCTGCGACAACGCGTCCCTTTAGATTTTCAGACCCGGCAAAAGCCCTCCCAGCGACAGCGCCACCGAAAGAAACTACGAGGAGAACGAGGCCATCAAAGAGATCACCCGACGCAGTCGCGCATCGAAAACAGCCACGTGCTGGCTGGTATCGCCGCACAGATCGCACGGATTCTTGACGCCAGGCTCAAGTCGAGCGCGGCCGTGTGTTGTGTTGAATTGAACATTGGTGTTAGTGCGACACGGTGAAACACGTTCCGTGCAGAGTAGGCGTATGTAAACAAAATCCAGCTCAGATTTGACAGTAGTTGAACAGCGATATGATATTTCAGACAAAGTGTGCATATTCTTTCAACTTGTACCGATAATTATAACAGCTATACCTCTTGTTTTGGTAAAAGAACGACAAATAGTAGCAATAATAGGTATTTTTGACAACTTTCAAAATGATATGTGTGAGTGATGGTCTGTCGGATATTGCTCATCTCAGGGATTAAAAATGGATATTAACCAATCGCGCGAATCTTGGGTCATTAGCTAACGGTCCTTGATGAGACCGGCCACACAAAAGATCATGCTGCGCTCTCTCTATTCTTCATCGCGTTGTGAAGCCCACCAACACGATTTTTATAATCGACTGCCGTCGGCATTCGTTGACAACATGAGAGCATCACTGCGGTGAGTCAGTCGTCACTAGTTAGTGTAGCATTTAGACTGCCCTAAGTTGGTTTTTCCGGCGGAAAAAGCCGCAAGGAAAAGGATGAACTGCTTCAGCTGCCCCCTCCCATTTATAACTGATTTTCTCAACACCTGGCGTGACCACCCACGGTCTTCAATGTAGAAAACGATAACTTCATCCAAGACAGAGTCTATTATAGCTCTGTTATTTACGCCTGTTTTGGCAATTATGGTAAGATTACATCAATTTGAAATTTACGGTTAGTTTACAGAACAAGTTTACGGACAAATTGCCGTTGGCGTTCCTGGATGGCAAGCAAACTAAACGAACAATACACTTTACAATTTGCCATCGCGGCCCAAGTCGCTTCCTCATCACATTGTAGCACTTGTTGGTCATTGTCAAGTCACTGCTATCGAACCCAGTCAAGACCCCCATAATGAAGTCAAGTCAATTCCAGCCATTGTGCCCATGAATCCTGCAGCCACGCCCCAGAATTTCGGCGACATGTTGCAATTTTTGCGCAACAACAAGTGCAGTTCAAGCTCAGCTCCACGAGCAGTTGGCAGCTCAGAATGTCTGCTTTGAAGCTCTCGCCACCAAGTTGCCAGCGGCTCGGAAAACCGAACCACCGCTGTATCACGGCTCGAGATTGGAACTTTGGTTCTTTACGATCGAACAATTCTACGCTGATTACCACCGGCTGATGGCTGAGGAGTCAGCAGCATTCGTCACCATGGTGTCGTGTCACCTATCACCTACCGCTATGAACTGGCACCGTGAGTTTGTGGCGGAATGCAATCGCTCCGGTACTGTTCGCTCTTGGGTAAACTTCAAGGCAGCCCTGCGCAAGATATTTCTGCCCCCGACAACGAATATACACTTCGCAAAAGCTGTGCAAAGGTGACGCAGATGGCCCCCTGCATAACTATATTGGTGAGTTCCAAAACCTACTTGTCAAGTGCCCTTCTTGACACTCGAGTTGCATTTTTATTTCCAGCAAGGAATCCGCGCCGAGACGAGCCAGCACCTCAAGGAGCATCACCTCGCTACGTTGGACGAGGCAATTGAACCCGCTCTTCTTTTGCCGGGCGACAGATCTTGTACGACCACGGTTGAGTGAGTGAAGACGGTTCAATGTCACCGCTGCAAGACGATTGGCTACATCGTGCCGAACTGCCCGTTCAAGTAGGCCTCTTTTTAAAACGAGGTCGTGTAACAGAGCCTAGCCCTGTTGTTGACGCCCATTTTGATTGCGGTACGTTTACATTGAGGTCGACATTTACGGTTAATTTGGACGGCAAGCAAACTAAACGAGCAATACACTTTACAATTTGCCATCGCGCGCTAAGTCGCTTCCCCAGCACAACGACGTAGCACTATGATGTGTACGGCCATTCTCCGAAGCAGAAATGCAGGCAACGCTCGGAATCGGTTAGCAAGGTCATGAGATGACAGACAGGAGAATTAAAACGTGCAGTGGTTCCGAACAGGAATCTCGAAGACGTTCTACACTGAAATATATCCATAGCATTTGCAATGCACAATTGCATGGCGGGCTTTGATTGCCTAACTACAAACGCTGGGAGTCGTTGCCAAAATCATTTCCTCCTGTTTACTTTCTCCGCTTAAACGAGACGGAAGCGGTTTTAAATGACTCATGCCAACCATTCAAGCAGGACTGTCGTCCGACAAGACATTGTGGCCCCGAAGTCGTGGCCGATGAAGCTTGCCGTCTCGATCTCGAGAATGTCTAAAACTCAAAGCATGAACACGACAAAGATCAAAGAATACAACTCCCTACCGAGCAGCTTGACCATGTCTGAAGTGACATTTTGGAGCCAACGTGGATGCCTCACTTCTAATCACTCCACCGTAATGGCAGCTCACAACTTCTGCCGACGGTCCGACTGAGTTGTACTGCAATATGGGCGCTCACTGCTCGCCAAAGGTGCTGGAGCTGCCAGCTCTCAGTCACGATATGCCGCCATCTTTCCGATTCATTATACTCCATTTTAATATACCGATCGACAATGTGCTCAACACTCAAAATGCTGCGCGCGCAATGGGCTCGGCGTTTGCTGTCGCGGGGACTGGCGTCGCCCCCACTCCTCGTGCCGTTCGTCCGTCCGCCGGCAGACGCCCCTTTCCTCTCTGTCTGCAATAGTGGGGCTAGCGTCGCGGCGCTGCTGCTAACTGCGTCCCCCGATAGTGCACACAGATTGCAGACAACGGCGCAACTGGGAGTTATGGTCCTCAGCGATAGTAGAGACCCTGGCGAGCTAGCGAAAGAGCTGGGCGTTCTGGCCGGTCTTGAAGGATTGCAGCCTCTACAAGATGAGCTGGCGCAACGCCTCGTGGCAACAATACAGCAGCTACCGGACGACGAGCGCGGCCACAGCAGACTGCGTGCGCTCGTAAAGAATGGCGCTGTTTCTCTGCTTGTTCAGCACGCGGCATGGACACAGCAGACAGACCCTCACCGACTACAACGTGCGTGACTGCTTGACGCAATGTGAAACGCTGCAGACCTGAGTGGAGACTGACGAGTGACGTCCTGGTGGTGTTAGAGTTGGCGCGGAGCTTGACCAAGCTGCTGGGAGCGGCGGCGGACAGCGGACAAGTGGAGCTGCGGGTGTCACTACTGATGCTGGCGCAGATGCTACAGCGTCTTACGCAAGAGCAGGGCGAGGCGAATGCCAGTTTCTTGGACTTGCTGCAGCTCAGCCAAGCGCTGACGAAGGTGCAGCAGTTGTCCCACAAGCGCCTGGAAGAGGGGCTGATGCGTCGCGAGCTTTCGTAGTGCATCGTTCCGAGGTGGAGGATCCAGAGACTCATGAAATTGCACAGAGTTGTGAAGCACTGGTGTCTCTGTGCTCGCCGGAAATGCCCGTGGAGATGCAAAAATTTGGGCTGTGGGGTTTGAGTGCTCTTCTCCAGGCGGTGAATCGTTACAATTCAGCCGCAGGAAACCGGCTTGAGGCCGTACTAGGACCAGATTTTGCCGAGATGCTGCTGGAACTCCCACGAAAGAACGACGAGGCAGACTTGCAGCCTCAAGCTGCTGCTGTGATGGATGCATTGCTGCACGTGGCTCGTCAAAACCCGGCGATGGTGTCGCAGGACACGTATGAGCTGTGGATGAAGCAGATCCAGTACTGGACAAGCACAGAACCATCAGTACGGACGACCAAACATGCTTGAGTGGACGAAAGCCTCGCAAGAATCATGGCGAGACTGATGAAGCGAAGAGACGTCGAACGCAGCGTCAACTCCAGTTGCAATTGGCTAGCGCAAGATGTCTGCGCACACTCACAGTGTCTCCACAAAGCCGACGCTATGTTTGTGAGTCTCCAAAGACCCGAGTAGCTCTATTCGAGTTGGCCCGGCAAACCCACAAGAAGAAGAAGCAAATGGGAATCGAGGCAGGTGAAGACGTGGCAAGGACTATTGTGAGCATTCAGCGCCATACCTCATGGGCATTTCGAAACATTTGCACGGGGTTTCAAACTGGGTCTACAGCCCTGAATTGCTTGTTTGATCCGTCCTGGACTGCGTCGCTTTTGCAATCTCGAAGGGATCTACCCATGTCGCGCTTTTTCGCGGGGTAAGTGATCTCACAGACTTGCCTATCGTAGGCGCTGAAGACTACGAAGCCAGTACGGAGTTTGGGTGGGTGGACATTCTGACGGCTTGGAGCGCCAGCACAGACCACCAGGTTCGAGAGAATGCTATTGCCAACCTCATTTATCTGACTGAGCAGCAACAAGCATCTGACCCAGAGTCGACCTTCGATGAAGACGATACTCGTAGCAAGCAAGAGCACATCCTTCAGGCCTGGCTTACAAATATGCTTCAGCAAATGCGCTTGCTATCGGGTGGGGAATTGTTAGCGGTCAAGGAAATGGAGGAGATCGCTCACGTGTCGGCCGAATTGACACCAGGAAACGAACGGGTGCGGTTTAATCCGGCAGTGGTAGATTCGGGTACCTCAGCATTGGCGGTGCTGGCGGAGCATCATCATGCCGAGCTCGTCCAGCAAGGTGTTGTGCCGCTAGTAGCGCTGTTATCCGAAACCAGTGCTGCTACATCTGCGCAACACACTCAATGTGCTCGGGTACTAGCAAACCTAATTGCGACGTATTGCCAGAACATCGATCCAAGAAGTTCGGCTTTAAACACGGATCCTGTCCGATCTGTTGTTGCAAGCGATCACGTGGATATTGCACGGCTGCTTGAACAAACACCTTCAGGCAAGCGATTTCTTGGTGATATCCATCGCTGGCGCGAATGTCCAGACCCCATGCAGCGGTCCCATTACTATCGTGTTGTACAAAATCTACGCGCATACGATGAGGTCGTAGCTGGCGGTCGCTTGATGGAAGACGTGTATTGCGAAGGTGTTAACCCGATAGTTTCTCAGATTGATGAAGATGCAATGGATCAATCTTTAAATGGCGACAGTGCGGAACCAGTGGTTGACGTTGTGTTCGTACACGGCTTACGGGGCCACCCATTTGGAACTTGGCGCACGGACATGAGCAACAAGCTTGAAGGAAACAATGACATTTGGCCAGACGTACTTCTTGCGAAGGATCTGCGGGACAACAACGTACCAGCGCGTCTGGTAACGTTGGGTTACGAAGCTGGAATGGTGAGCTGGTCCAGCCCTTGGCCTTCACTTACTTTGCAAGAGCGTGCTCGGGTCATGCTTTCAGCACTCTACGCTGCTAATATTGGCCGCGATCGCCGCCACCCCGATGCACCGGCACGACCGGTTATCTTCATCACGCACTCCATGGGAGGTATATTGACCAAAAGATGTTGCTGCTTGAACGTGAACAGCGGAAGCGATTTAATCTCCCAAGCCTGGCTGATAGCACGACTGGCGTGATATTCTTGGCGGTCCCGCATTTCGGATCGGACTTGGCAAAGGGTGTACGATCTGAGTCTATTCGCAAGTTGATCCAAACGCACCCAGCTATCGAAGACTTGGGAGCAGACCGAGCGGCCGTCTCAAAACGCTGAATGATAGCTTCAAGGAACTAGGTATAGACTGCCTAAGCGTCGGCGAGGAGCGAGCAGCACCGGTAGCGCTTGGTCTATCCGCCATCGTCGTAAAGCCCAGCTCCGCAGACCCAGGTGTCGGTCGGTTCTACGTATTACCAGGCTCGGACCACATGACAATTTGCAAAGCGAAAACACGTGACGAGCCACTATACCAGGACATTCTGCATTTTGTCATGGATGCAGCAGCTGGCCATTTGCTGTTCGAAGCGGAAGAGTCATAGCACGCTTTGCCTCACATGTCAATAGAGGGCATGAGAAATGTACAGCGTGTGTCGGAAACTCGAAATCATGTGTTTCATCTTGTGGTCGGAATGAAATTCGTGTAACGCGCGGCAAAGCCCAGCGACGTTCAGACACGCGCAGTGGGTTTTCCGCATGAGCACACACTAGAAGTCGGCAATGGGATGCACAAGCAGCACCATGCGCCGTCCAGGGTTCCAAACGGAAAGAGCAAGCCCGGGATCGCCATTATCGTCCTTGTCCTCATCGGACGTACCCGTAATGGCACTCGAATCTCCACCGTCAGCGACGAGATACCACGAAATGTCCACGAAGTTTTCTACGCGCCAGGCTGTACAACCCGCTACACATCGGTTGCGCCGACGTCGACGACAGGAGCCACACCTCAATCATCATCTTTTGAAAGACTGGAGCCGCTGGCTCGATACCTAGACAAGAATTCCAAGGTCGACGTGCACGATGTCACTTTCGTCATGACCCAACACGCAATCGACGACCTGAACGACAATATCAAGAGGTTCTTTACCAAGTACGCGTCGGAGAAGCGAACTCTTTGGCGTCTTGCACAGACTGGTCGAGTGGTACAGCAAGTCGAGAGGTTCCACAGAGCAATTGATGCCATCACAGCTCGTTGCGGTTTGGCAGTAATTTCACCCGACGGCATAAGTCCTGCGTTGCCTCGATGGCAACCACGTTGGAGACGTATGCGGGCTGAGAGACTTTCATTTTTCCGGTCATATCTAGAAGACCATGAACGAGATGGCGTCGCAAGTTCTCGGATGCAGAATCCCCAAGATCAGCTAGAATTGCTCACTCTCCTGAAATATGAGGTGGGTAAATTCGACTCGCTCCTTACGTCGGATGAATTGGGCGTTCTCAATGGCGCCTTTGCGTACACTGCAAGGTCTGGTGGAATGAAAATGGACCCTCAGATGAGGATGATGTCCTTGCCGGAGTGGTTTATGGCTCCTTATGAGAGAACAAAGCAGCAACAAAAGTGGCAACGTGCCGCAGTGACAGTGTACAAAGTGGCGCAGAATAGAGATTGCTTCGCAGTGGCAAGTATGTGGTCACGGTTACAGTTTGCTCATATTATGAAGTTGTACGGCGCTTGCCACGTTGGTCCAAGAAAATTCTTTGTAGTGTCTGAGGGCATACCGCTCACCCGATGCTTGAAAGATGAAGGCTTTCCATTGTGGCGGTGTTTGCACGAAGCTGCCCTAGCACTGCGCTTTCTTCATGAGCGACAGGTTGGAGTTGAAGCTCTTTCATGCGCTGATCTTCTTTTATTTCGCAATGGCGATCGCGACGTCATCATGCTAGCCGGATTCAACTTCAGACACATGAAATCTGCTTGGGAATCATCCGGCTTGTTCTCGCCGAAGACACAGAACACGGAGCGAGATTATCCTATACTCCAAGATGATGAAGATGAACAATACTTTGACGACACTAATATGATTAACCGGTTCCATGAAGGTCAAGCAAGAGTTTCTGTGTCAAAAAGTGGTTGGCAAGCGCCAGAATTTGCTTTGGGTCCTACAGAAGCAAGCGATGTTTTCGCGCTGGGCATGTGTGCAATTGAAGCTTTTTCTGGCGGGGATGTTTGGAGCTGTGGCAATGTAGTTGACCAGGAAAATGCAAAGTACAGCTTGGCGAGGGGATGCCGCCTAGACCAGCATCTCTACCTGATGATCGGCAATGGGCTTTGGTAAAGCGCATGTGTTGCATTAACTGCCACGAGCGACCATCGCTTACTGAAGTGCTCGCTAGCTTTCAAATATTTGCTGAAGACGAGCAAAGTGCGAGCGAAGACCTTTCTTCCAGCAGGAGGAGGAGGAAGGTTCTTTATAACTCTGCAGTCAAGACACAGCCTCGTGCAACGACGACTTCCATTGCCTGCATCCTCAACGAAATAAAGGCCTGGTGTGACGCAGCTTCGGAGATCTCGGCACTTAACTTTCAACTTTGCGAGCGGATGGAGGATGTGGTAGCTCGAGTCGAGCCGTTACAGATCGACCACGCGGAGAGCCTAGGTGCAATGGCCTCGCTAGTGATGAGATTCCGAGACTTGCAGCAGAGGCATGCAAACGAAACCCTTTGTTTCGGATCGCAGCAACTCGGCAGATTCTTGAAACCAACAAGACACTGCACGAAGAACTAGATGTACTGATGGACACCCTCGGACTTGGTCGGTCAGGCGCGTCAATTCATGTTTGGAGCGAGCAGCATGAATTCTATGGTCAACAGCTCTGGCAGCGAGTGCGACTCTCATTGGGAGCAGACGCGCAAACTTTGGCTGTTAAACTGGAAGACGAAGAGGGCTTGTCGCTATTGAAGGCCGTGCTTTACTTCGAACTCAACAAGAGGAGTGCTATCTACTCTGCAAGCGACTTGAAGTTGTTGAAGGCAACGCTTGCAAAGTTAAGGAAAGAGTGCAAAAGCCCAGATCCAACTCCGTCGTGGTTTGTTCCACCCTATGAAGTTGTGTTTTCCGAGCTAGACAGTTTCCGTCGCGGTGACTTTGGCTCGGTCCACTTTGGCAAATGGCTGGGATTGGATGTCGTGGTCAAGAAGATCGTGCCTTCTGGGGAGATGGGGATGCTACAACGTGAACGGGGCAACTCACATGAGCAATTCGTGGAGGAAATGTCCGTCTGGTCGGAGCTCAAGCATCCGAACGTGCTAAAGCTATTTGGAGCATGCCACGTTGGCTCATGCCAGTTCATTCTGAGCGAATTCGCGTCGTTAGGCTCTATCGATAGCTGCGTGGCTTCCAAGGTACGAGAGGAGCGCGGAAATGCTGCTCGGCGTCTGCTGCACGAAGGAGCTCTTGGTCTACACTATCTGCACCTGAAGGGTGTCGTTCATGCCGATCTCAGGTGCAGCAACATTCTTGTAGACGCCCATGGTGTCGTTAAGCTTACCGACTTTGGATTCTGCATGGTCAAAAGCAACAAGCAGCTTGCTGAGAGTCCTATCGGCCGAGATTGCGTGGATCGATCGAGATGGATGGCACCAGAGTGTCTGGATGGGGGAGAGATCACCTTTGCGTCGAATGTGTACTCGTTTGCTATGTGTGCAATCGAAGTCATTTCCGGCGATCTCCCTTGGGGCGGCGAGGTGTCAGTCGCAATGGTCCGATCCAAAGTGCGTAAGGGAGAGCTTCCCCTCGCCCTGCTCGCTGCTTTTCGGACTCGGAGTGGAAGCTCATCGAGCAAATGTGTTGTCCTGACCCCAGAGAGCGTATTACCATCGATCAAGTGGTTGGGCTTCTCGCTGGAATGCTCTAACGTTTTATAGTGGTTGAAGTGCGACTAACGAAAAACGACATGGCTCCGTTGGACTCCATTTATTTACAAAAATGACCTACACTCAAAGGCTACATTACCACGAGCGACAAGCCATGACATCCTTCTTGCAGGCAGTGCTTCTGCTCTCCTTGCTGAGCGCGACATTGGGGTCCCCCACCGAGTGCGTCATCGAGCGCGGCTTCGACTTTGTGGGCAACGACCTGTTCCACCTCGTGGCCGTCAATGAGTTCGAGTGTTGCCACTTGTGCCACAAGTTCGCCAAAGTTGGCTGCCGAGCCTTTTCGTGGTCCAGCCACGAAGGAGGCACTTGCTGGCTCAAGAGAGGACGTGGCACCATCGCAGTGGATCCGACAATCAAGTCGGGCGTCATTGCAACCTTCCGGTTCGCAGAGACCTGCCAATTGGAACGAGGAGTCGACTACGTGGGGAATGACATTGGCAGTATGCGCGTCAATAGCGCAGAGGACTGCTGCAATGCCTGCGAGCAGATCCCAGGCTGCAGAGCGTTCACATTTACAGCACACGACAAAGGGACGTGTTGGCTCAAGAGTGCAAAAGGTCGGATGGTCTTGCACTCTGACGCTGTGTCTTCCGAGGTCTATGTAGAGGATCCAACCTGCGGAATCGAGGGCGACGTTGAATATCTCGGCAACGACATCGGCAGGGCTCGTGCAACGGATGCAGCCGACTGCTGCGCTCTGTGCGAAGCTTTTGGAGGCTGTCGAGCGTTTTCGTGGAGCGACTTTGAAGGAGGAACGTGTTGGTTCAAGAATCGCAAGGATGAAGTCATGTGGGAGGCTGGAGTCCGATCAGGACAGGTGCTGCCCAACCCAGCAGCGCCGAGTTGCGCTCTGGAGGTGAACGTTGACTATGTGGGGAATGGGATCGGAAACGCGTCCAGCTCGGATGCCTACGGGTGTTGCTCGATTTGCATGAAGACGGTCAGCTGCGGCGCATTCTCGTGGAGCAGTCTTGATGGAGGCACCTGCAATCTAAAGAGCTCAAAGGGGAGCACACAAGTCTCATCTGAAATTGTGTCAGCTGTAGTATAAACTCATAAATGTTGAGCCGGCTATCTCGAGTCGACAAGTTAGTATGACGGCAAAATTCCACTGTACTGGTCTTCATACGCGATTGGATACCAGGTTGTATCCTTGTCCTCACAGTCCACGCGTTGTCTAAGCGTATCCCAATTGCTGCGGGAGGCATCTGATAGAATGGATAATTTCTCGGATAACGGATTCAACGTAAAGCTTAGTTGTTCGCCTGCAAAAATTCGCTCGAGGTCCGAGCAATACGGCGTGTCAACAAGCGCTATGGAAGGTTGGAGAGGACGAGCAATGATCGGATCAATCCATGGCCAGAAGAACGACAAGTTGGTGTAGCTCAAATTGAC
Source organism: Phytophthora quininea (assembly GCA_011947345.1). Classification (NCBI taxonomy): domain Eukaryota; phylum Oomycota; class Peronosporomycetes; order Peronosporales; family Peronosporaceae; genus Phytophthora; species Phytophthora quininea. The sequence goes on from JAAVTG010000112.1 coordinate 53,917, forward strand.
ACTAAACAGCAATGAAGAAAACTTGGTCACTTTTTCAGGAAGCTGAGAAATCCGAGTGCTTCCCAAACTTAAATATCCGATCGAGTTCTGTTCAAAAATTTCTGCAGGTAGCGTTGCTATGGGGTTCATCGAAAGCGACAGATCGTATGGAGCAAGACGCACAAGCGACGTTGGGACTTCCTCTAGTTCACTTGCTTCAATGTAGATACTTGCATATTGAGGCCACTTCAAATCCAAGTCACCAGGCAAAGACCGCAAGTTCGTTACGCAAAATTCAATGTCGGCCAGTGTACGCGGGAAATCGTTTGCCTGGAGGCCGAGCGGCAACTCACCATTCGAGAAATTTACACGCACTAGAAACAACGTCATTAGTTTGGGGTGATTAGTTCCCGTGAGAGCCGAATCGTCATCCCATTCGACGATCGTTGAGTTATACATCTTTATCCCTTTCAGATCGGAGTAGGTCGAAATAACCTCCGGGAGCTCGAAGGCGGGGCAATGACGAACGACTATGCGCACGACACTTGTAGGATCAAACCCATTCCATTGAAGCAGCACCTCTCTTTTCGCTCCAACGAGTTGATCAGCGTAGCAGTCCAACACCAGCAAGGAACAGGAAGACTGCAGACTAGCCCACGGCTTGATTTGCATCCAACATTGTGGAAGTTGAGGCATGGACTCAGCATACAAGTGCAACGTTAAAATCACAAGCCCCCAGACGAAGAACAGCACCTGGGATACCTTGGACAAAAATCTCTTCCTCGGCTGTCGCTTTAAAAGATTGACATTAGGCCCCTTAGGATTGTTCCCAGAGCCGCCGCTCGCTAGGAATGGTGCTATCATGGTTGCTCTCTTTCCTGATTGCTTTCTCTTCGACCGTTTAGCTCGCATAGCCATTTTGATGTTGTCCAAATTTCCAAGCACTCCAATCGCAAACGCTATCCGTGTCATTAGGTCTGGCCACGACGTTACCAGCACCATATTAAACTCACTGGTGGCATTGACCACCCACACATCTTCGTACCATTTGTGCAATGGGAATTCACTAATCTCAAAGTCAAAATCGCCAATATACAGCGTCACAAGCACTGTCGATATCCCCATCGAAGTCGCCATGGACAACACACAATCGCTAATGAGAGACCACACCCGTCGCTTGGTTGCATTCGAGTGGAAAGCAGAGTGAACAAACGCCACAATCCAGCAGTTGGCGACAAGCAGGCCAACATACCAGCGGTTCATTTGAGCCCGCGGGAGCAGCAAACTCATCCGATAAGCCTGGTACGTTTGAAGTGAAGTCTCCGTGATTTCTCGAAAAACAAAATAGCATCAAAGTACGGTCCGTCCACACCTAGGAGTCCGTCACGAGTGAAAAAGCCTTGTACACTGAGTTAGTAAACCTTTTGGGTGGACCATTCTTTTTCGACACGTCAGTCGGTCGGAAATGAACTTTGGCATCTCCACCACGTTATACACGGCAAACACCAGTTGTTTCTTCCTGTACGACCAGGCGATCATCCACGTACATGCTGTGAATCACTGCGATGCACCCCATGAAAACGGCAACAATTCGGTCGTACTTCGTGCCAATGCCAATATTGTACATGGTGAGCCAGGCGTCCAAGCGCGTCCCAGGTAATTTCCAATAACACCACGCTGCAATGGAGTAGTATGTGAACCCTGCAAGATGAAGCGAGACGAAACATATCCAGCACAACCGGAGTACCAGAGGAGAAAACCTTTGCTCGAGGACATTCGAGCGCGCCATACCACGCTGAACTCGTAACCTCAAAGTCCAATTATACCAGTTGCATCTTCACCACATTTAGAGTCTGGATCCTCGACACTCTTTAGCCCATAACAAGAACCCCATGAAGACAGTTTTCGTGTCCGCGATTTGAACTTATATTTGGCTCAAAGAAAAGCTTAAAGCTTTTGAAAGGTGTCTTCGAATGCCAGCGCATATCGATAGAGGGAAGATGGCTGGCAGTTCACTGCATCTACCAAGAAGACCCTGTTTGAAGCCGTCGCATCCATGAGTTTCGACATTGAAGCTGGATCTATCGTCGAAAACGCGGTCCGATTGCCACCAAGAATCTCTTCACGCTCGATGCAGTACGGGGTTCCTCCTGCAGCAAGTGGCGGTAGATTCGGCGATGCTATTCGCTGGACCCACGGGTCAATCCACGCTGGGAACGAGGAGATATTCGTGCCGCCCAAATTCATGCCGATAAGAGGGTTGGTGAACACTGACACATCTTCTGGCAAGGCAGAAAGCTTGGTCCCCGCCAAGTCCAAGTACCACATCGCCTCTAGTTGGAAAAGTTCCTTCGGAACACTCTCAATGGGGGCGTTCGGCATAATCAGTATGGACGGGCTGATCTTCCACACAGTGTCGGGGAACGTCGTGAACTGGGTCGTGTCCAAATGGATCGACGAGTATCGAGGCCATTTCGTGTGCAGATCATCCGGAAGCACCCGCAAATTCGATACGACAAAGCCAATGATAAATAGCGACGGAGGAAAATTGGGTGATAGCATACCCGGAGGTAGTTCTCCGTTAGTGAAGTTGACGCGCACGAACGTTGTCACTTGCATCTTTGAATGATGCGTCCGGTCAAACGCAGCGTCCTCCTTCCACTCGGTAATGGTTGTGTTGTAGACTTTCAAAATCGTCATCGAGTGGAACGAATTTAACATCGCCGGTACCTCGAAGTTCGGGCAATTCCTCACCAGCAGCGAATTCACCGAGTTTGCGTCCAGTAGCGTCCACTGCGCGATGACACGTTTTTTTCGCCATTGTGACCATCAGTAAGACAATTCGTGAGCACTAACGAGCAGGCGGGTTTGGCTACACCCCAGGGACGGACTTGTACCAAACATTGCGGCAGCTTTGGATTCGACTGGGCGTGTATGTGAAGAATTAACACAGCAGCACCCCAGCAAAAAATATTGCGCGCACAAGCTTTGATGAAGATAATCTGCGTCATCACAGCCACGTAGTCCGTTTGGTGTTCCGTTCTCGTGATACTCTTCTCATGTGGCGCGATCGACGCTCCTCTTGGCTGCATTGTCGTGGATTGATACGCCTTGTTGGTGGCCGTGGCCATCAGCCCTTCCATCGTGCTCATATTGCTGAGCATACTAATCGCAAACACCATGCGCGTCGTTAAATCCCCCATGATTGGACCAAAATCAGATTGAACTCGCTCATCGTGTTTGCCAGCCACACGTCCTGGAACCAGTGCAACATGTTGAAGTCGCCTGTCTTGAAGTCAAATTGATGCGCGTACGCGATGACCAGAAGGATTGGAATACCCACGGACGTGACTAGATCGAGCAGGCAATCCGACAGGAGAGCCACCAGACGCATCTTGGTTCTATTTTTCCGAAATATGTGATGAACGAATGCAGTCGACCAGCAATTTAGTGTAAGCAGAACTGTGTAGAAACGATTAAGCCAAACTCGAGGAATCTTCAAGCTGATGCGGTAGCCCTGACTAGTTTGCAGCGCGGTCTCGATAATTTCTCGAACCAGCAGCAGAGCGTCGTAGTATGGACCCTCCACTCCAAAGAATCCGGTCCGCGTGAACACAGTGCGATAGATCATGCAAACAAATCGACTGATCCCTTTACGCGGCTTTTGCCTGAGCGTTCGACTGGTGGTGTTTGATAGTTCTTGGACTTGGCTCTCGCCACGGAAGATCAGTCTTTTGTGTCGGATCGATCCCATTACCATCCTCAAAGCGCACAAACCGTGCAAGGCAGCAATAACTCCATGGGCACCGGCAATTGCCCGGTAATGCTTGGAGCTCATGCCGATGTGGTAAAAGTCCAAAAACGTCGTCACCACCATGCCGGGCAGGTTCCAGTACGCAAACACGATCAAGCCGAAGAACGCTCCTCCCACGAGGTGAAGTGTCAGCAGAACCGTCCACCACAACCGAACGGCGGTAGGCGTGAAGGGCGCTTCCTCATCGTGACCTGAACACCTGTGGCCGTCCCGTGGTCCCAGCATACTTGATCTCTTTTCTGCAATTACTACCGCGCAGCCGACGCATTAGGTGGTGATCCCATTATAGCCACCGACCAGAACGTGAATATCAACCTATTCATGTATCAAGCGTGACTCATCTGTAATGTGATTTGCCAAGGAGAATCTCCAACAACCGCATGCAGACTACCAAGCAAGAAGTCTCAATAGAATGGCAATGAGTAACCTCACTCGTAATTCCGTGATGAAGGAACTGGGGCCAGATTGGTGCCGGTGTTGACAAGTCAAATGCTGCTGCTTTCCTGTCCAGACGTCATCAAAACTCGATGCAGGAAGCGGGTGCACTCTGAATTTTCTGTTTGTGCGCACGGACAGAAAAATCTCAACATCTTGTCCGAAATCCGTTGCAGATGCCATTCGTTCTTAGCCATAGGCGAAGAGCAAGCTGAACCCATTCAGCTGGTTGAAGTGTCCGGTCATCTTGTGAGCACTCCATGCCCTTTCCACCGATTTCGTCTTCATGACCTCGATCATTTCCACTTCTTCTGTCCCAAGCAAACTCCACCGATTGCCAGCAGTACGACCGCATGCGGCTCCCAATCCTCAGCTTGTATGCTGCTTTAGCGAGCATCGCCATCGCCATCGCTAATGCTCAAACCTACGACGCCATCGTCATTGGAAGTGGCCCCGGCGGTCTCGTAGCGGCCGAGTACTTGTCCCGAGATCCGACTGTCTCCGTGCTGATCCTCGAGGCGGGTCCGAAATCGTTAGCCGCTACTGGCGGAACTGATTCTCCCGACTACGCTCAAGGTCGCGGCCTCACCAAGTTTGACATCCCGGGCGAATATGACGGCACCATCTACAACCCCGCCAACGAGCAGTACCGTGTCGACTGGATCAGTGACGCCTACATGTGGCTCGGCAAACTGGTCGGCGGGTGCTCTTCTATCAACGCTGCGCTCTACTTCCGACCGCCGGACTCGTACGTCACTCAGATGCAGTGGCCCTTCTCGGCAGCTCAAATGGTGACCAAGATGGACGAAAACGAGCAAATGCATGGCCACACGGACAAACCGTCGACTGACGGAGTCTGGTACACCCAGAGGGCTACCGCATCGTGTCCAAGGCGCTACAATCCATAGGATACGGCGAACGTACCATTAATGATGCCACCGCTCGAAACAACAAGAGCAAGACGTACGGCCACGCACCGTTCACTTTCAAGAACGGTAAACGCGACTCGCCTGCCGCTGCGTTCTGGGGTCCCATGAGCACTCGCAGCAATGTCAAGCTTCTGACTGGAGCGAAGGTGGACTACATTCTCCGCGCTTCTGGAGGCAAGGCCACGGGTGTCATCTACAACGGAGGAACCCAAGTTCTTTTGAGCACACGCGGGGCCGTCATCATGGCGGCAGGTGCGTTGAGCACCCCAAAGTTTTAATTCAAAGCGGAATCGGCCCCACTTCCCAGCTCAACCTGCTGAACGGCCGAAATGGTTTCCCTGGAGTTTCACAAGCTGCTGGCTGGGTGACGAACGCCAACGTTGGTCGCAACGTATTTGACACGAACGTGGTGTTTGCTTCCTTCTCGCACCCTCTGATGAGTTCGTTCCAGTACAAGAACCGACCGGCGTGGGCCACCAGCCAGTACATGAACCAAGGGTTTACAGGACCGTGGACGAGTTCGGGACCGACCCTCATCAGCTACGAGAGCTACGACGTACAAGGCCGAACATACGATTTCCAATCCACAGCGTTGACAAACGGGTTTGGCGACTTTACAGCCGTACCGACGCACTCACACTGTCGTTGTATGTGAACAACCCTGAGGGCCGAGCAGCGTCGGGGTTCGACAGCAACGGGAACTGGAAAGCTTTCAACGAAGGAGACTTGTACTTTGGAACCAATCGGGACCTCGTTGCGATGCAGTCGTACGCTCAACGAATCGTTGGGGCCATGACAGCACAAGGCGCGACATTCCTGTCGGCTGGATCCGACAATACTTCCATCGCCAACTGGGTATCAGCTAACGGCAACTTCATCACGCACCACTTTGGCGGCAGTTGCTATGCATCGAGCAATACGGCAGACTCTAAACGCTGCGCTGACGAGAAGTTGCGGGTGATTGGCATGAGCAACGTGTTCGTGGCTGACGGCAGCGCCATGCGTGATGGAACAGTCAATCCGTACGGATTCATCATGTACATCGGTCGAGAAGCTGCGGACCAAGTGAAGAGCTACATCGCAGCGGGTGGTAGCGGCGGCGGCGGTGGCTCCAACGGTACTTGCTCGACGCTTGAAAATGGTGTAGACTACACGGGTAACGACGTTGGTAATCAACCGAGCGCTTCGGCAAACGGATGCTGCTCTCTGTGCGCCGGCACTAGCGGGTGTGGAGCTTTCACGTGGACGAATTACAATGGAGGCACCTGCTGGCTCAAGAGTGGAAAGGGACCCACGACGAGCACCAGTGGAGCCATGTCAGCCGTACTGCAGGCGTCAAACTCTGGCTGCTCCACCATTGACGAAAACACCGACTATTCCGGCACCGACATTGGGAACACACCCAGTGTTTCTGCAGGTGGGTGCTGCTCAATCTGCAAGACGACCAGCGGATGTGGTGCCTACACTTGGACAAATTACAATGGAGGCACGTGCTGGCTGAAAGAGTTCCAAAGGATCGGCAACAGCCAAGACCGGTGCCAGATCTGCTACCATCTCGGGAGGCTCGGCGTCATCTTGCTCCACAATTGAAGAAGGCATCGACTACACCGGCAACGACGTTGGCAGCGTCTCTAGCAGTGCAGCTGAAGGTTGCTGTGCACTATGTGGAGCTAGGTCCGACTGCCAGGCGTACACATGGACGAATTTCAACAGCGGCACATGCTGGCTGAAGAGCGGCAAAAGTAGCACGACAACCAAAGCAGGAGCACGATCCGGCCAGGTCAATTCTTCATCGACCTGCGCCCTCGAAAACAATGTCGACTATAAAGGAAATGACCTCACCACAACTCCCAGCGCATCAAGTCCAACTGGAGCTGGGTGCTGCGCTATATGCCGCGCTACCACGGGATGCAAGGCTTTTACTTGGACTTCCCAAAGCGGAGGCACTTGCTGGCTCAAGAGCGCTAAAGGAGCAAGCTCGACTTTGAGTGGAGCAGTCTCCGGGTTCATTTGAGTGCTCCCTTACGAGTTCTTGTCCATGTATATCACAATCAATTCCAAGCTTTATGTCAACGGAATTGCACTGTTGTTGTCTTCCAACGCGAGCGGGTAGAATGGGGCAGCGTATTCGATCTCACAGTTGACAGTGTGCAGTATCACCCCCGGTTCGCTTCAGATGGGTCGGTCAAATACATCGAGTATTCAGGTGAGGGTGCGACGTTGAAAGCGTCAGCTTCACCACTAGTAATCTTTGCCAACTCTTTGCAGTATTCGGAGCTGCCCATGAGCAACGGTCGAGCCCCATCCAACTTCTTTTTCACAAGAGGATCGATCCATGGCCAGAAGAAAGAAATATTGGTGTCCGTGAGATAAATGAATGACAACAATGGTGACAGGTTCGTCACATTGCGAGGCAGCTCGGTGATGTTCGTGCTGCCGATGCCCAAGTACAGCATGTCAGGGATCTCGAAAATCTCCGGTGGAAGCTCCGAGATTGGGTTGCCGGTCAACGCCAGATAATAGGGATCCAGTCTAGTCAAAGCTAGCGGCACACTCGTGAGTTGACTGTACTCGATGTAAATCATTGTGCCGATCAGCCACTTGGAGTCCAAATCCTCTGGTAGCTCACGTAGATTTGTGTGGCAGAACTCAATGTCGTATAGTTTGCGCGGGCAATCGCTCAATAGAAGCCCCGCAGGTAGGACACCGTCTGTCATATTCACGCGAACCAAGTAGAGCCAAACCAATTCTGGGTGGTGTGTGTTTGTGATAGCAGCCGAAGCATTCCAACTGAGAATGGTCGAATTGTACGCTTTGATGCCTTGCACTAGGTGGAAGTCATTGATCGTATCCGGGATTTCAAGCGCTGCGCAGTATCGGAACACGAGCTTCACGACAGTAGACTTGTCAAACTCAGCCCACTTTGTCTCCACCTCGTCCACTGTCCCAGTGATACCAAAATGATAGCAATCGAGAACAGCCAAATAGCAAGCAGGCTCAGTCGTTGCCCACGGACGGACTTGCAGCACACACTGAGGCAACTCTGGCTGCACAGACGCTTGAATATGAAGTCCAAGAACCGCAATGCCCCAAGCTCCGAGCAATAGATGAACAACGCGAAGCAAAACTCGTCCACCATGAGTGCGTATGCCAGTGTCGAGTAACTACCTCCAAACTTTACGCGTTTGTGGGTTTCCTGTGCAGGAATCACCCAGAGATCTTTGGCCCAGCATTGGTGCGGCCTTCTCTCGTAGACGGGTATCTGACACTGTCCGCAGCGCACGCAATTCGTCTTTTACTGCTTCCTGGCGCAGTTCGCAACAGCTCTTTCAAGCTGGTCGTCGAGAAAAGCACACCAAGAGAGAAAACTGTTTTGCTCGCCAGGTCGGACCATGAAGTCACCACAACCATTCGAGTTCGTTCACAACGTTCGCCGTCCAGGTATCGTCGTACCACTTTTCCATGGCAAAGCCAGTGATCTTCGGGTCGTACTGGCCTGCGTAGCTGATCACGATGATCAGCGGCACTCCAATGCAGAAACAACATCCAGAATGCAGTCGAGAACAACAGAGGCGTATCGTCTTCGAGCTTCATTGCGCTGGAACAGAAGCGAGTAGACGAATACCGATGACCAGCAGTTAATTACCAGCAATAGCACGTAGAATCGGTTGAGCAGTATGCGCGGAAGGTACCAGCTCATTCGGTAGGCTTGAACTGTCTGAAGCGCTGTCTCCAACAGTTCGCGAGCGATGAGAAGCGTATGGAAGTTGCTTCCATTGACACCGAATAGACCTTCTCGACCCCAAATCTGAGAGTACAATCGGACCAGTTGAGCTCTCGGCCAGGACGCGTTTGTATCTGCAGCTTTTGGCCCTTGCACAATATTGGACGACCCTCTTCGACTCGATCTGGAAGCATGGACTGCGAACCCGCCACGCCACGGTGAAAACGCCAACTCACGCTGCCAAATCGACCCGCCGATCATCAACAGGATACAGAAGCCATGGAGAGCTGCCATCAGCGCATTCACTACCGCTATCGTGTGATGGCTTTTCGCCTCCATACCGATTCCAGCATAATTCAAGCATTGATACAAGTACGTGTACTGCAGCTCCCAGTAGAACATTGCGTAGGCTCCATTGTATCCTCCAGTCACAATGTGCACAGCAAGAAGGATGACCCACCAAACTGCAAAGCTTCGTTTTGATAAATCCACATAGAGCGACGGACTTGAGAAAGATGGCGGTGGGCGTGCCTTCAGCGGCATTTGAGATGTCGCCGGAAGAGCCCCGACAAGGAAGTGATCTGAGCTGGGCAGGTGGACGTGATGGATGTCTATAAGTAGCTGAAAGTGTGAACACGGAGAAACAATGGCACACACTGTTCGTGGAATCCCAAAATGGCTTCCTTCTCCCTCAGCCGAGTCACGCAAAATTCTTCCGCAGCAATTGTCATTCGCGATCATGATTTCCTTGCTTTCTTTTTGTTACCTCGGTCTTGCTGTCGGGCCAGTCGTTTCCATTGTCCGGCGTTCCTACAATTTTAACACGCTATTTAGTACATTACATTGGTTGAAGACCACCAACACCACCGCCTCACTTGAAAAATATCGGAGCCACGCGATTAGGAAATTGATTATCCAGCCGTGTGAGAGCCTGAGTAACACCGTGCATCTGCTTGCACCCCACAGAAGAACGCCCAATCCAGTCGCCAATTTTGTAGGTTACCTCCGAGAAAATAGTCCACGTTTCTTCGGTTCGCGCGGCCAGCCCCAGATCTTTACTGTCCAGAACACAACCAACGTCATTTGCGATCTCAACAAGCATTTTGTCCAGAGTACGTTCGATAGCACCCACTCGCAAGCCACGCTTCTTGGACTCTGCATCCATAATACTTTTCTGCATCTTCTTGAGAGCATCAGCGTCGGACTGCTCAATGAATATCTTCACCTGACTCAAAGTCTCCACCAGGATAGGATCTAACAGTGCAGGCGGTACCTCTTGAGCTTGACGACTGAGCTCTACCAGCTTCCCAAGTCTTTTCACCATCGTACCCAGTAGTCTCAGACAGAGACTTCCACGAGCGCGGTCGTCCTGCAGAATCCCCACCATCTTGGCGGTCGCGTCTCGGAACAGACTGGCCGACGCGTCGTCAATGGTGTCTCCTCTTTCCAGGAGGCTACTGAAGACGGCGGCGACCTTATGACATGTTGTGAAGGGCTGACTGAATGTTTGCGCGATGGCCTTCGTGTCGTTCGTCTCCAACTTCGCTATAGCCTTGCCCATGGCCATGACGAACTTCTGCAGCTTCAAAGGTTGCTTTTGCGCGTCGCACTGCTGCTTGGTGATGGTTTTGGTCGGTGGTTTGAAATTTCTAGACCGCGTCCGGATCGCCGACGTTGCGCTCTGCAGCTGCGAAAGGAGGCTGATAATTTCCATCATAACTGGCTGCTTCTGCGAGGCTTCGTCATTGGAAGTCGGAGGAGCTGCGGAGGCAGCGGCAGCAGTCGCAGTGGCCAACGCCAGCGAGAGCTGTTGATGCAAGGTGTCGAGCGCGTCCATTATTGTCTGAGGCGATTTTGATTGGCGAGCGAAACATGAAAATGGCTACGAAAACTATTTGCTCCAAAATTGTTTGTTTATTTTTCTTCACATGAATAATCTCCTGCAGTGGGTCTAGCAGAGCAGTAGGCACCTTATCAGCTGAACGGCTGGGCTGTTCGAGTTTCCCTAGTTGATCACACAGTGTCTCCAGAACTTTAAATGCAAAAGCTCCGCCAGTTCTGTCATCCAGCAGAATCCCCGAGCGCTTCAGGCAATTCATGTCCATTGTGTTATTGTCTGTGACGAGGCGATTTTGATTGGATGCTCGCCATGCAGCTATAAATGTCTTGCAGTCAAGATAACATCCTGGTCCTTCTCCTTTCAACGACGACAGTCCGCCATGACCGGACCGAGTCCTCCAAAGCTTTCTTCCGTTGTGGTGAGGTCGAGTCGTCCGATTTTGGCAGTCGAATCGATCGACCAGTCCACCTTCAATGAGTTCTCTTCAATGGCTCTGCGTCTCTGCTGGGTAGTCTTCATTCTTCTGCACACCTTCTGCTTCGTCTACTTCTACAGTATGGCCGTGGGCTATTGGAACTTGCCAGACTCGACGTTCGGCAGGTGGCTCTACTTCTACAGCCTCGGGTTGGACCCTGAAAACGACCCCACCATTGCTGTTGTGTACGGCGCTATTGCTGCGATTCACTTTGCGTTCCTGGTGTGGATGATCGGGTGGTCGGTCAAAGAACGAAGCCTGGTCTTCGCAGTGTACGACGTTTTCGGGACCCAGCAAGCCACTTCAAAAAGGGAGCACGGTGGCATCAACGCGTCGTGAATTTCTACCGCACCATTGCAAAAAATATTGGTCTTGTGGGTGTCGACGGACCGTATTTTGACCTTGTTCTGCTATGTCGAGAGGTGGCCGAGACAGCGTTGCAGACCCACCAAGCGTATCGTATGAGTCTGCTACTCCCCGCACAGAATTCAACCGAGGATACGTGGCTTTACTGGTCCTCAATTGCTGGACGACATCTCTTCTTCACTTTGTCTTCTCAGGGAGTTCGATAAAGCGCCGATTTTACGCCATCATGGTCGACTGCGCTCTGGACCTAGTGACTTCTGTCGGCATATCTGTAGCGCTGTTAGCCATCTATTATCCAGAGTTTGACCAAAACATCAAAGATTTCCCAGTGTACAAGTGGTACCAGGACAAGTGGGTAATGCACCTCATCAGCGAGTTTCAAATCTTGCTGGTCACGTCTTGGGAGACCTGGCCATGCGCGTGATCTTCGCTCTCAGCATGATCAGCAACATGAACAATATGAAGAAGCTCCTGAGTTCCAAAACTTCATCTGGAAAAGGCCAAAGCCGCATTAACAGTCGGCGGGTCGCTGTCCCACATCGCGGTTCTAGAGTCACGGACGTGCTATCTGCCCCGAGACAGAAGGAACTTCGGCATCTGGAGGCTCGCACAACTGAAGTGTTATTTTCCGTCTGGGGGTTGCCGTTCTCGTTCTTCACTTGTATGCAGAGTCGATCCCCAGTCTTTCCCAATGCAGGATGCAGGTCAAGCCCTGGTACAGCTCTCAAATATCATGTTCGCTTTTGTTCTGACTGCTACGAAACGCAGCTGAAGGGCACTGAGAATGAAATCACGAGTCAGTGGACCCCTTTCGACTTAACAGCCACAGCAGGAGTGACAATTCGCCATTGTCCTAGTGTCGAGATACCATCAATTCTAACTAAATTCTCTCGACTTAAAATGATCAAGTTCTACAATTCCACCATCACGAGTTGGCCCAATTCTGCAGCTTTATCCCAGGAGCATCATCCCAGCCTCATCATGCTCTTCCTCGTGCGAGTAACTCTCCCAAGCGGCGAGCTTCCTGCTGGTCTTCAGTCCAAAGATTTCCCACGTAAACTGATGGACATCGAGTTCTGCCTCACAAATTTACGCAGTTTACCAGACGACCTGGACTCGAAATGGCCACAACTTGCCAGCATTTACTTGGAATCCAGTAAAATGACCGAAGTTCCGCCTTCGCTGGCGAGATTAGCTCCTTATGATCTGTCACTAGCTGGAAATCCGATCTCGAGTATCCCAGCACAATTGTTTGAAGGTGGGCTTGTCTTTCTCCACGTCGGAGCTACATCGATCTCCCAACTTCCAGAAAATGTTCACGATGCGTATCCGTTGAAGCAAGTTCGGGTGGATAACACCAACATATCCTTCTTCTGGGATTGGATCGACCCAATCGTTGTAAACGGAGGGGCGGTGCTCTCTGACGTACCCACTACTGTTGTTGCTTCAAACACTCCATATTGTACCGATCTCCAGCGAATATTTTCAAGCCAGCAGAATCGATTTTCGACATCACAATATTCACACCAATCTCGGATCTTGACTGATGCGTTGGAAAATAATTGGGCGACGTTAAAGCGTGCTGTATCCTGCGCCAAATGGCCCCGAATTTTGTATCCCATCGAGTCAGAAGACCGCTATAACGGAATGGCGTTAATGTGACCCACCATACCCCGTGAAATCAGTACATGTTCCACAATTTTTCAGGTACCACCGGACAATGTCAGCTCGTAGTTTTTTAGCTTTTAGCCTTTTCACCTTTGCTAGAAGTTCGACATTTCTGGATACCGTTATAACAAATGCGTTAAATAAAATGAATAAAACATACGGAAAGGGTGGCAAACAATACTTACTCCAACAAGATGGCAGGGACTCGGCCCCGGTGGTGCTTAGCGAAGCCCTTGAGTTGCCTTGAAAATTTTGCCGCGCTCCCAGGCACGTTGATAGTAATTGTGGCCTTGTCTGCGATCTGCAGCCAGTCTGCAAGCACTTCGCCAACTGCTGCGAATCGCTTCCAACGCTCCTCAGTTCGGAAAGGAGGGTTTAAAAGTCCCGTGCGCACTAATCTTTCTTGAGTAGTGCATATCTTGCAGTCTTGATAAAACAAACTTGTAAGGTGCCCCAGCGGTTTTCCAATACGATTTGGTTCTAAAGCGCCATCTTCCGAGCGCTTCTCCTGTATCCAACTCTCCATCTCGCCAATAAGATCTGGACCAAGAGCGTGTCGAAGCTTAAGGAACGACGCGATAGCTGCTTCCATCGCTGAATCTGACAGTGCTGCTGGCCAGTTGGGATGAAGCTCTCTGCTGCTTGGTATTTGTACGATCCGCTTGATCATATAAGTGATCGACGTCCATATCGAGCCCACACTCATTTCCCCGTAATGCCGCGCAATGACTGCCGGCATTTTTACAACAGCAGAGTGGAAGCCTGTCACCACGTCGTCAGCCGGGACAACCTCGTTCCGAAGAATGGTCAGTAATGCCTGTGAAGCTTCGTTGCCTTCTCTCGCCAACTGGCTCAACACTTCCTGCACGTCTTCTACGTCTGGTGTGTCGTCCATTCTCAAGGCCTTCTCTGCCAAAATTTTAAATCTTATCGTCGAAATCTCCAGTTGACTTTCAAGTGGAAGGCCTTCTCTCTTCTCTTCAATCTTCTGTCGCTTCGTTGCATTCTCGTGCTTGTCGTCCTCCTTGACACGTTTCTTGTCAATAATAAGTTTTCTCTCCTCTTCCGTCTCTTGAATCAGCCCTTCCTCCTCCTCTGTATCGGAGTTAGAGACTGCTTTCTCGTTTAGTTCTTCTTTTCATATTCCTGGGCCTGGGTCACTAGCGACCGCGTAGCTGAGCGAAGTTCGTCCCCCAGCCGCTCGATGTGGATCAGAATCTGTGTCAGCTCCACTTTGGACGCGACGCAGACGGTGATAGAAGGGTGCAGACGGCGTTGCACGGCAGACACGAGCCCTGAGAGCTGCGACTCGACCTCCTTCAAAGTCTCCATGTTGGGAAAGGTCCAGACCAAGCATTCGGTCGTTGTTATTGAGATGTCAATATATAAGGTTTAATGTGTATGTATTCTCAGATCTTTTACCTCCTAATACAGACAATAACTTTTGCTAATAAAAACGTGTTCAGGACGGCTGAATGGCGCTGTATATGTCTTCGTATTCAATGGGATACCACGTAACTCGTCTTGGTTCACAACCGACAGCGACTTGCAGCAACGGCCAGTTTCCGACGGATGTGTTGGATAAAATCGGCGATTGATTTTCGTGGTACGGCAGCAAAGATTGTTCGCCGCTAAAAACTCTTTGCAATTCGGAACAGTATGGGGTGTTGGTGGCGGCAATCACGGGTTCGTTCACAATGGTGTGTGGAGGTTCTATCCCAGTGTATGCAAGCGCAGGGTCGACCCACGACCAGAAGAAGGACAGGTTGGTGCTGTCCACCCGAATCTGCATCAGCGATTCGGCATCGGTGACATTCTCGGGAAGTTGCGACACCAGTGTCCCACCGACATTAACGTACAACACGTGACTTGCGAAGATCTCAGCAGGAATTTGTAGGATTGGATTCATTGCAACCGAGAAGTCATACGGTGCCAGCCTCGCCAAAGGAGGAGGGACCTCGGTGAACTCGCCGGCTTCCAAGTAGATCGTGGCATATCTTGGCCACTTGGTGTCAAAGTCGTCGGGTACAGTTCGTAAATTGGTGATGCAGAATTCAATATCTGTGAGCTTCTGCGGGAATTCAGCGCTCAATAACCCGGTAGGTAGCTCGCCGTTCGTGAAGTTCACCCGCACCAGATACAACATCATCAACTTTGGATGGTGGGTCTGTGTCAAGGCAGAACTGTCGCCCCAGCTCGCTATCGTCGAATTGTAGATTTTAAGCACACGAATCGAAGAAAATTGATTAAGTGCTGGTGGAACTTCCAGCGTAGGGCAGTGGCGGATTACGATACTCACGGTGGTCGTGGTGTCAATTGATTCCCATTGAGAACTCGTCTCGGCTTCGGTACCATTCACGCCCAAGTCGTAACAATCTACAACCAGAAGAGAGCAGGACGGCAGGGAATTAAACCATGGCTTGCACTGCATCTTGCACTGTGATAAGCTGGGGACTGACTCGGCATAGAGTTGCAGGGCTAGAATGATCGCACCCCAGACGAGGAAGAGCACTTGTGTCACAAGGTTTTCAGTATGAAGAACCCAATGGAAAAAGGAACGACCCTTGTGGGGCCTCTTAGTTGGCGTGTGAGGCTTCGTTTCGGATACCTTAAAACTCAATGGCGCCACAGCCACTGTTCGAGGCTTGGCATTCGCGACGATCGTCTGCGTTGGTGCCCCATTTGCGCTCAAGAGCTTCTTCATGTTATTCATGTTGCTGATCATGCTCAATGCGAACACCACTCGCATCGCCAAATCTCCCCAGACGTCACTAATATAATCTGAAACTCGCTGAAAGCGTGGACTGCCCACACACTTTTGTACCACATGTACGTTGGGAATCCTGTGAGCTGAAAGTCGAAATCCTTAGCATAAATAAAAATTAATGCTGTTGTGATTCCAACCGAAGTGACCATGTCAAGGACACTGTCACAAACAATGGCGTAAAATCGTCGCTTGGGTTCGTTCGAGTGGAAGAGAAAATGAACCAATGAGGTGGACCAGCAATTCAACACCAACAATATCACGTAGCCACGACTGAGTAAGGGCCGTGCAATTAATTTGCTCATTCGGTAGGCTTGGTTGGTTTGTAACGCCGTCTCCACGATCTCCCGAACAAGTAGCATTAAATCGAAATAGGGGCCGTTGATGCCAATCAGTCCAATCTTTGAGACGATCTTCATAAGCAAGTCTTTCAAGCTCTTTTTCTTCCCTTGCTGATCGACGCCGTTGACCGAGTAAACAAATTGTAGACTGCAAACACCATTTCCTTCTTGATGAGCGACCAAATGGTCATCCACATGATAAACACAATATGCATCACAGCGATACAGCCATGAACCACCGCGACAATGTGATCGTGCTTGCTGGACCAACTGATGTGAAAGTAGTCGAGCCACGCTTCCAACAGCGTTCCGGGTAGATTCCAATAACCCCAGGCCATGGCCGCAAAGAAGATGAAGCATACAAGGTGCAAAATTAGGAACCCCAGCCAGCAGAAGAGCAGAATTCCGAAGGAAAGCTTGCCATTGGGACCTCTGGACAACAACTTGGTTGAATGGCGCTTCCGAGCTGCGACTTTTGGCATGACGACACGTTGCACGTTGCAACTTGCAAGTGATTTATTGCGCCTCCAACATGTTGTAACCTCAACGCATTGCTAAAATAGACAACGTCCACGCTCAAGTCGATGGCGGTTATGGAGTATGCCCAGGAAGGACAGAACACGCTCTTATTAGAGCGTAAGGAAGTTGGAAATCGCAATCCGCGATCGTAGTAATCGGAGGCGGCTTTTTCATTATCGATAGGGTCGCACTGACTCATAGCTTCTAAATTTTGTTATCGCCTTCAAAGCAAGCACCACTCGCCTCGCAAGCCCACTTCGAATAACTTAAAACTCGCCAACCTTCACCACCGATTTAAGAACACTACCTGATAGTTTTGATACCAAGTGATGCGACGGTTTACTTGGACTGAAGTTCCACCCGCAGTGGAGTATGAATCCGATCCGCAATAGTCTTGCCAAGATAGTTGCAAACTGTGTTGTGTACTCTTTATAGCATTCATATCCTGTTTCTCGTTGTACCAGAGTGGAGTTGGTTCACCGCTTAAAAGATCTTTGCAGCTCGGAGCAGCACGTAGCTGCAATCACGGTTTCGCTGTGAACTGAGAGACCAAACCAGGCGATTTTGAAGCCCATGAGAGATATGATGGTCAGACAAACACCAAAGAAAACCTGCGCCGGAAACCTGAGAGCTTGCTTTATTCCATGGAGATTCCATGGATGGATCTCTTGACTCAAGAAGGCTTATCGGGAATTTTATTATGATAACCATGCTGGAATTTTCATCACAGATCGCGTCTTAGTAAGTTCTACGGGGAAAAAGACGTAAAACCCTAACACTGGCCATTAACACACACCTGAGAGCTTGCCTCTTTTGGGGCTAAGACGGTTTTTGTTTTGTGATCATAACCTCAACAACAGCTATTTATGCGATCCCAGCACGCCGATTTCGCACTCTGAAATGGCCGTCGTGAGGAAAATCTCGCCAGGAGATCGATCAAACCGACCGAGGCTTGTGAGCTACCTCTCCAGCACTTCAGTGCCGAAAGGTTCCTATGGTAGCAGACTTTCTCCAGAACTTCTCGTGCTTTGTTGGTTGGGGTTTCTGGCTCTTCACGCCGCCTGCTTCGTCTTCTTCGCGGTCATGTCACTGTGCTACTGGTATCTGCCTGGTACTCTGTTGGAAGTGTGGCTAAATTACTTTCACATCACATGGTCCAAAAACGATCGCGTCGTCGCTGTCGTCCATGGATTTATCGCTGGGCTTCACTTAACTTTCATTTTGTGGATGGTTGTGTTCTCGTTCTCGCAAGGGAAGTTGGTGTTTGCCGTTTATGATATGTTCGTCTCTCCTAGTCCATCCAAGCCAAAGAGTAAACTTTCAGCTGCTCTCGCGTTTATCGTATCAAAGATTGGACTGGTCGATATCGACGGTCCCTACTTTGACTTTTTGATGCTCGTTCGAGAAATCGTCGAGACCGCGATGCAAACCAACCAGGCGTATCGAATGACGCAGCTAACTTCAAGAACGTTGCTCAGTCGTGGATACGTTATCCTGCTGATTCTTAATTGCTGGTCAACCTCGATCGTCCACTTTGCATTTAGTTCGGACGAGCCGAGGCGGCGTTTTTACGCCATTATTTGTGATAGTGTGCTCGACATGGTCACGTCCGTCGGCATCACGACGGCTCTGGCCTTCCATTATATCAAAGACTTTGACTTTGAGATCCGATCATTTCCAACACAAATGTGGTACGAAAATGTCTGGGCTGTACACGTTTTCAGCGAGCTCCAGATCATCTTGGTGACGTCGGCTTCAGACTTGGCGATGCGTGTGATCTTTGCGTTGAGTTTGGTTAGCAACATGAACAACATGAAGAAAATTCTGAAGTGTACGCATGCACCGACAGAAATGCATATCGAAATCGCTAAAGCTCGTATAGTGGCTGTAGTGCCAGCAACATGTTCAAACGCACCACACAGCACACTCAAGATCGATAATACTCCAACCCTTAGTCAATACGCCCTCACAATGAGAATCGAGTTACTCAAGTTCTCTTCTTCGTCTGGGGTGTGGTCATCCTAGTTCTTCAACTCTATGCCGAGTCGGTCCCCCCTTGCCGCAGTGCAAGATGCAGTGTAAGCCGTGGTTTAATTCCCGACCGTCGTGCGCTCTTTTGGTGGTGGACTGCTATGACTTGGGCGTGGCGGGAGCCGAAGCCGAGACGATTTCGCAATGGGGGTTTCTGGACGCTACAACGACTGTAAGCATCGCCATCCACCACTGCCCTGCGTTCGAAATGCCAGCAGCTCTCAACGATTTTACGTCGTTGAGGAAACTCAAAATGTACAATACGACCATCGCTAATTGGGATGACAAGGCTGCGCTGACCGAGGCTCACCACCCCAAGATGATGATGCTGTATCTGGCGCGAGTGAATTTTACGGATGGAGAACTGCCTGCAGGTTTACTGAGCGACGACTTTCCTCGCCGTCTCACGGACATTGAGTTCTGCGTCACCAACCTGCGGACTTTGCCCGACGATTTCGATACCAAGTGGTCGAGATACGCCACCATCTACCTGGAAGCCGGGGAGTTAACGGAGATCCCGCCGTCCTTGGCGAGGTTGGCCCCGTACGATATCTCGGTGGCAATGAACCCGATCTTCTCCGTTCCTGCCGAGATATTTGGTAGCCACGTGTGGTTCGTTCATCGGCGGGACACTGGTGTCGGCACTCCCGGAGCATGTGACGAATGTGTCGTCGATGATGCAGATCCGGGTCGACGGCACCAGCATTCCTTTCTTCTGGTCGTGGATCGACCCTGCGCTTGCTTACACTGGAATCGAATGGCCTCACACCATCGTGAACGAACCCGTGATTGCAGCTACTGGCACTCCTATTGCTCTGAGCTGCAGAGAGTGTTTGACGGTGAACAATCTTCACTGCCGTACCACGAAAAGGTATCACCGATTTTATCCAACGTTTCCGTCGGAAATTGGCCATTTCTTCAGCAAGCTGTAGGGTGTGAGCCGAGGAGAGTCACGTGGTATCCTATCGAATACGAAGACGTGTATAGCGCCGTACAGCAACCGTAGTTGCAACATTTTTTCAATGAGTGTGTCAGTGTGGATTAAGTAGAGACGCTTGGAAGTTTTGGTTTCGTACCAGTAACATCAATTAAACTTTTGACATCGAAAAATGTTGCTACGGTTGCTGTATGGCGCTATACATGTCTTCGTATTCGATAGGATACCACGTGACTCTCCTCGGCTCACACCCTACAGCTTGCTGAAGAAATGGCCAATTTCCG
The DNA here is from genome assembly GCA_011947345.1 of Phytophthora quininea. Lineage (NCBI taxonomy): Eukaryota > Oomycota > Peronosporomycetes > Peronosporales > Peronosporaceae > Phytophthora > Phytophthora quininea. Next base: position 74,023 of record JAAVTG010000112.1, read on the forward strand.
ACGGAAACGTTGGATAAAATCGGTGATACCTTTTCGTGGTACGGCAGTGAAGATTGTTCACCGTCAAACACTCTCTGCAGCTCAGAGCAATAGGGAGTGCCAGTAGCTGCAATCACGGGTTCGTTCACGATGGTGTGAGGCCATTCGATTCCAGTGTAAGCAAGCGCAGGGTCGATCCACGACCAGAAGAAAGGAATGTTGGTGCCGTCGACCCGGATCTGCATCATCGACGACACATTCGTCACATGCTCCGGGAGTGCCGACACCAGTGTCCCGCCGATATGAACGAACCACACGTGGCTACCAAATATCTCGGCAGGAACGGAGAGATCGGGTTCATTGCCACCGAGATATCGTACGGGGCCAACCTCGCCAAGGACGGCGGGATCTCCGTCAACTCCCGGCTTCCAGGTAGATGGTGGCGTATCTCGACCACTTGGTATCGAAATCGTCGGGCAAAGTCCGCAGGTTGGTGACGCAGAACTCAATGTCCGTGAGACGGCGAGGAAAGTCGTCGCTCAGTAAACCTGCAGGCAGTTCTCCATCCGTAAAATTCACTCGCGCCAGATACAGCATCATCATCTTGGGGTGGTGAGCCTCGGTCAGCGCAGCCTTGTCATCCCAATTAGCGATGGTCGTATTGTACATTTTGAGTTTCCTCAACGACGTAAAATCGTTGAGAGCTGTTGGCATTTCGAACGCAGGGCAGTGGTGGATGGCGATGCTTACAGTCGTTGTAGCGTCCAGAAACCCCCATTGCGAAATCGTCTCGGCTTCGGCTCCCGCCACGCCCAAGTCGTAGCAGTCCACCACCAAAGAGCGCACGACGGTCGGGAATTAAACCACGGCTTACACTGCATCTTGCACTGCGGCAAGGGGGACCGACTCGGCATAGAGTTGAAGAACTAGGATGACCATACCCCAGACGAGGAAGAGCACCTGCGTAAACTGGTGTTTGAACTGTATGATCCGCCGAGTTTTGTTGCTGCTGGTTAGATCCTTCGCCGTCGGTAACGTGGTTGTCAATGGCACGACAGATCTCAGTAGAACCTCAGAACCGGCCATGATAATTTCGTTTTGCGTGGACGATATGCTTAGTATTTTCTTCATGTTGTTCATACTGCTGATGATACTCAAGGCGAACACCACACGCATTGTCAAATCTAAGCCAGACGTCACCATGAGAATCTGAAACTCACTAAAGGCGTGAACGGCCCAAACATTTTCATACCACATTTGAGTTGGGAAAGAAGCGAGCACAAAGTCAAAGTCCTTCGCGTAAATGACGATCAACGCTGTCGTGATGCCCACGGACGTGATCATGTCGAGGATGATATCGCAAATAATGGCGTAGAACCGTCGCCGTGGTTTGTTCGAGTGAAATAGGAAGTGGACCTACGAAGTGGACCAACAATTCAGAATTAGTAGGATAACGTAGCCTCGGCTGAAAACGGTCTTGAAATCAACTGGCTCATTCGATACGCCTGGTTGGTTTGCAGTGCAGTCTCTACAATCTCCCGACCAAGTAGCAACAAGTCGAAATAGGGGCCGTCAATGTCAACCAGTCCGAGTTTCGAGCGGATCGCCATGAAAATGTCCAGACCACGACTTCGATTCTTTCTCTTATCTTTTGAGCCTGATGAACGAGCAAACCAATCGTAAACAGCGAAAACCATTTGCTTTTTCGTCCACGACAAGACGATCATCCACCACACGAAGACAAAATGGGCTGCTGCGATACAACCGTGAATCACAGCAACAATTCTATCGTTTCTGGACCACGTAATACGAAAGTAATTCAGCCACACTTGAAACAGCGTCCCTGGCAAATACCAGTAGAAAATCGCCATCGCCGAGAACTAAGCAAAACAAACGGCGTGAAGCAGCAGGAAAACCAACCAACATAGCACGAGCACTTCTGGAGAAACTTTGCTGCCGTACGAACCTGGCGGAACGGAAACAACCGAAAGACGACGAAGAAGTTTGTGCGGATGCTTTGCTGGGGAGATTGTCTTCATGTCAACGTTAATATAAGTGAGTTGTCCAGCCATGTAGACTGCTAAATGATGCCCTAAAAATCTCGCAAAAATAGCAGCTGTTCACCGTCGCCTAAAAGTGCCACTGCTCGCACAGCCATGGTGCGCCGTGCTGCCCCGTTGAATCCACCGAATATCGGTCACGTCCGGGCGCATCATCGGATCGCACGGCGCCAAACCGACAAGTTCCCGGCGATTGTTCTACGTTTAAGCTGGACTATCTTCATACTGCTTCACCTGGTGTGCTTCGTCTACTTTACCCTTGTAGGCTGGTGCTATTGGAACTTACCAGGTACTCGCCTGGACGCGTGGCTGTCGATGTTATATATTGGCATTGGCACGGAATACGACCAAATTGTTGCCGTCGTGCACGGCTCGGTGGCGATGATTCATGGCGCTTACATCGTCTGGATGATTGGGTGGTCGCTCAGGAAGAAGAGTCTCATCTTCGCCGTGTACAACGTAATTTCGGTTCCCATCGATATCAGTACAATTGGAGACGATTTAGCAGTGATTTCACACTTGAAAGACGGCGTGTTCTGGGTCTACCGAGCCGTCTTCACTCGTGACGGGCTTTTCGGCGTCGACGGCCCAAACTTTGACTTGGTTTTGCTCGTTCGAGAGATTATCGAGACTGCTCTACAGACTCAACAGGCATATCGAATGAGTCTGCTTTACCTCGAACTCTGCTTAATCGAAGCTACATAATTTTGCTGGTTCTCAACTGCTGGACGACAGCTCTCGTGCACTCGGTTTTCCACGGGAATGCAACAAAGCGGAGACTTCTAGCACTGGTCTGCGACTGTGTGTTAGACCTCGTGTGCTCGATGGGGATCACGACTATTCTAATTGCTTTCTACGTCCCAGACTTTGATTTTGATGTGTACGGCTTCCCTTCTTGAAATGGTACGAGGATGTCTGGCGCGTTTACGCGATGAGCGAGTTTCGGATGATTTTGGTCAGTTCCTGGGGGATTTGGCCATGCGCTTTGTGTTTGCCTTGGGCATGGTGGGGAACCTCAACAACATGAAGAAATTAATGCGTGCTAAGCCCAGTGGACCGATCATTGCCGGCAAAAATCATCGCCATCGAGCGACTGCAGTGGCTCCATTCCACGCCAGCTTTACGAATTTAAGAGTGGCGATCCCGAATTACTGCGGGATAAGCTCACTTCAGATGCATTACTGGGTGGGCAAGTCGACAGAGATTATCTTCTTCACGTGGGGCGTGATCGTGTTGGTGCTTCACCTTTATGCCGAGTCGATCGGCACACTCCCGCAGTGTAAGATGCAGGTGAAACCCTGGCTCACCACGCAACCTTCGTGCTCGTTGCTTGTCCTCGACTGCTACGAGAGTCAATCGAATGGGACAGAATCCCAAGTGATGCATCAATGGAGCTCGTTCGACCCGGCTACAGTATCACGAGCAGTGGTCAGGCATTGTCCAATGTTGGAAGTTCCGACGATATTATCTAAGTTCTCGCGGCTCAAGGAGCTCAAGTTTTACAACACTACCATAATCAACTGGGACGAGACTGCTGCCTTAACAGAGACCCACCACCCCGAGATTACGACGTTATTTCTCGTTCGGGTCAATATGAGCAACGGCGAGCTCCCTGTAGGTCTCCAATCTCTCGATTTTCCAGGAACACTACAAGATATTGAGTTCTGCGTCACAAACTTGCAGACTTTACCTGATAATCTGGACCTGATCTGGCCGCAATACGCGAGTATTTATTTCGAAGCTGGCGTATTACAAGACATTCCGGCTCCGTTAGCGCGGCTCGCCCCGTACGATCTATCGGTGGCTGTGAACCCGATTTCGACCATTCCGAAAGAGTTATTCGAGAGCGATTCTGTGTCGTATTTAAGCTTCGGGGGAACGTTGATTTCGCAATTGCCAGAGAACGTTGCGATGTCCTCCACACTGATTGACCTCAACTTAAGCGACACCAACGTCTCCTTCTTCTGGCCGTGGATTGACTCGTGGATCGACGCGTGGGTGGCGACGAAGAACAAGCTCGTGCCGATCACAGCTGCTAACACGCCGTACTGTACCGATGCGCAGCGGGTTTTGGAAGGCGAGCAGACGTGCTTTTCTAAGACCACGGTGTCGGTGCTGCAAGACGCATCGCCATTCAATTGGGACACCTTGAGGAGAGCCGTGTCATGTCAAGCTGAGCAAAGCACGTGGTACCCGCTCGCATTTGAAGACCGATACAGCGGCATCTCCTGGGATGCGTAAACATATTGCAGAAGATGTCACCCAGACGTTAAATGTTGACATCAAAAACTATTTCTTTGTGTGTCTTCATCTTCCCACGTTATCGTCCCCTGCACTATAATGTCCAACCACTTTCAATTTCTTCACGTGCTCAAACATGGACCGCTGGCGTCTCGGAAACCCTGGCGATGGCGGTGAGGCTGCAGATGGGCTCTTCTCGCCGAAAGTGCTGACCTTGTGCTGGCTTGGTATGCTTCTCGCCCACCTCGCGAGCTTCGTCTACTTTGCGGTCATGACCTGGTTTTATTGAAAGTTGCCTGGGACGTTGTTGGACCAGTGGGTGGGGTACTTCCTCTCTGTACTAGGGCAGGATTACGATCTTGTTATCGCAGTTGCCCACGGTTTTGTTGTTGCGATCCAGGTGGCTTCCATTCTCTGGATGATCTTCTGGTCGCTCAAGAGACGAAGACTCGTCTTCGCCGTGTACAATATTTTCTCTTGTTGCGCCAGCTCCGCAGAACTGACAGCCGCTTAAACAGTTTCTCTCTCGTGCACGACAGCTTCGTTGAGGGCAGGAGCTTGATGTCGTGGATGGTCCGCACTTTGATAAAGTTTTCTGCTGCACAAGATTGTGCAGACGGCTCTCCAGAGTCAGCAAGCGTTCCGGATGAGTCGGCTACTGCCTCGAGCAGAGTTCAACAGGGGCTATGTGGCCTTACTGGTTGTGAACTGCTGGTCGCTAGCGATTGTGCACTATGTCTTCCACCTCAGCGAGTCAAAACGACGATTCTTTGCTATCTTGTGCGACTGGATACTTGACTTAGTCACTTCCGTCGGCATCACCACAGCGCTCATGGTCATTTATTACCCTGACAATGACATTCAGTTAATGGGCTTTCAACCGTACAAATGGTATGAAGACGTCTGGGTGGTACACGCAGTCAGCGAGTTCCAGCTCGTCTTGGTGGCCTCGATGGACGATTTAGCAATGAGGCTGATGTTCGCTCTCAGTATGGTCAGCAACATGAGCAATATGAAGGTTATGCTAAGCTCAAAAGGGCGAGCAAGGACAGGGACAATCTAAGGCATCTCATCAAGCTGTTGCCCCCTTGTCGCCTCAATCTTCGGATCTGAGTGGCGTCGCTCATAAGAAGCCACGTTTTGTGAAGAATCGAAGCACGGAGATGCTGTTTTTCGTTTGGGGGTTGTCATTTTAGGGCTGCACTTGTACGTCAGCACGCTGACTGACCTGCCACAATGCAAGATGCAGTGCAAACCATGGGACAGCACCTTCTCCTTGTGCTATCTTTTGGTTATCGACTGCCATGAGCTGAATGTCGCGGGTTCGAATGACGAGGTGACTGCTGTTTGGAGCTCCATTGAGCCGACCACGACAACGCGCTTAGTAAAATCACCACTGTCCAAATCTCGAAGTACCAAAGCAGTTGACCGAATTCTCGCAGGTTACGACCCTCAAGTTCTATAACACGACGATTGACAGGTGGAACGAAGATGCTGCCATATCTCAATCGAATCACCCGAACCTCATGCAGTTGTTCGTCGTGCGTGTCAACATGACCAACAGAGAACTGCCTCTTGGTCTCCAGTCCAACGATTTTCCCACGATGCTGACCGACATCGAATTCTGCGTCACCAACCTAAATTCGCTGCCAGACGATCTCGACACAAAGTGGCCACAGGCTGCGAGCATTTACGTGGAGGCCAGCAATCTCACCGAAGTCCCAGTGTCGATGCAACGCCTGGCGCCGTATGACTTCTCTGTTGCAAGGAACCCAATCTCCACTATTCCAGCCTCGATATTTAACGCTAACGTTGGTTATCTCCGCTTCTCAGAAACAAACATCACCGGGCTCCCCGAAAATGTTTCAAGCATATCGGAGTGGCTGATTCTTGTGGTGGATAACACCAACGTGTCGTTCTTCTGGTCCTGGATCGACCCTGCCATCGTAAATGAGCATTCCGTGCCGCTTTTGCACACAATTGAAGCGCATAACGCGCCATACTGCCTTGATCTGCAGCGGATTTATGATGGAGAGCAAAGAAGTTTCTCGAACCATTTCATGACAATCAATCGATGCTTCTCATGAACGCATCCGCTACAGACTGGGACGCACTGCGAAACTCTGTGTCGTGCGAAAAGAGACGGAGTCCAACATGGTATCCACTCGACATCGAAGATGAATACAGCAAGATACAATAAACACACCAGCACACACAGAGAAAATGTAGAATTCATCTCATACAAGCAGCATGCATGCACGAGCAGTTATACAAGTGCAGAGATCACACCAGGGGCTAGGACACCAACACCTGTCCCGCTTTTGAGGCAGCAAGTCACGCCGTTGTAGTTGGACCAGGAAAAGCGTAGCAGCTCAACGTGTTCATGCAGATCGAGCAGCAGCCACAGGGATCGCTGTTTAAAACAGAGCCGTCATGAGCACCGTTAGCGCAGCTAGGCACTGGGGAGTTGTCCCGAGACAACCCCACTCTTTTGAACGACGGCGTCTTTGCGGTTCTTGAGCCAACAAGTGCCGCCATTCATGTTAGTCCACGAGTACGCGCGGCATCTGCTGTAATTCTGGCAAATACTGCAACAAGATTCGGGTGCACTTGCGCCGACACTGCCGATATCGTTCCCGACGTAGTCCACACCGTTCTCGAGACCACATGCAGAAGCTTTAACGTAGATTGCGCCAGAAGTGGCTCCGGAGCTCGCGACCATTTGCCCCTTGGCGCTTTTCAACCAGCAAGTGCCGCCATTGTACGACGTGAAGGTGTACGCGCGACAGCCCGGTTTGTTCACGCAGGCTGCACAACAATCCGATGCTCGAGAAGCCTGCGCACTCCCGATGTCATTGCCAGCGTAGTCCATTCCTTGGTCTTGGGCTTGACAAGCCGGTAGCGTTGCGGACTTGGAGTTTAAGTTCGCCACGGTCAAACCGCGACTGTTTTTGAACCAGCAAGTACCGTCGTTGTAGTTCGTCCACGTGTACGCCCAGCAAAGAGGGTGATCATTGCACAACCCGCAGCAATCCCACACGGTTGGAGCTTGGGCGTTTCCGACGTCGTTGCCAGAGTAGTCGACATTGTTTTCCACATTGCACTGCAGATCGTCTATAACGACAGCGAAATCAGAGGTCTGCAAGATTCGGGTGCGGCTCAAATTGTCGTCCGACATCGGCAAACTCTCGACCGAACTGAATGCGATCATCAAACTCATCGACAATAACTTCATCGGCGACGGCATGATGGCTCGACTCCAGCTCGCAATGCCGCAAAATGATAAATGAGGTGGACAGCAGCAACGTTCCCACTGCTTGAAATCGCTGGAAAGACGAAACACCCCACCGCCTTTATCTGCAAGGAACCACCACGAAAGTCTCATGGAATTCAAATCGCCAGTCGACAGGCAACGATCTGTTGCTTTCATGAACCCAGCTCACGGGACCGTTATGCTGGACTCGCTTGTATTGGTAACGATTGTAATTGGTGAAACCGCTCCGGTACATATTGATGTTTTCAGGCCATTCGCGTATCAACCTCACTCAACGACCGAAGCAAATGAATTGTCTTCTAGCTGCTCTCGCAATGATGACAGTATTGACTTCCTTCGGCGATGTACGACTCGTTTGTTTCCACAACACCTTTCCAGCAAGTATCCGTCGGAAACAAGCAGCAGTGCGCTGTTTCGCTGTCTTCTGCAGTGCACAGCACCATGTCGGTGCAAATTGGAAACGAAAACCTTTCCGACCAGGTATTATGAAGGGTTAGGTATCAGGTATAACCCGGGTATCCCTGTTAGTATTTTCCAGGTATGCAAACTGAAGTAAATTACCGTTTTTTCTTCTCTCCTTCTTGCCAGCCACTCATTCGAGAAAACTGGTTTCCGGTAGGAGAGGAGATGGCGCGCACCCAGAACACCGCGCATATCAAGCAGCGGGTGGCGGAGGAAGTTCGGCGCGAGGAGGAGGCAAAGGCGGCTGAGGAGGATCGTATGCAGCGCGTCAGGTCTGCTCGGACTCGGTCACAGAAGGCGCAAGCGATAGCTCAAGTTCTCGATAAACGGGAAGCGGATGACGAAGACGGTAGAGAGAGTGCGGACGACGAGGAGCGGGGGAGAACAACGAAGAGGGGAAGCTGATGAGGACGAAGGGGAAGCCGGAGAGGATGAAGGAGATGCGAGCAAAGAAGGAGAGGCTGTTGCATCTGGTGAAGACTTGGCTTTGGACAGTGGTCAAGATGGAGCGAAGCCGATTTCAGCCGTCACTCGCGCTAAGAAGAAACGCTCGATATCGGATGTCGGAGATGAAAGCGAAGAAGAAGAAGAAGAAGTGGAAGTCCTGGTGCCTGCGTTTGAAGCTAGCCAAGCAACCTGGGAATTGTTTGAAGCCGATCTGAAGCGATACATGGATGGCACTAAGCAAAAGCTGGTTATATCGGAGAACATCAACGTTAATCGGCGAAATAACACACTGCGTTCTCAAGTGCAGTATCAAGGCCGTGAAGACGAAGACATCCCGCTCGTGCCCACGAAGTTCAAGTTGTACCAGCGCAAATACATCTGCACTCACGGCTGGCGAGAGCGAGAGCGTGGAGGTGGGACCCGTACCGTTCACAAGTTGCGGCGTGCAGGGTGTCCGTTCCAGTTTCTGGCTCAGCTAGCGCAAGATAGCGGTGGTCAGTGGAGTATTCGTCTTGCCCGCGAAGATTATCGACACAACCATGCCATCAGCACGGATGTGTACAGGTCTTACCCAGGTATTCGCCAGGTACCTGGGAATTCCCCACTGATGCCAGGAATCGAGCTGTTAGTTGAAGCGCAAGCCGGGAACTCCAGAATTTACGACTACATTCGTGACAATTCAACGCATCGTGTTACGATGGATGACGTCCGAAATCTGGTGAATCGGATTCGAAAGTCAGGTACGCACTTCTGCAATCACTGCTGCAATGACCAAATGTCTAACATGTTCGTACTGTCCGTGTAGGAATGCAGCTTTCCGACGATGAAGCTGTAGCTGAGGTAGTGCTCAATTTTAATCTGAAGTGCTCGAAGAATGTGTCCACTGTCAATGAAAATTCTCGTGGCCAGACAGGAGTTATCTCTTTTACAACCGCACATATGCGTGCAATAGTGGACACATTTCCAGAAGTTGTGCAAATGGACTGCACGCACAAGACAAATAAGTACGTAATCTCCGGGTATTATCGAGTTTTGTCCAGGTATTGACCGGGTATTGAACGTATTTGTGCAGATACAACTACCAACTTCTCTCAATTGTTGCAATGGATCAGTTTGGTCGTGGTCAGCCTGTGCAGTATTCGTTCCTGGAAACTACGTCAGATTGGCATATGTCGAAAGCGATCGATCATTTCAAGCGGGCAAACGAGCACTGGAGACTTGTTCGTATCGTAATCGTGGATAAGGACATGAGGGAAGTGGAGGTGATCAAACGAAAGCTACCCGAGGCCAACGTTTTCTCTGCCACTTTCACGTTATCAAATGGCTGCATGACGTGGTGCAAAAGGGGAAGTATGGGTCGTATCCAAAAGACGTTGTCGCGCAGTTGAAACATCTTGTTCATAACATGACGTACGCTCGGACAATCGAGAGCTATGACTTGTTTAAAGATGAGTTCAAGAGCTTGTCGTGTCGTGACGGAAGTACAAGGCTCTGGGAGTATTTTGTGGCTAATTGGGACTCCTGCGCCGAGATGTGGGTGATGGCTTATCGCACCGAGCTTCCTCACTTCAATAACCATACGAACAACCGCGTGGAGAGTTTTTTGGGACTGTCAAGAAAACCATCAAGGGCCACTTCACAATGTTGTCGAGTCTTGAAACTCTTCTGTCGTGGCAACGGAGGATCGAGGAAGAATATTTGACTCGCGTGGAGATGCCAGGTACGCTGAGGAATACGGAGTATTCGGAGGAGATGAACATCGTCATAGGCATGACAACGCGTTGGGTGGCTGAGGCAATTGAGACGCAGTACAAGGTTGCGTCCAATTTGGATATTTCTGCTGGCTATTCGTTCAAGGACATGGGAGATCATGTAATTATCTCCAACGGAAACCATGAACATCAGCTGCAGAAGGACACTCTTCAATGCGACTGCGAGTTCTCCCAGACCATGAAACTTCCGTGTCGCCATGCTATGGTGTACAAGCGATCGACTGGAAGTGCGTTTATCGTTCCCTTTTCGTCTATAAAACCCAGGTATGTCCAGTTTTATCCAGGTATCGTCCAGGCATCGTCCAGGTATCGTCCAGGTATCTAACATATTTATTTGCTTGCGGTCGTATTGCAGATGGTTCGGCCAAACTCGATGCAGCACCGACCAAGTGACAGTGTTAGAGTCTCCCTTCAAGGCGAAGATATTCAAGCCGGATGCGAATCACAGCGCGGGTGCCATGAGCGAGCGTGAAAAGTTTCGACGGGCGCAGCAAATTTTTGGTCGGATTAGCAACGAACTCGCCGCTTTTCCCGATGAGTCATTCGAAGAAGTGATGACTCAGTTTGATGATTGGTGGCACAACCTACGCAATGGCAAACCAGTGAGCGTAGTTTCTGCAGTTGCCAGCAGTGACGACCACGGGGCGATCGGTTCCCACGAAACGAGTACGATCTGCAGCAGTACAAGCAGACACACAGGAGAGGGAGATCGCAGCAGCGACTCCGAAATCTGTGGCGGTGGTAGTACAGACTCACAAGTTCCTCCAACGCAAGTAGCAGTTTCTCACACATTCCAAGCAGGTATTTCGTGTGGAGTTGTGGTGAAGCTGAATGGAAAGGCACCAGTAGTGGGTCGACCAAGATTGAACCGTGAAGCACGGCGTAACGCTGCGTGTGGAGCGTTAAAAGAGTATAATCGAGGCATGCGTTTGCGTGGGCTGCTCCGAGACAAAGATGTGTGCGACATTGTGGTTTGTCTAGAGGAGATCATGCCAAACCTAGCTGAAGTACGGTCTTACTTACATACGCATCAAGTCAGATTTCACAGCAAGTCCTGCTCGTTCACATGGTCTGTCGACCCGTCTTTTGTTGCGGATATCATTCGCTTCCGGCTACCAGAAGCCACGGTGGATGAGATGCTTGAGCGTCTGAAAAACACGAAGAAAACGCTTAACGATGGTAAGCCGGTTCGCGAGGAGATTGCAATTGACGGGGAAGGCGACGTCCATGCAGATAATGTGGTCGTAGCGTTGGATAAAGCTGGAACTTTTGAACGAGAACAAATCGAAGCTATGAAATGGCTGTGGAACCTGCAGAAAATATGTGATGGTGGAATCCGGTGTTGCACCTGGCTTCTTAACGAGGTTCAACAGCAAGTGGAATGCACGGAAGCGGTAACTCTTGTAGAGAACATTCTGAAAGCAAAGTGGCCCTATGCCGATGTTCCTGGACTGTCGACAGCAAAATACTGTGATCTTTACCGCTTTCGAAGTGGTACGTGGTTGAGCGACGCGTCGATACAAGCGTTCGCGTGCTATCTACAGGAGCGCTTCAAGAACAATTCATGCGTTGTCGTGGCAAGCGTGAGCGAAAGTGCTGCCGTGGATGAAGCTACTTTCTCGGTGGAAACCTTTGTGAAAATCGGAGAGGCGATACAAACCAATGACTACGTATTCATACCGGTCAATTTCGACCAGACACACTGGGTTTGCGTTGTCGTGGCTAGAGTTACGAAGCAAATTATCGTCTACGACAGCTTGAACACGAGGAAGACTATGAAAGTGCTCAAGAGTATCGCTACGGAACTAAACAGTGACGTTCTTGATGGAAGGTACAAACTAACTACTGAGAGGACGCCACGCCAAAATGACGGGAACAGTTGCGGTATCTTTGTGTGTCTTCAGTTTTGGCGTCGCGTCGCGACCAAGGTGCATGACGACTTCTCATCAGCAGGCATCACTGAGCTTCGTTGGAAAATGCTACAGTCAGTCTTCAGCATGGAGATTGAGGAAGCGTAGGGTCATCGATCAGTGACGTGAGGGTTAACTTCTAATACATGGCCAATACCTATCACATACCTGTTGTAGCTCTCTAGCATACCTGGACATCACACACTAATCTGATTGGGCACGATCTCGTAAAAATGCTTTTGTTCATGCCGCCAACCACTTCCTCTCGTCACTTCGGATTTTGTCGTTGTACTGCGCATATGGATATTCCAGGTATACCAACTGGACAATACCTGTTTTGGTAAGATAAATATAAATTACCGCACCTTTTGTGCAGTAAAATCATACCTGGAACATACCTGCCAGCAGAACTGGAAAATACGTGTTTTGTGGTAAACCTAACCCTCCAAAATACCTGGTCGGGTAAGGCGTCCAATTGGAAAGCTGTCTTGGCGATACTGTCCATGTTGGTATTCGCTCGACGTCGCCAACAATTGACGGCAGAGCAAACTCATGTCGAAAACACAGCTGCAAGAGCCCATTGAGTTAACTTCATCTTCAGTTAACCAAATTCACCACTGCTCAGTAGGAGCAGTATTCTCCATCAGCATAAGAATGGATTTGAACCTCTTTTCTTTGATTCCATTGGCTGGCTTGAGCTCGTGCCTGTGCTCGAAGCCTCATACTTTCCTGTCGTTCAGCCAATTCTTTCGTGATTCTGGGGTGTTGACAAGCATAATTAAAAAATTAGTTGGTTTGAACAAAGCTCGAGGTCCACAAGAAACTTACGCTAGCAGTTTCGCGGGTAATTTCGGGGTACTTCTCGCTAAATGCCGTAAATTTCTTCAGCAAGTGGCACCAGAGTTTTGGTCCTGGAAGTGATTTTGTCCCGGCAAAAGTCGCCATCCACACAGCAAGAGTATTTCCCACTTCACGAAAGCGCATCCAGTTCTCAGGGCTTCTCACCAAGCACTTGGAGATGTACATATCAAAATTCTTCATCAAACAATCCGATATCGATTGAATAGGGGCATGCACCGTCTTGGGATTGCTAAGCCGCAGTGGATCCTGTTGAAATTGGCGAATACGGTCTTCTACCTGTCCAAGGCTTGGGGCATCGACGTCTTCGCACACGTATTTTCCATCCAAAAACGCCTCGATCACCTCCAAGCTAATCGTTAAGCGCCTTGCTTCTTGCGCCAGTGTTGTGCTTATTGAGATGCTGAAAATACTGCGCAGGTCATTCACAAACTGCTTCAACCACGAGTGCTTAATTTTGTGTGGTGACAATTGGTACAAACACTGAGCAATAGCAACAGTCCCATACCTAAATCTTGCAGCCATGACGCCGTCTTTATCAAACCCTTGGCCGTTCGAAAGAAACCTGTACACAATTGAGTTGGCAGCCGTCGCTGTCTTTTCCAAATCGCTTAGCACTTCATCGACGAGCGCGTTGTCGCGTGTTGGCGTTCTTTCCATTATTACGTGCCCTGCCTTCTTAGCATCGTCAGAATATTTTATCAAAACGAGACCCACTTGATTCAGCTCCAATGACTGCCGAGTTCTCTTCGTTGGGAGTCTGTCATTTTCAGCATCTCGACTTCTCTTCTTGCCACATATCGGATCAAGTGCACACAAGGTGCTGGAGGAATTTTTGCCGCAACTCGCTCCGTCAAGTCCGTTGGACGTATTTTCTATTCTTTTCTCCTGGTGGGATTGAACACCCTGAATCGATTGAGTTTGGGTAAGATTATCCATTTCCCTGTACAATCAACCACGTTAGTGTTACTTCCGAACTCTTCCGTGGAAATATCTCTTTACTTACAGCAGAAGCTGATCAAGGATTCGATTTGGAAATTTTGAAGTGAATCCACGCAGAATCGGTAAAGCCTGCGAAACCTTCTTCACAGTTGTCGGATTGGCCAACTTTATCGATTTTGCTAAGCTTCCGCAAATCGTGATTAGATGGTGCCATTGTTCCTCATTTCGTGGTGTAGCATCGGGTAATGCTTGCGTCTTCGCATATTCCATACAATCGAGCTGTAGTTTTTCAACGAGCCGTTGTAGAATATTTTGGAACTTAGCAGAGTCGGATTCGTTGCTCTCCTCTAGCGTCTGGATTATTTTCACGTCATTCAGCATATCAAGCAAGTAATCTGGAAAATTTGCAGCACAATATTGTTGTAGCTGCAGACAACTCTTGCGAACGAGCGTAAGTAGTTGGTGGAGATCTGATGTACTCGTTCTTTTGAGAATGGCGTGAAGTGCTCCCACCAATCGTTCGAGCCACAGTCGGCTGTTATACTTCGCCTCGTGGCGCGTGATAACCGATGTCATACGAGCAATCGAGTCGCTGAATGTTATCGCTTTCTGTCGTGGGCAATTTCCACACTGAATTGAACGTCGGAAATTGTTGATGGCATCACATGCTTTGCGTTTCATCCCAATAATTCGCAGCCGCAACTCTTTGTCGTCACTTGTTGCTGCTGTAACCTCCACGGGAATTCCTTTCAAAGCTGCATCAGTTTCTTGTGTGTCAGCTGTACTGTGCCGTTGCCTGTCCTCTTGAGGTTTGAGATTTCCACTATCTAATTGCTTTTCGTTGCACCTGGAGTTCGCCGCTGTATGCATCGTTTCGCTCTCTCCAGAGACCTGATTGTCTCCACCTTCACCAGTCTGGCATACTTCCAAGCTTGCCTGTTGAGTAACATCAGTGACAATAGTTACCACTTGTTCACATCCTGATCTTTGGTGTTGCTGTTGCGTATCTTCCTTGGCAGTCTCGATTTCCTCGTCAGCCTTTTCAAGCAGCTCTGTAGCCACCCCATGGACTTGTTTCAGGTTGCTACATTCAGGTATTCCGTTACGAGGTATATTCCTACACCACATCAAAACCAAACTCGTCAGTTTCCGCGTCTGTAGACACACGACATGGATTCCCAACCACTTACGCCAAAAGTTGCTCAGGGATGCGACCTGGGAACCTCTCATCGAATTCCCGCAGAACCAATGATACCTGCAAAAACTTCCTCACAATTGCCGGCTTGGCCAGCTTTATCCAAGTAGTTAATCGTTCGCAAACCATGGTAAACCGGTCCCATTGCTCCTCAGTCCGTGGAATGGCCTTGATCGCCGTCTGCTTGTTCGTATAGTCCACGCAATCCCGCCGGAGCTCATCAACTAGACGTTGTAGAGTATTTTGACACCTCGTTGAGGCGAATTTGTTATTCTGCTCGAACCACTCGATCCATTGTACATTGTTCAGCATATCTGGCAAATAGTCTGGATACTCTACAGCGCAGTACTGCTCCAGATTTAAGCAGCTCTGTTGAACTACGGCGTGTTCTTGTACCAGCGCTTCTGTGCTCATATTTTTAAGAATGGAATCAAGCGCCTCGACGAATCGTTCAATCCAGCGTCTACTGTTATACTCCGCGTCGTGATCCATGATAACCGACGTCATTCGTTTAATCACGACGCTGAATGCCTTCGCCCTCTCTTGCGAAGAGGTTCCAGACCGAAGTGCGAGGCGAAAGTCCTTTACCGCACGACATGCTTCGTTTTTGACTTCGTTCAGGCGAAGTCGCAATTCGTTGTCGATACAAGATTTTTGTTTTCGCCCGTAGCGATCGCAGGCGCCATATTATTAGTGCCGATCAAAACTGCAGTGCCTGGTTGGTCATTTGAAATGCACTGTCGTTCGACTCCAAAGACGCTCGAGATTTGGTCAGTCGCGATGCTCGCATCTTGCCCCTCTGCAGCTTCATTTACTGTACTTCCAAAGTGCATTGCTTCGCTATTTTGTGCAATGTTGTCATGCTCATCAGCGTCGCAAATATCTTGGTCGTCTTCCTCATCATCCAGTAATATCAACACTTGTTGAGGCTGACCAATTTCAGGAACAAAAATTCCAACTTGTCCCCCTGCTGACTGCTCTAGCATTTCTTCTTTAAATTTCTTTTCTGGTAGAATAGCCGTCGTTTGTGTTTCATTCTCAATTCCAGAAGCTCTACAGAAAGTCTCCACAGTGACCGCAGGTTCGTTCATTTCTCCATCAGAATTGTTGTGGTCGCCATCAAAGAGAAAAGCGTCTTCAAATTCGTCCTCTGTCTCCGTTTCCTCGCCATCTGAAAGTGGCTCAGTCACAGTCTTGCTCTTGGCGAAGGTTAATATCTCGGTGGTCGTGATCTGCAGTTCACTTTGCGCGCGTTCGATACTGGCCACCAGTGTCTCTATTTCAGTGCGCTCTGTCCCTTCGTCCCAGTACCTCGGGTCTTGCAGCCGCTTCAGATGCAGCTTTACGGCCATGTCCGCTTGCCATAGTTGCTGCTCCACGTCGCGCAGACTCATCACCAGCGTCGCCATCGAAGGCAGCAATTCCCACCAACAACTTGTTGCCAACAGCAAGTATGGCCATCTGTCAGAAGAAGAATTTCTGTATTTAGGGGTGCCAAATCGAAAAAAATGAAATCCGGAAGTTAAACAGCGCAAGTATTTTTATCCCGATGGCCCGACGTGTTTCACCCGCCGACGACATGGTCGATTCCCCAGCCGATTATTTATCCTTGTCATTGTGCAGCTTCGCTTTCTGGTGGCTCCTCATCCTTGCTATCCATCTCATTACCGGAGTATACAATGCAGCTTTCGCCAAGTTCTACTGGGACTTCAACGATACCTTCCTGAGCTATACACTCGAGAGTTACACCATCGGGATGCCTCGCGACAAATTCGACACCATTGCCTACGTTCATATACCGCTAGCAGTTGTTCACGGGGTGAGCGCTTTGTTGATGATTCTGGGGTCGGTTTGGAAGCGAACGCTGGTCTTCTCTCCATGGCCAGGTGATACAACTTCTGGTAAACCAACGCGCGAAACTAAAGCTGTTGTGAGTTCCACTGCCAGACCGCGGACCAATTCAGTGGTATTGACTCGATTCACTACCGTAATTCTAACGATCTATCGACGTCTCGTCGACCGGCACGGTATCCTTGGCGTGAGTGGGAAGCATTTCCATGAAATTCTCATCGGTCGGGAGCTTCTCGAGACAACTGCACAAACCATCCAAGCCATCCGGATGAGTAAGTTCCTGCCACGTGCATTGCTCAACAGATTTTACGTGGTGCTGTTGATCGTTAATTGTTGGTCGTCAGTCTTCATTTACTCTCGGTGGTTTTGGAGTAACGATGCCTGTCGCCGGTTCGCTTCCATTGTGTGTGACTGTATTTTAGATCTGATGTCTGTCGTAGGTGTTTCGGTGATGATCGTCGCTAGCTACGTCGACCAGTACAATACTGCTATGAAAGGCTTCACCTTCGATCTGCTAAGTGACGATGAATGGGTCGCTCAGATGCTCAATGAAGCGCAAATGGTGGTCGTGGTTTCCTGGTTCGACTTAATGGGTCGAATCCTTTACTCGCTTGGACTCGTTACTACTACCTCCGCAATGAAGGACCTGCTGCAATATAACCCAAAATCCAACCGAGTAGCACAAGCAAAAACTTCAGTAACTTTCAACAAACTTGCTGCTGTAGGTTCATCTACAGATGATGCTGTTGATTGGAAAGATAGCAAGGTTAACCACAAATCTCGCCACGAGAAATCATCGGCTAATATTCGCAGGAGACATGTCCTAATCCATGGCGTGCATGTCGTATTCGCCTTGTGGGGAATTGTAATCTTGGCACTGCACGCTCAGGCATCTACGAAAGTACCATTAGTGGAATGCAACCCAAAAGTGCATCCGATGGCTGCAGCATTGCCGTCCTGCTTTAAAGTCAATTTTGACTGCCACACTCTCGGTATATCTGGGACGTTTGAAAATGTTCGCGTCGAGTGGCGGAAGTTCGATCAAAGCACAACTAAAACACTGCAGTTCCTGCACTGTCCAAACCTCCAACTTCCGGAAACCATACAAGGGTTTGCCAGGCTTAAAGAAATCCGAATGTACAACTCAACCATTGCAGATTGGGGAGCTGAGGCTGCTATAACAAATTCTCATCACCCAGGATTGACGAGTATTTCGATTGTCCGAGTCAATATGACGGATGGTGATCTTCCTCTCGGTCTACAGGCATCCGATTTTCCATTGCTCCTCAACCAGATATATTTCTGCGAGACTGATCTGTTTACACTGCCGGATTATATCGACACGAGATGGCATTTCGGATCAAATATTTACATCGAAAACAGCAATTTGACCGTCGTCCCGTCAGCATTGATACGGCTACAACCATCCTACCTGACATTAGCAGGCAATCCAATGACCGAGTTTCCACCAGAACTCTTTGAAAGCGGGTATACGCAATACCTCATCCTCGGTCGTACGGGAGTTTCTGAGCTGCCAGAAGTGGTGCTGGACCCGCCGTCAGGCCCAATGATGATCGATTTCGCTAACACTAAAATCTCCTTCTTTTGGTCGTGGATCGATCCACTTGTCGAGGGCATGATTGACATTGCCCCACTGCTGATCGCTGGCGGATCTACATATTGCTTGGAGAGAGAAATGATCATGAGCGGTGAAGCCACCAATTTCAGCGCTGTCTTCCAATCAGAGCAGTCATCGTTGCTGATGAACGCATCGAAAGAAAATTGGGATTTCTGCGACTGGCTGTGGATTGCACTCCACCACAATGGACCACACAATTTCCCCTTCAATCCTGGGATACCATGTATGGCCTTCAGTCGTCAAGGTGATCTATGCGTCAAAATGATGACTCTATTGCAATAAAGAATTTCCTGTCAACCAATTCTGGTAGCGTGTATATACTTCGAAGTATACCGCCGCGGTCTTCCTCGTGATATATGGACAATACAGTATTTCAACCGGCCACGGAATGGTCCAGCCTCTTCAACTCGCTTCCACTTCCCGAGCCGATTATTTATCCTTGTCATTGTGCAGCTTCGCTTTCTGGTGGCTCCTCATCCTTGCTATCCATCTCATTACCGAATTATACAATGCAGCTTTCGCCAAGTTCTACTGGGACTTCTGTCTCCGTATCGTCACTGTCGACTGCGCCTCCATCCGATACAATTGACTGGGCAAACGTCAGCATCTCGGTCGAAGTGTGGAGATCGCTCTGTCCACCAGCGTCTGCACTTGGTCTTCCTTCTCCTTGCGAGTATCCTTCTGTTGCAATAGCTTCAGATGCAGCCGCACCGCCATCTCCGCCTCCGTGAGCTGCTGCTCTACATCATTCATCGTTCAAAAAAAAACTTCGAGCAGTCGGCATCACTGCGCAATACAACAAACACGTTCTCTATATCAAACTGTACCCATTATTGAAATGACTGCTCGGTCAGTTACTTTCACTATCCAACGAACGATCATTTCAGTTCAGTCAAAGTTTGATAAAAGGAACTCGACGTTGCGTCAGCTTCAATCAAGATGCAGGTGGAGGAAGACCCGAGCAGCCAATTCGTGGACTTCACGAACGCCACCGACTCGGAGCAGTTCGTGTCGGACGTGGAGCAGGCGCTGATCGCCTGGCAGCTGTCGGGCAAGGGCCACGCGTCGCTGGAGACGCTGCCGCGGTCGCATACGAAGGAGCCAGGTACCTGGACCCGAGAATTGCGGTTCCTGCCGCCCGGACAGAGCGACCCCAAGACCTACACGCTATCTCTGTTTGTAGCTAATCATGCAGAGATAAAGCTACCGACTAGAGAGGAAGCTACGACTGTCAGAGCCTCCTACAAGCAGAAGAAATGGCAGGAAGGGCTGGAACATTTCACTCCGACGATGCTGTCGGTAGCGGACGGCAACAGAGACTTCCACTGGGGGTGGAGACTCAAGAAGAGACTGAAAAGGAGACCTTTGAAGCAGAAGGAACCTACTACACTGCGGTAGTTCCCGACGAAGCAGCCTTTAGCAAGAAGACAGTGTTCCAGAATGTGCAGAAGTGGTTCGGCGTGGACGAGTTTTTATTTCTTAGCAGATCGTCCCCGCATAAGAACGAGCAGCAACCTGAGCAGCCGTCAAGAAGAAGCAATGACGTGGTTAGTGAAGTTATAGTGGAAGATGGTGGAGAGGAACAGGAGAAAAGTCAAGCGAAGGAGTCAAGTACAAGTACTGATGCAGACAATGAGTTGGAGGAGGATGAAGATGCAATGGCAGATGTCCAAGTGGATCAAAACGAGGCTGGTATGCTGCTTTCAGCGCTAACAATGGCGTTGAGCAATTGCAACTGTACCATTCCAGCGTTCGTTCCAGTATTTGAGCCATCACGAGGCACGTGGATCGGCTCCGCCGTCCCTGGGGCCACTGGCAATGTATCCATCTCGTTCGACACGGACTCGGTCCCTGAACTCAATCCTAATCAGAGCTGTATTAGTGGTCTGCTCGATTTTTCAAGCTCAAGCTGCAATTGCCGCCGCATGTCGAAGAGATATGTCGTGTTGAAGCGGACGAATCCGGGGACCTTGGTATTGGTATGATGGTGTCGGCTTCATTTGGTTATACGTGGAATCGGGCAGATGATCCGAGGGAAGCAGTCTCACCAGAGAACCCTCTAGCCTGGCGAACGATCAAGTCGCAGCTGCCTGCACGAGAACACCATTTCGTAGAGCAGATCACAGCAAAACTCTTCGATGAGAAACATTCAGCTCCATTGGTTGGATCATCCACTTCTCCTTTGGAAGGAATGGATCTTTCAGTTAGTTGGCCGAAGCTGCGTGAGGGGACATATGTTGACAACGTAGTGCATTCAACACTTGACCCCAGCTCTGCTCCTGAATGGATGTTGAACGTACGCTTTCAAGATCTCCACTCGGACAACCACCGTAAACCGAACTTGCCTCTAAGCAAGCAGATCGCAAACCTCGTCCAAGTTTACTCAAATTCCAGAGAACTGAATAAGGACATTCTTGTTTCGGAATTGGCACCACCAATGCCGTCGGCTTCATCACCACCCAAGCCACAAGCAGTTCGTACAAGTGCAAGCTCAAATGATTCTGCCGAACAGGCCGCGCCGCAATCTTCATCAAATATCCCTGAATCGATTCCTGCTGCAAGGGCGGCTGTGGTGTTAGGAAATGCGATCTCGAGTTTGGTATCCGTCGCCACATGGAAGGGCTCTGACGTTGAGGATATTCGACGAATTGTTACTGAATTGTTTGGAGATGACGATGATGATGACAAAAGGACAGTGGAGACACTTCACTCTCTACGCTAGCGACATTACCAAGCCCCGTACAGCATGGTGCACCATTGGGGGAGCTGGTATCTATCCTGGCCACCAGAATGGGACAGCTCCGTACGTTCTAGCCACGCGCTGCCTTTCTTATTGGGGCGGAACTAACATTCTTGATTGTGCTGCTTGACCTGTAGACGGAATTAACTCCATGTCTTTGCTGTGGGTCGAGTTTGTAAAGGCGCTGCGAGATCGATGGTTTCAACAGCAACTCCTGCCTTTTATGGTGCGACAACTTCGTTTTTGCATATCGTTTGCTGACATTTCGTTCGTTTGTAGAGCACAAGAACTGAAGACGGTGGTGCTGATCATAACACAAGCTCGCATTCGCTGGACACAATGTTTCTTCTGGATTCTGACGCCATGCAGCTCCCACCACCAGATTTTCGACACTGTCTTTTGCATCAGAAGCTTCAGCTTTTAAATTGTTGCATACTCAGGTAAGTCACATCCTTGCTGTGGCTTATCCTGTTTTATTTGTTTTTCATCATTAATTGTAATGACTTTTACAGACAGGCACAAATGCTGAAGCCTTCGGAACCACCAAAATCTACATCGCCAAGGGAAACTGATGACTATAGTGGGGAGAGAGAGTAGCCAGAGCGATGACGAATTCTTCGACTCGGTAGAGCAACAAGACACGACACCTCTACCATCCCCGTCACGAGAGACAAAGGCAGCCGAAGGTGTTCTTCGTGAGATTCCAGGAGCTGTCTGCGTGCAAACGAATGAACCGTTGATGGAGCCTGTGACCCAGACTGCGGTACCAATGACGGAGGACGTTGCTAAGCAGCAACAAGATCTATTGACGCGCCTGGGTGTGAGCGTCGAGTCCGACAAACTTCGTCAACAGATCCAGAGCACGTCTCTCATCTCTGACATGCAGTCGTTCAAGGCCGCCAACCCGAGCGCATGTCTTGCCGATTTCATCCGCTGGTATTCGCCGAAAGACTGGATCCGGTTTGACTCTCCAGTTGACCCATTACAGACTGGATTGCCTGCTGAAGGTCGTGGTGTGTGGTGGTTTGAACAGTACGGCATGTTGTCAGAACGCATGCGTTTTGGTAAGGGGCATGAGCACCTCTGGCAGCAAATGTGGGAATCAAGCGCCCCCGTGCCAGCTAGTCGCCAAAAGAGGCTGTTTGACCCCCTGCAAGAATCGGAAAAGGTCTATCACTATATGGAAACGCTGTCCCCGCACGAACTGTTCCACCAAATGCTAGCAGGAGCAATCTCTAGCAGCGTTTTCGCGCTGGAGACTGCTTTACCTGTGCGAGCATCATGGGACACTCTGCCAGTAGTGCATCGTGCCCTCCAAGAACTACGTTCGCGTGGCAACCGTGCGATTGCGCTGCTCGATGAAGCGTTGGCCGAGTCCCAGGTCGCATTCCCTGCTGCAGGTCGAAGCAGACGCGAAGGCGGCGCCGGTCAAGAGCAACAATCTCTAGCCGCAGCTCACCAAAACCAGCAGCTACAAGTAGCATTTGAGATGGCGCTGGATGCTTGTTGGAGACTCGTTCGAGCGCTGGAAACAGTGGAGGTGCTGGTTACGAAGGCGTTAGTGCTGCTCTACTACTTCTCGACACCGAGTCTAGAGCCGAGTGCGCTGGCGCTGGTGAACTTGCTGCTTTGTCAACACTGTCGCATCGACAGCAGACCGAAGTCTCGGAGCTGCTCAAACAGGAGCAATTACGTCAGCAAGTAGCATCGCTAGCGCTGACGAACCCAACGCTCGCTGAAGCAGGGCCCAAGACGACGCCCGTGCAGCGCAGTACGTGCTTCGGTGCATTTGCCCCCGCCCGTTCCTGCGCGAATATTACGGCGAGCTGAACGACGAAGACGAATTGGAAGCAGCACCACAGCCAGAGCAGGAGTTGGAGGAGAGTCCTCTGGTGGTGTGCCGCATGTACGCCGCGTTCAAAAGAGCACAGTGCGGTTCGCACTCGTGCTGGCCGAGTCCGAGTTCTAAAAGGACGCGTTCGTCGACATTTCCAAGTCCACCGTAGCCATCTCACGACTCAGCCTCGGAACCGGCTAGAAGATGAGAAGCCGCAGATCACCACGACCGGAGACCAATACCATTGCAGACAGCGGCGTGAATGAGGACCATGACAGCGCAGATAGACGACGGAAGTGACTGGAGTGTGCCTCCCTGGTTAGGCGGGGCGCGATGACCGTGAAGACGGTTGACTCGGAATGACGAGCAGCGAGTTAAAATGTGCCAACAATTGCTTTGTGTGCGTCGTCCATGGGGTTTCCGTTGCAAACACGACCAAGCGTTGTTGTCTTGTAGCACTTGGCAAGCGTTGCCATTGCTGCAGCAGAGCTTTTGGACGTGTCGGGTGCCGACGTCACCCGTGGTAACGGAGACTCGCCAATAGGAAGATGGTGACGCGCTACGTCCGTTTCAGACAGTGGTCCAGCCGCAACGGCCGAGTATACTGAACCAAGTCATATTCGGCGACAGATTTTATGGTGATGGGTCCGTCGATGACTGCCGGCAGAAACGGGGGCGCTGATGATGCGCCGCCGAGCAAGTGAGCCCGCGGCTCAACGCTTCCGTCCGCTCATTCCTCAAATCCGCTGCCAACGAGCACTGCGCATGGTGGGCACTCGCAGCACGCCCGGCATGGCAGCGCAATGCGTTGGCGAGCTGAGCTTCAGCATCCCATTGGAAGCCGTCGGCCAGGCGCCATCGTCGACCCCAGTATTGACGCCCGTGTCCTGCGTGGACGTGGACTCGCCTCGCACCGACGTGAGCTGGCCGTCCGACGAGGAGCTGCACGAGCTCCGTCTGGACGTCAAGACGCCCGGAACCAGGAAGACTCCAGTGCTGTCGCTGGACGGTATGACCGCCGAAGCCATCAAGCAGCACAAGGCCCAGCGCCGGAGGGAGCAGGTGCGCGCCGCGTCGAGGCGATGTCGCTATCGCCAACGCAAGGAGACGGAAGATCTGCGCACCAAGGTCTTCCAACTGGAAGAGTACATCTCGCACATGACGCAGGCGCACGAGTGGCAGCGGTGCCAGCAAGAGCAGCGGATCCAGACGCTTGAGCACGAGAACGAACTGCTGGCGCAGCAGCTCGCGCTGGCAACTGCTGACTGCTCTACGACCGGCAGCGAGATCGAGCCCACGCCGTTGCACTCGCCCGTCAAGCTTGAAGACAGCGTGCTGACTGATGACCTGGTGAGTTGCATCGGCAGCGGTCTGCCTCACCAATGGAGCTCCGATCTGATCGGCCACGCCGTCGAGGATACATCGCGGCAACTGGTAGCTATGCTCGAGTCGCGCGTGCAGCCCGTCAAGTCTTCCGTCATCTTTGGCTGGCAATTCGACTTTTGGGCCGAAGGCAACAAGTACTTTGCGCGAAACCGCAAGTTCTTCCCCGGCGTGAATGCGATGGAGCTCGGGAAGCGCATGCAAGCCGTAGACCCGCAGCGGTACATGGAGACCTTCCCGGAGGTCCAAAAGATGGAGATCCTTGAGGTGTTTGACGAGCACGTCAACGTCCTGCGCGTGGTGAAAGCTCTACCGGGAAGAACCCGACCCAGTCTGTGCTGGCTCGGTTCTTGGCAAGCACCACGCCGCGCGCTGGATCTTCGAGCCGCTGGGTCTACGCCGACCGCACGATCGCCGAGCCCACGGACGGAGAGTACGCGCTGGAGAATGAGTGCAACGGCTACATCTTCGAGGACACTGTGCAGGGGCAGAAGGACGGGTCCTGTGTTGAAGGTTGCATCGCGCAGGGTGTGGGTGCCTTCGAGAGCGGCGGTCTGGAGTGCAGCGTGCTGCTGGAAGAGATGGCGCGAGCGTTTTCCTCCGTGGTCATCCGGTGGGAGAGCCTCTTCATCAACGACTACATGCCCGAAGACGCCGACGGCTTCGCGGACATGGTGCTGGATCTGTGAGCATGAAGGGCAGAGCAATGTGCAGAAACCTGTATATAGTAGGGTACTAGTGAATGCAGTGGTGTACATACATGTATTTATCGTTGAGATGGCAGCTATGTCTTGTATCTGCTTGGTCATGGGGCAGCGTTTGTGCCTGCAGGCTGCAGCGCAAGACGTGCATTATCTTTTTGATGGGCCTATACCGGAGCTCTATGCCGACTGATTTTTCACTTGATCAATGTATGACCCATACATTTCCAAAGTGATCATTGGCCGCAAGTCGCGACGTGTTCAAACGATACAAGCGCGCGGGCGGAACGCAGACACTCGCCAAGTTGAACCGTCCGTGCCACTCCCGGTAAGCAGAATCTGCATGGAGAAGGCGCTGACGGAGCCAGTGCCCACCCCTTTGGCCTCGGAGCCCGCGCCTACTCTGCAGAAGAGCGCCGTGAGCGACACCAGCGACAGCAAGAACAAGAAAAAGAGGAAGAAGAAAAGAAGAACCGCCGCAAGAGTCTGGAGGGCAACCAGAGCGAGCTGGAGACCATGCAGAGCGCTGTAGAGACTCACAAGGCGGCGCAGAGTCAGCCAGAGCCAGAGCAGGAGCAGGATGAAGCAGAACAAGCGTCGGAAAAGCCCCAGGAGGCTGCAGAGGAGGAAATGAAAGATCAGGAGGCTGGTAGCCAGCAGAGCAAGGAGGAGGACTCTCCTGCTAGTGACGAGGACTCGTCGGATCTACCAGGCCCTCCGTCACTGGAGAGAACGTCCTCGTTGGATCTGTTAAAGGGCACAAGCACTCGCGTGACGTCCATGTTCTCGAAATTTACAAGTAAAGTAGGCCGTAAGAAGATGACGAGCAGGACCGAGTCCTTGGCGAAACTGGAGGATGGTGCCGTCTCCTGTCAAGTCGGCGGTGAAGAAATTTGAGGTGCGTGAGGACAAGAGCCTCGAGGATCTGCCGATGCGCACCAAGAGAGACTTCTTTGGAGAGGGAGAGCAGAGTATCCATGTGAGCTCCGAGAAGGAGAAGTACGACGCGCTGGAGAAGCAGAGGAAGAGTGAGAAGGAAGCGGAAGACGCGATTAAGGCTGCTAGGCAGTCGCCGCCGACGTCGAAGACAGAGACAAAGGCAGAATCGATTGTTATTGAAGCGACCGATGCTGTCAACAGCGCCACAACGGAGTCCTCACTTACTACCGTGGATACGGACGACAAGGAACAGGAGACTGTGAATCAGTCGCCGCCCCCGTCGAAGCAGCAAACGGTTGAGACTATTGAAGCCGTCGACATCTCCATAACCGAGTCGTCCATTGCTGACGACAAGGAGCAGATTGTTGCAGAGCAGTCGCCCCCTGCATCGAGTTCGGCGTCGAAGGAGCAGCTTATTGAATCGACTGAAGCCGTCAGCAGGGCCACGACCGAGTCCTCAATCGATATTGTGGAGATAGAGGACAAGGAGCAGGCTGTTGCGGAGCAATCACCTCCAGGGCCCAGTACAACGTCAAAGGAAGAAACCCAAGGTGAACCCGCTGTTGTTGACACGACTGACCTTATCAGCAGCGCTACGATGGAGCTCTTGACTACAACCGAGGCCGTTGATGGGGAGGCCGAGGTCGATGTTAGTGCTATCGAAGCCAGTGACGTTGCTGAGACTACCGAGATTGCTGAGACTTCCACAGCCACTGAGATCAATGAGACTACTGAGGTTGATGATACTTCCGCGGTAACTGATACCAGCGAGTCTGCCGGTACTACAGAGATCACTAAGACTGACGAGACTTCCGAGACTATTGAGTTGGATCCGACAACAGTTACAGAGACCACCCAGAAAACTGAAGCTATTGATACTCCCGAGTTGGCTGTAGATACGACAGCTGTTGCTGATGCGGAGGCAGCACCGATTCAAGCAGCTAGCATTGATGACCAGGCAGCAAGCGAGGTGATCTCCAGCGAAGATGATGACGCCAACTCACCTGTCATCGAAAAGCTGGTAGAAGCTAAGCCGTTGGAGTCTGTTGCTGTGGAAGAACACATCGAATTTGTGAGTACTGAAGTTGATAAGACTACGGACACCGTAGCTGAAGCATCCTCTATCGGTCCTAGTACGGCCGATTCTGAAGAAGCACAAGGCAGTCCAACCCCGAAGAGACGGAACTACTGCCTGTGACAGTATCTCCCCTGACATCGGATCTTGCCCTCGAGACAGTCGTGCCAGCAGCACCAGTGAAGCCTGTGAAAATGTCACCTGTAAAAGTTTGGCAAGCTTCGAAGGCAAACGTGAGCAATCGCTCGATAGCCTGAAATTCCGCACAGTGCGCGAGTTTTTCCCGAGGAACGCAGTATCCGTGTTGGTGCTGAGAAGAAGAAGTACGAGACTCTGAAGGAACAGCAAAAACTCAAAGCACAGGCCGAGGAAGAGGCAAAATCGAAGTATAACCATGGCGCTGCTTCCCAAAAGTCCCCAGTAAAGGAGACTGGTACGGAGAATGTGAATGAGACCCTAGCTGAAGTAGCAGCACCGGTAAAAGCAGCTGCCGATTTGACGATCAACCTTACGGAGGACGCATCTGTTAATATCTCTAGCCCGCAGAGTCCGAAGCGCGAGGAAGAGAGGCCGACACCGTCGCTGAATTTGGGACTCCAGTTAAGAGCATTGCGAGTCGCTTTGAAGGTAAACGCGAGCAATCGCTTGACAGCCTCAAGTTTCGCACGGTGCGCGAGTTCTTCCCTGAGGAGCGAAGTGTTCGGGTTGGGTCTGAAAAGCAGAAGTTTGAGTCACAGGCACAACAGGACCAATCTCTCGATAAGCTGAAGTTCCGTACCGTCCGAGAGTTTTTCCCAGACCAACGAAGCGTCCACGTTGGTGCTGAAAAGGCAAAGTTCGAGGCTTTAACGAAGCAGCAGGAGGAGGCCGCCAAGGCAGCGGAGCAAATTAAGGCAAAGCAAGTTCCGACCCCCTCACCGAACGTTGCAGAGGCTGCTGAATCTATCAGCTCTGTTGCATCGGATGAAGGGCTGACGCCAGCAAGTGGTGTTGTCCCGGTTAGGGATGCTGACAAACCTGAAACAGCGACAAAGGTAGAAGACGTTGTCGATACAACTGTCATTGTCGCTGACGAAGCATCCAACGTGGTCGGCAATGCGCTTTCCGATGACAAAAGGTTAAATCCCTCGACGAATCTGCTGTTGTGACTGAGGTCGAAAAGGCGACTGGTATCCCATCTGCGGAGACAGTAGTGGAAGCCGAAAAGCCCCGGAGGCCGATGGCAAATCGATTGCGACTGACGTTGCGATTTCAGAGACAACTGCTACTGATGTGGACACGAGCGCGCCCGCAGAACTCAGCCAGCAAATTGAAAGCATTTCTGAGTCTATCAAGGAGGTAGTCTCCACTGCCCTGGACACTGACAAGCCGTCGGACATTATTGAAACGGAGGTTCTCAATGCGGAGGAACGGACTGTTGTTACTGATATCGATGTCGAGGTTTCGCCTTCAGGGGCTGACATGTCTTCCCAAAGCACGGAACAACCAACTACGGGTTCTGCTACTCTGGCTGAAGGTAAAGATGCGAACAAAACTGCACCTGATAGTGCCCCGATGCCTGCTGACTCCGAGACTTTAGCTGTCACTGAAAACCAAACAGTTAATAATGGTCAAGTGCTTAAGGAAGGACTCGCTGAAATCAGCTTGGACGAACCAAAGGAAGGCAGACCCAAGGAGAAAGCAAAGGGAAGCGCTAGTACGAAGCCGCGCCCAATGCTGACAACTGAACGCTCCTTTGTTATGGAGGATGACCATACTATTGAGACTGAAGATACTGTTGTCGTTGGGGAGCGACCGATGACAGACGGCGAAGACGAATTTGAGCCTGCGTCGAAGACTCAGCGAGCCCATGAGCTTTATGCGGGAATCCCAGCTCGCAACGATTCTGCTCGCTTGACGCCTTCGAAGAAAAGCCCAGCGAAGGCATCGCGGTCAGGCAAAACCTCCCTGCTAAACTGACACGAAAGATGTCCAACAGCTCGACGGGACCCGCTAAGCTGACACGAAAGATGTCCAATAGCTCGACTGGACCCGCTAAGCTGACACGAAAGATGTCCAGCAGCTCGACGGGATCGGCGAAGTCCCCTACGGTCCCAGTACCAATGAAGCGTGCGTCCATTACGGCGCCAACGGCTTCGTACATGGCACGGAAGGCCGCAGAAGCGGAGGAGCTTCACAAAAGTCTTCTCCTGCGAAACACCACACGAAGAGCAAGGGCACGGTTGGTCCAACAGGGTTCTTCAGGTCTGATCCTGCTGCCCCGACCGTCCCAGTCCCCATGAAGAGAGCGTCCATCACAGCGCCGACTGCTTCATACATGGCGAAGAAATCTGCTGATGAGGAAGCTCATCAAGCAACGCCTCTGCGAAAGCACAGCTCATCGTCAGATGTTAAGGGCACTGTTGGACCAACGGGGTTTGTCAAACCTCCGCCACCAGCACCCACGGTTCCAGTCCCGTTGAAGAGGGCGTCTATTACTGCCCCTACGGCTTCGTGGCAAGCTAGAAATGTAGTAGAGCACGTCGAGGAAGCAGCACCAACTTCGAAGCATCACAGCTCGAAGCCCAAGGGAGAAATGGGCCCAACAGGGTTTTTCAAGCCAGCTCCACCACCACCAACCGTCCCAGTAGCACCGAAACGACGAAGCAGCCGATACTCCAACGTTAAAAGCAAAGTCTTGGCAGGGATCGAATCGGGATCAACACACGTGGCTGTTCGTAAGACAATCACCAAAGAGGAATTCATCCTCGCGGAACGTCGGAAGAGTTTGGGGTCAGCAGGGGTAAGTGCCGTCCCATCGGTGGTTGATCGCCGAGCGTCGCTTACTCCTGGCATGTCGATCGAGGGACCACCTGAGCCGTTTGTCCGGTCTGCTGTGTCACGTAAGAAGTTGAATTCGACGGTTCCTCGCTACATGGACTACGAGAACTCGCCAGCTTATGCGAAACGAGCTCAAGAGCAGCACGATCGTCGCAGGCGCCTGGAAGAGGAGAACGCAGCGAAGTCTGAAAAGCGCCAAAGAGAACTGCAGATGTTTTTCGCTGAACAGCAGCAAAAGTTGAATTCGTCCAGCGCCGATGAGGTGCGTCGTGGCTTGAGGCCCATGAGTTCGCCCAGCTGACTAAAGAAAGCGAACGCGAAGCAAAGAAAGCAACGAGAAAGGAAAGCCAGCGTACACGGCCGACACGATCTGCCCAGAGAGCTTCATCGGCTACGTCGAGTGCACACCCTTCATCACACGGGGCAGCATCTCGCTCGTCAAAGAAGTCATCCGAGTCCTCTGCGGAAGGCAAAACCGTCGTTGAAACAGCGCCAGTGGAAGTTGAGGCTTTGGAGGACACTACCGTTGAGCTGGCTGAGCAGGTCGCTGTGGACCAGCAAGTCTCAATCAATGAGACCGAAGCTGTGTTCACGGAAGAGGAAAAGGTGGTCGAGATTAGCCAGGTGGAGGAAGAGCCCGTTCCATCCCCAGTTGTCGATAACGACCCCGAGCTGGAACATATCGCCAAGAAGATTAACTTCGACGAGGCCAGCAGTGACAGCGACGAGAAGGAAATCTCGCTTGAGTAAACGTGACGTGGAAAGCAATCAAGACCCGGGTAGCGTAACCGAGACAAAGTGAGTACGAGTGCTTTGATAGGTAGTGGATATTGTTAGTTCGAAACTCCTCAGTGTCTGCAGTCGTCATCCTAAAGTTCCTTGCCTGCCATGGGCAATGCGTTAGATCGGATCACCGACTTTCTCTATGACCTCTTGGAGCAACCACAGCTAGTATCGCTGCTTGGATGGCGTCGCTCCAAGTCGAAGAAGCAGCTTTTCCAAGAAAACTGGAGCCTCAAGTCGCTGCAGCAGTGAGACACAAGTCAATCGTGCGGGCGAGTTTGTTGGTATCGGGGGACAGCACTGTCCCTCGAGTCTTCACATCTCCACGTTCATTGACGCTCGAGTGGAATTTATGCGATAAAGTGGACCCGGCGAGGCGTGTTGATGTCGTCGGGGACCACAAACTCATTCGGAAGCGTGCAAAGGACTCTTTATAGACAAGAACACTCGACTACGTGTGCATTGCGATACACGAACTTTGGCACAGAACGAGCTGGAGATCATGTGCTACATTGCCAACTTGTGCGAGGCGTACAAGATGCCAATCCACGTCAACGTCGTGCCTCTCCTTGGTTACTACTCGTCTAACGACCGAATGCACGAGATCATCGAGTTTTGCGAGCTTGGCGCCCTCATGAGCGCTTACATCGAGTCTCCACAGGAAGGATTGAGACTTACCTTTTCCCCTACGGAAGGAGAAGTTTGCGACGCCATGTTTCAAATCTGCTCTGGACTCGCTTTCTTGCACGCGAATGGCATTGCGCACGGCAATCTCGGACTCGAAAACATTTTCGTCACATGCGAGAACATCATGAAGATTGGCGACTTTGAGCATGCCGTGTTTGTAGGGACCGATAACCAACCACAGCAGCTATCGAAGTTGCCACCACCGCCGCTCAAGACCTATTTAGCTCCGGAGATCGTTGCGTATACGTCTGGGAATCGATTGGATCTATTGAAAGCTGATGTTTGGTCTGTGGGAGTCATATTCATCCTGCTGCTCACCAAGAAGCCTCTGTTCGACGTTGCTGGGTCGGATGATAACGGGTATCACATGTTCGCTCGCGTGGGGCTCCGCTCGTTCCTGAAGACGATGTACTTAGAGCAAACAGCTATTTGCAAGCTCTCGGAGGAATTATTAGTGTTCGCTGAAGGGCTGCTACATATCGATCCAAAGCAACGTTTTTCCATGCAAGAAGCTTTGGAAAACCCGTGGCTGAAAACCGAAAAGATGTCTTCATATCACCATTCCGTGCCGGACACGTTAACTCTCACTTCTTTTCGTAGCGACGCCATCAACGGCTACTCTGTCAACGAAGACAATCGCAAGAAAGAGTGACTGTTTAATTCTTGATGACACCAATACAGTGTCTAGATCAGCTTTTTACTTTCCTACATTAACATGACGTTAGAAACTTCAGCCGACCAAGGAGTGCTAGCAATCAGCTTACCGTAATAAAGTGTCTGGGATACTTGCTGGCACACCCAGCTCCAGTCTGTTCAGCTTTGACAATAGCAACGACAGACTTTCCTTTTCGAATTTGCTTGTCTCGACACGCTCCAGCCAGCGAGCCAGCACGAGGCCAATCTCCATCAGATTCGCTCGAACTTCCTCAATACGGCTCTCCTTCCGTGCAGCGACTAGACTGCTTTCGCAAGAATCGCACAGCTTTCGAATTAATTGCCGCACTCGGTCCTCGAAATCACGAGGGTCCAAATCTGGAAAGAGCTTCTCCGTTTCGTCAATGTGTCTCCGCATCGACTCGAACGGGTTTGCGAAATGCTTTGTCCAATATTCTTGAAGTCTCGACCGACTAACAGCAAGCGATGGTACAATTGGGGCCAAACTCTTTGACTTCTTAACGATGCTGGTGAACTGCCTCAAGATACAGGTCAAACTTGAGCGTCCAGTGCAATCCCATAGACTCAGACAATACAACCTCGACAAATAGTCCGAAGTTTCGCTAAATGCCATCATCGTGGCTTCGTCAACCCCTCCATTGCAGTCGACGAATATCTTGTTGTATTGTATTGCCCTACTGAGCAACATTCTGGCATCTTTAGCCATGTTGAATAATGGCACGTTGCCAGCCTCGAATTTGGCGCGGAGATCTAGGATCAATCCAGATAATGTTCGACCGGCGCGCTGAGATTTGATTCTTCAACATTCCCTACAAAACCCGCTTGGACGCAGGATATTCAGCCTCTGTCTCTGGTAGAGATCGTTTCAGCCTTGGTGTAGTGGAAGTATCATTCCGTGCGGTCTTGAGTTTGTCCCACAGCCTAAGGAAGCCACAAAAGTGTTAGCTTGCTCAACACGACCTCCACTATCAATACAATTACTTACAAGAGCACAGCCTCGGGTAGCCTCCCTGGAAATTGAGCGTCAAATTCTTCAAAGCAACCTCGCATTTTGTACCATTCCTTGGCCTGCAGCGTTTGAATTTCCATTTCCGTCCACTTTGCGAACGTAAGACCAATGTCACTAACAGATTTCCATTGCTCTTCTGTCCACGGCGTTGTATCACCCAACTTGCTGCTCAGCACGTAGTGCAGCAAAGTACTGTGAAATATCTTGGCGACTCGCATTCCCACTTGTTTGGGCTTTTCTTCTTCATAATACGTGATAGAGGACGCCAATCCATCTAAACAACCAGATATCATCGACTCGCAATAACGTAGCAGAGCATTCCGACCGTCCCGGACTGGCTGAATAGCGCTAGCTAAGATTAATCTCTCGGCCAGCTTGGAGATGGCATCCAAAGCCATTACTGCTTGAAGTACCCACTCAGGTTGAAATCCGTAACAATAGACACAGCGTGTGTTGTAGCTTCTGCAAAGGACAAAGCCAACTCTCGGTCTACAGCATATCGTACCAGACAGAAGAGAAACTCCAGGTTGGCGTCCTGACAAAATTCTTGTACAACAACCGACCATTTCTTCAAAGCAAACCGGCTTCTGTCGTCTTGAGGGTGTCTCCTTCTTGGTCTTGCATCTTGTCACACGTAGCACTCTTGACCTCGGCAGCACTCCGGAGATACACCTCTAGCATTTTGTCATGCTTCGTTGCATTATTAACACAATGACTTTTCTGATTATTTATCCTAGAGTTATGATCACTTGTGCGGGGTTTCAGGAATCTGGCATAACATGTTCTTAGAGCATCGTCCACGTCGTTTGAGAATGTTTCACAACAAAATATGACGATATCGTCATGGCATCGCTCCAGAGGCGACAATACGTCCGCAAACTGTGTAGTCTTTGCAGCAGCACAAATGCTGGTAAGGTAATGCACGAACTGCATGATCCAGCTATGTTTTCGAAGATTGGACTCGATACGTATTAGGAACATCGAGACAGCCACACTCAAATCTGCAAACTTCACAGCCTCATTCAGCATCACATTCCCACGTCTTAAACATATGAGAAATAAAGAATTCGCAGCGAACGCGTAGTCTTTTAGGACGGCACTGAACGCCGACCTTGGAGAGTCTTTCAAGTGTTTGATCATGTACTCCACGTCCTTGAGTTTGTTGGGGATCTTCCTTGGTCGTCTCTTTATTGTAGGTACCCCGAACACGTATTTGAGGAATACGAAACTCGCAAACAATTGGCATTCCTCCCGCGCAGTCGGTTGAGTTTCAACCTCACATTTCTCTTCAGCAGTATTATGAACAGTATCCAACACGTTTGAATTTTCCTCCATGTCCCCACTCTCCCCGCCCAGAACTTCTTGTTTCTCCACTTTAACTTGTATTTGTTCACTGGCTTCAAATTCGTCCTCCGTCTCTGTATCTTCATCGTCAACCTACAAATATCCATTAATTAAAAATAATGATAATAATTATTTTCTGGACAACAAACCTTCTCCTGTGTTTGTGGCCGCAAATGTTGTGCCAGCACCAAGAATTGTGTCGTCGCCGTCTGCAGTTCGTTCTGCGCTCGCTCCACCCTCTTTACCAATGCTGACAGCTCCTCGGGTCCCCCTCTCCCCCTCTGTTATCTTTATCGAGATCGGAGAATGGGATGATAAAGAGGTGTGGAAACGAAAAAGTGTCCAAGAAGCCGAGGAAAAGACACCATTTCCGACATGGAATCGAACAGCTTCATTCCATATATAGGGTTTTATGCTTCTAGGATATTCTTGGCTGTCATTCATCAACTTGCTTGGTGGCCATCACGATGGACACTTTGCGACAGATTGAGCAACAGCTTTCTGACATCCTAGCAGCTACACGTGGTGGAAGCCCCACAATCTCTGCAGCTTCAGCATCAATTGCTCAAGTTCTTAGCAGCATCGACAGTCTACAAAACCAACTTCGCTCCGATGCGCATTCCATTGCAGCAACCGCCTCAACTTCCCAACAAAATGCTGTAAAGAATGAATCGAATTCAGTCAAGCATGAATTTCCCGGTGCTGAGACCGAAGAAATTGAGAAATCCCATGGTACTGAAGACAACACTAGGCCTCCAATTGGAACGTTGGACCCACGTGCGGTAGCAGCTCGACTGAAGCTGCTTAGCAATAGCACGAAGAAATTTGCTGGAGTTGTGGAGCAAGCTGCAAATTTGGATGACCAAGCAGACGACAAGCAGCTCACTCAAGTGATGAACCAAGTGCATACCTGCAGCACCAGTGCTGTGATTTTCATGGTGAAATTCCTTCAAGACGGAGGCACACCGACTGCTGCTTTTGCAACGAGTTTCGTGGATGCTGTGGTTGTGCTCCCTAGAGTTGCGGAACGTGCACAGAGTCAACTGACTAAGACCGACAAGAAGTGGATCACGAAGATGGTCAAGAATGTTGAGAGGATTTTGCTGTATGGAAAGAGCTATTCGCATCTACCGCCAGCTCTGTCAGGATCTGAGTTGCAAAATGCGCACAAAGCACTTAAAGAGCACTCCAGTGCAAATTGTAGCGACTTACTACAATCGATGAGAGGCTTCGCGAATAGTATGCGATCCCGAAATGGAGCGTTGGACCCCGACAACATCGCTGGACCTCTTGGGAATTTGGCTAAAGACTTTCATCGCGATATTCGACTGTACAAAGCGCGTCAGAAGTCTGGGAAGAACCCTCCGAGAACTGAAGAGCGCTGGGCTCTCTTTACGGAGATCTGCGAAGTGCTGACGCAGTGGACACACCAAGCTGAGCTAGCTTCCGTTCCACCGAAAGTGCCAGGCACCTTGAGCAAGTTTGAGCGGCAACTGAAGGGGTTTTCATATGAGTTTCCAGGACGCGTACCAGATGAACTGCTCAAGTAGGTGCTCTCGTGCAGAAAAACAAATACTACTCATCGTACTGACTTTGTTCTTGCGTTTGTTTGCAGGGCGTCCGCTATCATGTCGAAGTTTGCACGGGGAAAAGGACCAGCACCCAAGAAAAACGCGTAGGGTAAAGTGGTGGTGCAACAAAATGGACTTTAACTTAACACTACGTTTTAGTCGAGCTCGTGTCGGTTGCTAAGTTTGCCAATGCAGCGGAAGCGCTGGAATACCTGTGTTAGTTGTCATTTAAGCAAAGGAGGAGGGAATCACTTACTTTAGTAATCCAGCCGGAATGCGCTTGGGGTATCTTGCTGAAAATGTTTTGACATGGCGTTCAAAATTTGCCAGCTTGACGGGAAGCATTGGTGAAGGGGACGCCAACTCGGCTGTATGGATCCATTCGGCAAGTGTTTCTGCAACCTCGGTGAAGATTTCCCATCGTTCTTCAGTTCGCGGCGCGTTTCGTCGAGGATTGTACTTGTTGATATCCTTCTGGAAGTACGTGGCAAGCCTTTGCAACGGCTCTGCAATGCGACTTGGCTGGAGTGACTCCGGTTTCAGCTTTATCGCATCCGTAAAAGCTTCATCTTGTTCAGGAAGCTGGTGCTATACAATACGTGTTCCTCGAGAGCCGTTTTGGTAGCTTGTAGTTGAGGGTCTTTTAGTGCAGATGGCAATCCACTGCGACTGCTTACGGCCTTCAAAAGTCGTTCAATACCTGACGTTATTGTGGCAATCCACTTTTTATCCACATTCATCTCTAGTTGGGAGATGACTGCAGGCAACATTGCTATAGTCTGGACAAAGTCTTCTGCAATATAAGCTCTCGGAATTTCTCCATCCGACAAGAACTTGATCAGTTTGGTCATGGCAGTACTGCATGTTCGTTTGAGATGTTTCACCACTTGCAAGACACGACTCCGCTCCGCTTTTCCATCCAGCCCAGCAGCCTGCTTTGCATAGTAACTGAATCTCTTCATAGTTTTATAAAGCTGCTTCTCACGTGCTGCTGCCTCAGAGTCACCACTAGGAGTGTGTCCACGTTCATTGCCAGTAGAACTGCCTTCCAACTCCTCATCTGTCTCTGTGTCAGAGTCTTCAACTTGACCTCTCTCCGACTGGAGTCGCAAAGAGTTTTCAAATCTTTCCGCAGCTTTTTCCGTCGTGACACGTAAGTCTTCAGTCTGGGAAGCGATCAGATGTGTTGATGACCGGATTTGGTTTTGTAAGCGGTCAACATTGGCCAAAATTTCTGCTGTAGATGCTGCTGCAGGGAAGCAGAATACTTGCCATCTTTGGATCCCTCTAAATGCTGCTGGGCGACTGTCAGCGCTTCCACAAGACGCGTCTCAACGAATCGCAACACCTCCATGTCGACCGTTGTGATAGAAATTATAGAGTGTACACGATTTTTACTTAAGTATACGAACCAATCATCATTGTGTGTGACGTGTGAGAATAATTAATGTTCAAGAGATGGCTCGGCAGCAGCACTCGGTCTTCTCAAGGCGTCCACCTTCATACCGCAATAGTTCAAACCCTATCCGACCCAGAGTGATAAGACCCAGATGTTGCTCCGTCCCAGTTTTGGCTTTCTGTGTCACATTTAGGAACGCTTGCACGCGATCGTTGGATTCCAACACGGAAGTTGATGATGCCTTTCCTTGCGCTTTTTCATCACCACGCCAAGATTTTTTCGAATTCGTCTTCCGTTTCCGGGTCATTATCTTCAATCTGTAATACATATTCACCCGCCACACTCAATATCAAGGTTGCGTGACACAATTACCTGGTGGTTGAGGACTAATAGGTATGTTGCTTAACCACGGATAACAATTCGTACACTGCATTTTGGGCTCAAGTTGATGTATTCAACATTTTTGGGATAGCATAACTATCGTCTGTGTACTTGATCCTTAGGACTATCGCGACGATGCTCAAGCCAAGCAAAAAATGGATTCATAGCTGATATATTCTCACTACCCAGAAGGGTAAAGAGCTGCGTAGTCTAGTGCATAGCGTTTATCATCTGCTTTCAGTGGGTAGACCGGTCCACTATATCCACTCACCGACGGACTACAGTCCACAGATAACCATATTTCTCCATCGGCCTTTGCTTGAGTTGGGTCCATGAGCTGTGAAGAATACTGGGGAAGTACAGGAACACTGAAAGCATCACTAGTTCCACTGCTAATCCGTTCCAGGTCCGAGCAATACGGCGTTCCGCCAGCATAAATTGCAGGATAACCTCCGACTTTACTCGTTTGATCCAACAGTTGGTCGGTCCAATTCCAAAAGAACGAAATGTTGGTGTCGGTCATGAAGACGTACTGTAGCGCCGACGATAAATGGGCGACAGTTTGAGGAAGTCCACGAATCAAAGTGTCCACGATACCAATTTGCGGTAGCCCTTCGACTTCGAACAGCTCTGCAGGAACTTCCGTGATGGGGTTACCATTCAAAGCGAAATAGTGAGTGACGATAGGTAATAGTATCATTGGCACGAGCTGCTGTTCATTCTGCCGCAAAGTGTCCATCGCAGCAATGAAAATTCCAACCAACTAATACAATACGAGTGAAAGAACACATCGATAGCCCCATAAATGATATTGAAGCAGTTTCAACATCTTGCCGACAACTTCCAACAAGAACACGACCTGTGACGACTGCCACACTTGATCCTCACGGTATCGACTCACTTCCGCGGCTTCTTGGACAGGGTTTCGTCGCCCTCGCTTTCAAACCGTCTTTTGCCTTCCCAGTCACTGACCTCAACAATGATAATAGTTTTGCCTACT
This sequence comes from Phytophthora quininea, assembly GCA_011947345.1. NCBI lineage: Eukaryota > Oomycota > Peronosporomycetes > Peronosporales > Peronosporaceae > Phytophthora > Phytophthora quininea. The sequence continues at coordinate 112,997 of JAAVTG010000112.1, forward strand.
CCGTCTGGGATTGGTTTTTGTTCTGTTGGTGGCTCTTCCTTCGCGTCCTCGAGCACATGTAACGGCTCCAATTCCTTGTAACCCGAGATCCGATACAACTTGGCACGCTGCAGATTGACCTCTTCCAGAAGAGCCAGTGGCAAAAGGCAATCCTCTGTCGGCATACTGTGCGTGACAACTAAGTGAACCTTTGTGGACTCGGAAACACGGCCAAGAACGTTTTTCACCGCTGACAAATCAAGCTTATCTTTGCATTCGCCAGCAAGGATATCCCCATCAACCATGAAACCCAGCCTTTCGCTGTTGCGAGTGCGTCGCATGTTGGCGAACCGAGCGCCCTTACCATTCCAATACGTCACAAACTCGGCGGGCCACTCCACATTCGGGGCAGCTAGAAACGGGATGATGGCATCGTTGTTTCCGTCGTCGTCTGGCAGTTCCACTGGGTCGATAGCATCACGCACCCCCAACTCGTACAGCAGTCGGCCGAAAAACACTGGGAACTTCACTCCACCAAATCCGTTATGGTGGCTAGCAAGGACGACAGCCCCCGCCACAAGCGCTTCAAGGGCCGACCCATCATTCGCTTTCTGATCTGAGTTGCGATAACTCAGCTTGTTTCGAACAGGACCGCTCTGCATTACCTTGTATAAGGGCAGCGTTAGAGGAAACACACACTGTAATTCTCCATATTCGTCAGTGTATTGGTGGTCCCCGTCAGCGTGAGATGCAAGAGCATATCATTCTTCGGCAGCGGCAACACGTATCGGCACCTCCAACCTTCTTCATTCTTCCACAAGTTCCCTGCGCCAAGCATCAGCTCGAAGGTTTCGTCTTCCTCAAGGCGGTCGTAGTGGTAATCGATCAGGTTCGTATCTTCAGATTTCTTTTGCTTGTTGTAAAACACCACTTGCCACGTGTTGTTGTCCCGAATCTCGCTTGTAGCCGGGAGCTCGTAGCTAGACGCCATGAACATACAGAACTGACCAACGTTGAACTCCTCCGGGTGGCTTCGTTCTTTTGCAAGTCGGAGTTGCTTCGCCAACGCATCTGTCATCGCAGTCAAGTATTGCAGCTCGCTCCTTTCTTTTCTCGGGTTCTCGCGCATATATCTCAGTGCAAGCACTCCAAACAACGGCCGGCTATGCTGCAGGATCCACTCGAACGGTTCTTCGACAGAATTTCCATCAGCGATTCCATTCATGGCAGCGAGGGAATCACCACACACCATGGAGATTCATCTCGGTATAACAGATCAAATGCTCGGGACCGTTTACTGGCAGGAGGGCACCTGCGTGCCGTGTCGTTCGTAGAGCTGATCATTATCGGTATACCAAAACTGCGGAACACATTCCGCATTGCTAGAGCCTGCTTTTCACGCTGCTCCCACTCCTGCTTTTCGTCACTCTTCAGACGTGGGAACTCATCCAAGAAAAAAACACATGCCTTGCTTCGGCGTCCCACTTCTCCAGCAACAGTCTCGCGCGAAGCCTCTCCAATAAAACTTGTTTCCCCTCTAAGCACGGCGAGGATGAAGCGATACACCTAAAGGTTTTCTGTTTTCTTGAACTCAGCAACGGAGCCTTCCTTCATTGTCGCGGTGTCGCTCTGAATACACGCCAGGAAAGCAGTGGTTCGGTGGTCGAAAGCATTATACACATCTTGTTCTCTCTCGTTCCACGAAGTGCACAGCACGTAAAACACGTCGAAAGCCCCGTTGGCCTGCAGGTTGAACGCCATTTGGGTTTTTCCCGAGCCCGAGGAATTCTCCAAGATGACGAACGGCATTGTCCTTTTATGCTGTTTCACTCGATCAAGAGTCTCCACCACCTCTTTCACCTCGTCCGAGTGCTTGAGAAGTTCTGCAGTTTTCTTGTATTCCTCGAATATCTTGTTTTCTTCTATCTTGATGGTCCGACTGGGGTGCGAGGTCTGCACCAACATGTGTACGAAGCAACGAGGGAGGCTAGCACCAAAGACTTCCTTGACTGTCTTGCTATCGTGAAGCGCATTGTCTTCAACGTTCACAATGTCAGCGACTTCTGTTGGCATCTCTCCTCGGCTCAGGGCCGTCTCCAGAGAACCGACCGAGTCATCAGTGAGCCACGAGCCGTCCGCCTTCTTGGGAAGGAAGAGGCGCATCTGATCTTCGCTAACATCTTGCAAGCCATTTGGGTGCTTGTTCTTGATCTTCTCCTTCAGATTCATCATCCTGTCGCCCTCGTCCACATGAACGCTGAAGACGTCTCCATCCCATCCGACCACCGTGCAGCTCAGTTTCACCATCTCGTAGATTCCACAGTGAGCGCGACCTGCAGCACAGCAGCCAAGCTGTTGTCTGGGCCATTAGTCTAGCCCATCACGTACGAAGTGGAGAATGTTGTCGTCAATCAGGTTTTGACAAGCCGAGAGAAAGATGCTAGATAAGTTGGCGTTCCAACTTCGAGTGGTTAAAAACCAGGCCGCCCGTCGTGGGGCAGTTCCGCCTGTTCTTGACGTCTAGTTACAAACGACCAGCCCGCAACTTGGGTCAGAATGAACATACTCTACCAGCAGCCAAAAAGACAAAGTCGCGGATGAAAGCTCGCGTTCGGTCCACGATCACTCGTCAAACAGCGAAACAGAAAGAACAACAAGATCTACAAGATCAACAAGAAGATACGAAATTGATTGACTGCCACTACGGTTAGGCGAATGATGGGTCGGCCCTTGAAGCGCTTGTGGCGGGGGCTGTCGTCCTTGCCAGCCACCATGACGGATTTGGTGAAGTGAAGTTCCCAGTGTTTTTCGGCCGACTGCTGTACGAGTTGGGGGTGCGTGATGCTATCGACCCAGTGGAACTGCCAGACGACGACGGAAACAACGATGCCATCATCCCGTTTCTAGCTGCCCCGTATGTGGAGTGGCCCGCCGAGTTTGTGACGTATTGGAATGGTAAGGGCGCTCGGTTCGCCAACATGCGACGCACTCGCAACAGCGAAAGGCTGGGTTTCATGGTTGATGGGGATATTTTGTCTGGCGAGTGTAAGGATCATGACCAGCTTCAACTGGGGACGCTAAAAGCGATTCTCCGCCGCGTTCCACCCCAGAACACTAATCGACAAAAGAAAGGTGCTCAACAAGAGAAGGCTGGTCACAAGACAGCTGACCCACAAGAGGACCCTGGACAAAGAATGCTGACCCGCAAGAGGACGCTGGTCAACAAGAGGAGGCTGATCAACTGCAATCTACGAAGATTCACTTAGTTATCCCGAGAAATATGCAGCCGAACTACTTTACACGGGAATTGGATTCGCTATCCGTGTTTTTGGAAGAGGTCAAGCTGCAGCATGCCAAGTTTTATCACATCTCAAAGCAAAAGCAAACTTTAGAGGGATTTCAGGTGCTCATGAACGCACGAAAAGACCCACCGAGTGGACAGGTAGCTTCAACAGGTGGGGCGGGCAAGACCATTATCTTTGTCGAGGCCGGAGATTGGGATGGTAAGAGGTCGTCGAATAGCCAGGATGAGGGAAACCCGCCTAAGAAGTTCGAGAAGTTGCATGATGATGATTCGGCGGAATATTTTCTGGCTGACAAGTTTCCAATTGCTGTCTTGGCTCGAGGTAAACATGTAACCGCAATTAATCTACTTCAGTATGCGTACAGAACGTTTTGACTGCAAGATGATCCAATGGGAGTTAGAATGGACCTCAACGTGACAAAATTGTAGCGCTCGGCCAACGGCAGTACCGGCCAACTTCCAGTAGGCGAAAGCATACCAAATTGTAGCTGAAGGTAACGAGATGGGCACTCAATGAGATGATCTACCATACCGTGAACACCTTCCAGGACACCACCACCAAGTCCTGCATTTCAAGAATCAACGACACCTTCGCCCCCACTTCCGAAATTTGAGTGTTTCAGTGAATAATAGTTTCGTCCTCACACAAACTTAGATCGTTGATGACAGCGACGAAAACTCCCCAATAGGCGTCCTGATAGACGACGGCAGATTCGCTTTGCATGACCCCATGTAGCGAACGACCAAAATCAGTGCAAATATTATCCCACGATACATTCGCTCTGCACTTGCCTTCAGTTTGCCTGAACATGTACCACTAAAACCTTAGAAGCTACACCAATCAAAATCGAGTTACCATTACGAGTTACAAGTATTATATGTTCTTACCGTAATATACTGTCCCCTCAACCCAAAAATCATTTCTTCTCGACCAACTCCTCGACTTTCCTGCATCAGGACGATATTAGAAATTGCAGCACGAGAAATTGAAAGCTAGTGGTGCACTTACTGCAATAGAGTCGGTGACACACTTTCTGGTATCTTGAGCTCAACTCTCTTCAACCTTGGCAGCAGCCTATCTAGTTTTTCCGTAGAGAAACTTTCGCTGATCCGATCCAACCAACGTCTCAGAACCAGTCCGATTTCCATCAAGCTCTCTCGAATTTCCTGGACTCGATGAGGACTGCTGTTGTTTTTACTGACAGCTGAAAAGCCGAGCCCGAATGATTCATACAGCAGACAAATCAATAGCTGGGCCCGGTCTTCGTATTGTCCAGAATTCAAGTCCGCAGCACGCTTCTCTGTTTCTTTGACGTGCCTTTGCATCGTCTGAAACGCGTCTTCATAATTCTGGTCCCAGTATTCCTGTAGTCTGGACCGACTAGTCGTTAGCGATGATATGCTCTGCGCTAGACGCTTGTCGCTCTGGTATAATCGAATAATGCTCGCAAGATCCTTCAAAATATGTCTTAAACCTGCACGTCCGCTGTAATCCCATAAACTTTGGCAGTAGAGCTTCGTCATTTTCTCGGAAGCTTCGGTAAATGCTTTAAAGTCAGCAATGTTGACACCACTACTGCCGTTAGCAAAATATTCGGTGGCATGTGTTGCTTTGACCAGAAACGCCCGAGATATTTTAGCTATGCTGAAGAATGGGACATTGCCAGTATCCCATTTGTCCTGGAATTGTTTGATGGCATCAAAATAACCCTGGAAGGTCGGGATACGACGTAACTCGAGTATCTCTTCCTTTGTTAGACGCTTTCGTTCGGGATACTCAGCATCCGAATCTGGGAGAGATCGTTTTACCCCAGAACCAGTTGAAGTAGTGGACGCAGGGTTGATAAAAAGGTACCAGTTCCTGTACGATAAAGAAGAAAAAAACATTAGCGGAGAATTTGTCATTGTCCAGGACACTTCACGTACGTCAACAGCTCCCTTGGTATCCATTTTGGGCACTGATCCTCGACTTCCTTCAACTTATCTGTTATTTTGGATGCATCACCTCCATCGTACGAAACGTGCGCTTTGTAAGCGAACTCCAACAACGATGCCAACTGGTCTCCAATTTGATAAAAGCGTTTCCATTGCTGCTTGGTGCGTCGTGCCTCCTTCATAATATCCGCCTTTATTTCGTACTCTTCGCAGACATCGACGAACTTCAGCATAGCGCACATCACATATACATACACATGGTTTGGTTCCATGCACCGATGAATATGCTTGACTGACAGAGCGTTGGAAACGTCCTCCAGATCGTCTGGGAATTTTCTGCAGCAGAACTTGACGATATCATCGCGGCCTTTCTCCAGAGGTGACAGAATCGCTGCTAGCGGTGTTTCTTTCGCAACATTGCAGACATCAGTCAGGTATCGCACGAACTGCATCAACAGCGACTGCTTTTCGACTTCTGATCGGCCTGTCGTGATAAACTTGGAGATTAACACGGTTGACTCCGTAAACTCTGTAGCATCTTTCTGTGCCGCAGTGCCCTGACGTAAGAGCTCCAAAACGTCTCGATGGCGTCCAATCCGTACTCCCTCATGGTCACGTTGAGGTTACACCTCCGAATACTGTCAATGTTCGCAAGCAGATAGTCCAGGTCGTCGGGATTGTCGGGGTTCGTTCTAGTGTAGCGCTTAATTTTACGTGCAATCCTGAGGTATAACTGGTACGCAGGTATTAAGCATTTCTGCGGCTCTGACGGATCCTTTTCAGCCCCACACTTCTCTTCAGCAGCAGTAGCATTAAAGGAACCCGGTCGTCTTCCCGGACTCTCAATATTTCCACTTTCCACACTCAAAACTTCTTGCTTCTCCACTTTAATCTGCACTTGGTCTTCTTGCTCAAATTCATCCTCCGTCTCGGTATCTTCGCCGTCGTCCACCTACAGCTCACCAGCAACGACAAAGTTAATTAAAATAGTTTTCATTTCCTACATACCTTACATTTTCTGTTTTTATTTGCTGCGGAAAATGCTGTCTTGCTAGCTTTAGAAACTGCTTTGTCATGGAGTGGAGTTCACTGTGTGTTCGCTCTACACTCTCCACCAAAAGCAGCAGCTCCCCGCCGCCCACTTCGCCTCCATATTGGACGCCACTCTCAATGGATTTCTCGACGCTTTGCACGTGTAGTTGTACTGCTTGGGTCGCTCGTGAGAGCTCTGCCTCCACGGCTCGCAGGTCGACAGCGAGCGCCGACATCTTTGCCAGGGAAAGTAGATGTTTCCTATGGTAAGGAATATTTACTATCATATAAAAGGGTACGTTGTACCCATTTCTGATTCCAAAGATGGCGATGGAGGTCAAGCTGCGAGATGTGGAGGTGCAGCTCTCTCGAGTGGCGCAGTCGGTGCAGCTGCACGTACAGATCGCCGATTCTGTCCGAGGGGTTTCTCTATAGACCCCGAGGAGCTGTCAGCGTTGGTGGGGCGTGTCGAGAAAGCGCAGAACGGACTGCAGACGGTGACGACAATGTTCCTCACGTTGGCACGACAATATTTACCACCCCAAATTGCTGCAATCGAGGTGAGTATTTCGAGAAAATGTATGTGATTTAAAACTTGGTGCTTACTAATATGTTGTAGGTTGAGGACGGTGATGATACGGAGACGGAGGATGAGTTTGAAGAAGAAAGACAAGAAGAGCAAGACATTAAAGTGGAGAAACGAGAAGTACTGACTGTGGAGAGTGATAATATTGACGAAGAAGATATCAGACTGCCCGAAATCGATGAAGACAAGTGTGAGCCTAAGAAGGAACCGTCAAGGCCAAAGGGGTCCGAGCAGCACGAGAGTCTGCACTTGTGCGAGCCGTTCAGTGCATATATCTGGAGTGCAAACGTTGCCAAGAGGCAGGCCAGGAAGAACCCCAATAACGTGGATGATATCGCGTATTTAATTACCTATTTGGACGGCATTCGGAGGTCGAGATTGAGTGCCACGGTAAAGTACGACGCACTGGATGCGAGCTATTTGTTTTTGGATTTCTTGAGACGTGGGAAAGTGACGAAGGAGGAAGCTAAGAACTTTGTGGAAACGACCATATTGATGTCGACGTTCGTCACGTCAGTTCAGTCGGACATTCGAAAGCACTCGCTACTGATGCTGTTCGCGCGATTTCTAACAGATATAAACAATGTGGCGATAGACACACAATTAGCGGAGATTTTGGCGCCTTTAAAGAAGTGTCGGGATGACATTGTCGAGTACTGTTGCAGAAAATATCCTGACGGCTTGAAAGATGTTTCCAACAGTGAATCACTGATACATATCCACCAGTGCATGGCAGCAAGCCGTATGTATCCCTATGTAACGTCAATGCTGCTGAAGTTTGTCGATTCCTGTGTGGAATACGATATTAAGGTGCAAGCTGTCAAGGAAGCAGAACGCACACCGCAGCAGTGGATACGGTTTCGTGAGCTTGGGAGGACGTTGTCAAAGTGGTTGGACTACGCATGCTTAGCAAAGCTTTCGTACAACGGCGAGGACGCGTCCGAGATAACCAAGACGTTGAAAGCGTTTCGGGAGCGATTTCCAAAGTGGGTGCCAGAAGAACTACTAGAGTAAGTGAACTCTGGGAAAATGATTAGGCTGCCGTTTTCTAACGACTTTTTTGCAGGAACTGGGCCAGATTCATTTGTCGTGACACTGAAATTGAGTTGATCAGATTCGAAGGCGATGAGATATCCATAGAGCAAAAACCAAACCAAAGGCAAAGCCCACAACAAAGACATTTAAGTCTTCCCCGGAAATGTAACGAAGAGCAAGGCGCTACATGAGTACCTACGAAATTCCGCCGAAGCAAAGAGTATCAAGATTGTAGGAGGTGTCCCACACAATAGTAATTTGACCACATTGGAGACATGGTCTGCTGCCGTTCATAACTTTTTCGACAAGGCCAACGAGGAATTTTTTTACGGCTGGTGAGATTTGAGGCGGACCGAGAACTGGCTACGGATTTTGCAGAGGCAACGACACTCGCAGTGTCTGTTATTACAACCCAGAACGATTCATTTCAACTTGCGTGGATAGTTCAAGCTACTGTGATTTTGGATGGAATATCCAAGTTTGCGGTGGATTCGGCGTTAGCCAGCGCTCTAGTGCCGATACGCGACGCTCGGAATTCTCTGCTACGACATTGCGAGAAGGCTTTGCCTGACTGTCTTTACAACATGGCGGCCTTGGCGAATCAGTTTGAAAGAAGCAAATACAAACGATTGAACAATGGCATTCACAAACTCGCCAGGTGGTTTCGCTGCGCGTTGACGTTCTGCACTCTGAGCCATGATCTGCACGACATAACGCCATGGACAGAATCCGGATGGAAAACTCTAAGCGTGGCTGGAGTAGCGTTGTCGAAGTGGATAGAACATGAAAGTTACAGTTCGAAGTCAAAGCGATTGAAAAAGTTGCGAGGTTGCTTCGAAGAGTTCAATGCCCACTTCCCAGGAAGACTTCCAAAAGCATTGCTCATGTAAGTGATTTTATCGATAGCGAGGCAAATATATGCACGAGCTAACACTGTTTTATATATGCGTTGTGTAGATCATGGAATAAATTCAGCGCAGCTCAAAACACAAGGATTCGAGGCAATCGAGAAGTTACCAGTGAGTCAACTGTAGTTGGGGTAAAGCGACCACTCCCAGATCCTGGTGGCGAATCTCCCGCATCAAAACGAGTTGCAACTAAGTCAAATGCGAGAGGGCCGTATTGTAGTGTGCAGCTGGCCAAGTTCGGTAACCTGGTCAAACAGCTGCAGCGCGATTTGGATGCTGGTAATGTACCATTACTCAGTTTAGCTCAGAGTGCCAGGGCCATGCTCACCAAGACGATAAAAGTCTGCCAGGAATTCGTTTTGTGTGTCGAGGTTGGAGATATGGACGAAGCTACAATTAACGAGGTTAAGGAAGCTTTGGAGAAAATGACGGATCTTTACTGCAAAAACGCGTGGGATTACTCTGGGCGTTCGGTAACGAGACGGGTTCTGAATCACTTGTCCGGTATTGCTGGAAGTCACAAATCCGCGGAAATACTTGTTCCGATCATCCCGTCGATTCGGAGTTGTCAATCGAAACTACAACTTTATTGGAACGTGCATTACGGCAATATATTCAAAACTATAGCAAGATTCGTCCAGGAAACGGAGCAACACTTCACGAACTTGAGCACTTCCCAATTGGAAGACCACGTTCAACTCTTGATCTGCCAGCTGTGTGATGCTGTCGATTCCAGCTACGCCTTCGTTTGTAGCGACAGTTCAAGTGCTCGTTCCCAAGAGTCTCAAGAAAAGTTAAAAGGGATTCTACCGGTACTGAATCGTTGGCTGGACCGAGTCAATAAACATTTCGATATGGAGAAGTTGTCGAAGCTGCTACGGAAGCTCATCAAAATTAACTTGAAGCTACCTGGAGCTGTGCCGGATACGTTGTTGAGGTAAGCGAAGTCAATAGTTCCTCTAAGTACTGCGTTTTCTAATGGCGTGATGATGCAGCAAAATTGAAGGGCTGGTGCAGAGTGAATTGAGTGAGGAAAGTTTTCGAAGGTGAAATTAGTATTTTATGAATTCGTCCCAAGGATCGACTTCAAATTCCATTAGCGGGAATTCTTCAACATTTGTCTGCAGTCGTCTATCTGGAAGTTGACGCGTGTCGGGGAGTTTCAATCGCAAGATCTAAGTTTGACCGAACTATTATTCACACTCATCTTTCGGAAGTGGGGGACGAAGATGGCGTCGGTTGAAATGCAGGACGTGGTGGTGGTGTCCTGGAAGGTGTTCACGACATGGTGGGTCATCTTATTGCTGGTCCATCTCGTTACCTTCAGCTACAATTTGGCATATGCGCTCGCCTACTGGAATTTGGATGGCACTGAATTCGAACTCGCTCTACAGTTCTATCATATCGGGATCTCATCGCACTACTATGGATTAGTCGCAGTAATTCACTTAGTTATGGCCGTTTTCCATGGGGTTTGTTTGTTGCTGATGGTAGGGAGTTCAATCTGGTATCGAAGTCTGGAGTTCACGCCGTGGGGGAAATTGGCGAATTCTTCTCGTAAAACCAGCCCAAAGCGTCCCGAGTTTCTGTCCAGATGAAGTCTGAGGACCGTCTTAGTAACCGTGTCAGCTCGGTGATACGCACGGTGTCGTCCAATATAACTGATCGATACGGCTTATTAGGTGTTAATCGCAAATACTTCCATTTGTTCGTGATAATCCGTGAACTGGTGGAAACTTCGTTCCAAACCATCCAAGCTCATCGCATGAGTAAAGTTCTTCCGAATATGCTGATCAACCGGTTCTACGTGCTAGTGGTGGTGCTAAATTGCTGGTCGTTCGTGATAATCTACGCTTTCTTTTTCAAGCACCCTGAAGGTCAAAAACGGTTCGCATGCCTGGTGTCCAATTGTGCGATTGATCTCATGTCCTGCATGGGTGTGACATTGATTGTCGTGCAAAATTACGCACGGCAATACGATCCTGCGACCCAAGATTTCGGCGTCAATCCTTGGTACGACGATCAATGGGTCGCCACAGCCATTAATGAAATCCAGATGGTCGTTGTGGTCTCAGCTTCGGATCTTTTGAGTCGCATAATTTTTCTCTCGGTTTACTTGTCACAACGACTAACATGAAAGAATTGTTGTATCGCACTCCAAAAGAAACTGTCCGTGTGGTTGCTACACTGTCCACTTCACCGAAAACGGTGGAGACAAAGAAAATAGCCTGTGATGCCGGAGTGGAAATGTTCGAGATAGCAACAGCTCGAAGTGCTCCACCAGTTACACAAATACCAAGACGAAGTAGCACACGGGAGCACGAGGTAAATGTGTGGTATTACATTAGACACACGGCGATACATGCCACTCATGCGATATTCTTGCTGTGGGGGTTGGCTTTGCTTGGTCTGCACATCCCAACCTCCTTGGCTCCACAACTGCCTCAGTGTATCCTACAGGTGCGGCCTTGGGCAGAGTCAAACCCATCGTGCTTCTTGCTATGTCTAGACTGCTATCGGCTGGGCATAACCGGCCAAATCGGTGAAGTGGACAAGAAATGGCGCGAATTTGACGGGTCAACCGTAGTGGTGATGATCATCAAACACTGCCCTGAACTCAACGTACCAGACGTATTCAACGAGTTCCACAAACTGATCAGCATCAGGCTCTACAACACGACCATCGTTGAGTGGCGAACCGAGGTAGCATTCACCAATACCAACCACCCCAACTTTCTGTCGTTGATGTTGGTTCGAGTGAACATGACGGACGGACTTCTGCCAGCCGCTTTTCATGCTGATGATTTCCTCAGCAGTTGTACGATTTCGAGTGGTGTGTTACCAATTTAAGGGAACTGCCCGACGATCTCGGTACGAAATGGCTTCCGGGGTCCTACGTGATTGTCGAGTACAGCCAGTTGACGTCCGTGCCAATGGTGTTATTACCTATCATCACTCACTACTTCTCTTTGAATGGTAACCCCACCACGGAAGTTCCTGCAGAGCTGTTCGAAGTGGAAGGACTGCAGCAAATTGGTATCGGAGACACGTTAATTCGTGAACTTCCTCGGAATGTGACGCACTTGTCGTCGGCGCTACAATACGTCTTCATGACCGACACCAACATTTCGTTCTTTTGGAATTGGACCGACCAAGTGTTGGATCAAACGAGTAAAGTCGGAGGCTATCCTCCAATTTATGCTGGCGGAACGCCATATTGCTCGGACCTGGAACGGATTAGCAGTGGAACTAGTGATACTTTCAGTGTTCCTGTACTTCCCCAGTATTCTTCACAGCTCATGGACCCAACTCAAGCAAAGGCCGATGGAGAAATATGGTTATCTGTGGACTGTAGTCCGTCGGTGAGTGGATATAGTGGACCGCTCTACCCACTGAAAGCAGATGACAGACGCCATGCACTAGAATACGCAGCTCTTTACCCTTCCGGTCAAAGATAAAGATGCCGAGCTGTCTGTCAACGTACTCGAGCTTTACTACCATGGTGTTTGCATTAATTACTTTCGTCGGCTCGGATCAATTATCTTCGTAACAATTAGGCAGACTTCAAGACATCACGGTCAAGTTCACAAATTTTGACATGTCAAAACATTGTCATTGTTAAAGTGAGTGTGTGCGTTATTTTTATTTATTTATTTTACCAAAGCTGCTCAGCTCAGTCTAAGATTATTATTGTGGAGTTGCTGCTGCAAAAGGAGCGTCTTGAAGGTTGACAAGGAGGTCGGGAATTTCGAAATCACTGACGCGTAGAAAAGAATATGCCGGTAACCCCAGAAAGTCCGGAGCGGTTGCAACTTCTTGTTGACAACTCCCCTCTGAACACGACCTTGACCACAGCTACACTGGATCATCCCTGAACTCGACCATATCGTTTCATTTCCGCAACTTCTTGGGCAGGATTTCGTCGCCCTCTCTTTTGCCATCCCATTCTCCGACATCGACAATGATAATGGCCTTGCCCGTTCCACCCGCAGTTGTTGCTTGATCGCTCGGTGGGTCTTTACCCTCGTCCATGAGCACAGGAAACCGCTCCAGCATTTGTTTCTCTCTTGAGATTCGATAACACTTCAAATACTGAAGCTTGTTCTCATCCGCCAACGTCGATACTGACTCCGACGGCAAAGTGAAGTCATCCTTCTGCATAGTTTTCACGACGACCAAGTGAACCTTCGTTGAGTTGGGAACATGGCCGATGGTATCCTTCATCGTTGATAAACCAAACGTATCTTTGCACTCGCCAGAGAGGATACCCGCATCCGTCCGAAACTCCATAGTCTCGCCGGTACGCGCGCGTTGCAAGTTCGCGAACCGAGAGCCCCTGGTATTCCAATACTTTAAAAACTCGGTCGGCCACTCCACGTTCGGGGCAGCCAGAAACGGGATGACGGTATCGTTGTTTCCATCATCACCTGGGAGTTCCACTAGTCGTGAGCGTCGCGCACTCCCAACTCGTACAGCAGTCGACCGAAAAACACTGGGAACTTCACTCCACCAAACCTGTCGTGGTGGCTGGCAAGGACGACAATACCTGCCACAAGCGCTGCCAATGCCGTCCCATCACTCGCTCTCAGCTCAGAGTTCCGATAACTCAGCTTGTTTCGAACAGGACCGCTCTGCATTACCTTGTATAAGGGCAGCGTTAGAGGAAACACACACTGTAATTCTCCATATTCGTCAGTGTATTGGTGGTCCCCGTCAGCGTGAGATGTAAGAGCATATCATTCGTCGGCAGCGGCAGCACGTGGCGGCATCTCCAATCTTTTCCATTCTTCAGCAAACTCATCGGTCCAAGAGTCAGCGCGAAGTTTTCGTCTTCCTCAAGGCGGCCGTAGTGGTAGTCGATCAGGTTGGTATCTGCGTGTTCCTTCGGTGTGAGTTTCTCGTAAATCACCATCGGCTCAACGCTCTCCTTGTATACAGTCATCGGAGTACTTGTAATTGAGACCTTGTAACTAGACGCCATGAACAAGAAGAATTGGCCGACGTTGAACTCCTCCGGATGGTGTCGCCCTTTTGTTCGTCGGAGTAATTTTGCCAATCCGTCTGTGATCGCAGTCAAATATTGCAGCTCGCTCATTTGCTTTCGGGGATTTGCGCGTATATAATTCAAACCTAGAGTCCCAAACCACGGTCGACTGTGCTGAAGGATCCACTTGAGCGGTTCTTCGAGTAGATCTCCAGCGTTTTGTTCACCATCCGTGTGCCCATTTATGGTAAACGATGACAGCGAGGGAATGACCACGCACCACGGCGTAATATCTTGGCGACCACCAAAACCCGCGCACGTTTGCTGGAAGGGGGACGCCTGCGTGCTGTGTCGTTCGTAGAGCTGATAATTATCGGTATATCAAAGCTGCTGAATGCATTCCGCATCGCTAGAGCCTGCTTTTCACTCTGCTTGCGCTCCTCTGATGTTTCGGCATTTGGCAAGCGTGGAAACTCATCCAAAAGAAGACGCAAGGCTTGCTCCGACATTCCAGTTGTTCGGCAACACGCTTGCGCGAAGCATCTCTTGTGAAACTGGTTTCCTCTCGGAGCACGGCAAGGATGAAGCGATACACTTGAAGATTTGATAGTTTGATGAATTCATACGCGAAACCTTTCTTCATTGCCGCGGTGTCCTTCTCAATGCAAGTCCGGAAAGCAGTGGTTCGGTCGTTAAACGCGTTGTCCACACTCTGTTCCTCCTCCTCCCACGGAGTACACAGCACGTAAAACACGTCAAAAGCCCCGTTGGCCTGTAGGTTGAACGCCAATTGCGTCTTCCCTGTGCCCGACGAATCCTCCAAGATGACGAACCAGGCATCGGACAATATCCATTGTATATGGATTGTTGTCGAGATGCTCGACACAATCAATATTGGAACAATGTCAATTTCTTAGGAAAACAATTGCAATGCATCGATCTAATTGTGAATCTTCTCGTTGAAGTGTCTGTGAGGCCTTGTTTGACGAGTTGGCAGAGGCATAAATAACCACGTCTGCGGTCTCGAGGTACGAGGAAGTGGGAGAGCACGAGCGAGGTTTTTGCTAGACGACGGCGCGCTCCAGATCACACTTTTGAATCCACATTACCGCCGCTCAACCTCCACGGCAGCCCCGCATCGAACCCCTCCGCTAACCACGCTACTATCGTAAGCAGCCTCGTCTCGAATCACTCCGCGCAAGCCTGTTCTACCAACGATGTCGATCAGCTCAGCGTTTGCTCCTCAAGCCTCCAGAAGAAACCAGCACTATCCATCGGCTTTTGCGCTCCACAGGAGAGGAATCGATTAATTCTGGTAGCGCTTGTGTCTCCTCAGAGCCCAGCATCAAGCGCAAACACAGAAAATCTAAATCGACCCGCCCAGGCACTTCAAAGAAGAAGCGCACCAAAGCTTCTAGTGTTCGGTCACCAAGGTCTGCAAGTCCGAGTGGTGTGCGGCGAAACGAGAGTAGTCGCGCCTACCATCAGACGCCGCAGATCACCTGGGGAAGTCAAAGCAGCTATCGAAGAGAGATCCAAGTCCAGAGAGGAAGACCGCTCGAAATACATCGATTTGTCTTGGCTTCCTGTTACCTCCGTCGAGGTGGAACGACTGTTCTCGGCAGTGAAGTGCATGCTTGGAGGATAATATAAGCGGAAGCGAGTGAGTGCGGAGACGCTCGAGTCAGTCCTCTCCTTGAGGATTAACTGGCATCTTGTTGCGAACGAAATCACTTCGTAGGCAGAGAGGGTAGCATGAGAAAATAGCGAAGTAGAGGCTGAAGAGTACGATTAGCTACGAGTAGAAGTTGCTAGCTACCATTGCGATCCTGGCAATATTGGACGAGGTCGCCACAATCAATATTGTGGAGAACAATTTTTGCAATGTAACAATGCCAATGTTTTTTTCCCGATCCCTGATGACGAATGGCATCCTCGTTCGATGTTGTTTCACTCGATCAAGAGTCTCCACCACCTCTTTCACCTCGTCCGAGTGCTTGAGAAGTTCTGCAGTTTTCTTGTATTCCTCGAATATCTTGTTTTCTTCTATCTTGATGGTCCGACTGGGGTGCGAGGTCTGCACCAACATGTGTACGAAGCAACGAGGGAGGCTAGCACCAAAGACTTCCTTGACTGTCTTGCTACCGTGAAGCGCATTGCCTTTAACGTTCACAATGTCAGCGACTTCTGTTGGCATCTCTCCTCGGCTCAGGGCCGTCTCCAGAGAACCGACCGAGTCATCAGTGAGCCACGAGCCGTCCGCCTTCTTGGGAAGGAAGAGGCGCATCTGGTCTTCGCTAACATCTTGCAAGCCATTTGGGTGCTTGTTCTCGATCTTCTCCTTCAGATCCATCATCCTGTCGCCCTCGTCCACATGAACGCCGAAGACGTCTCCATCCCATCCGACCACCGTGCAGTGCAGGTTCATCATCTGATTCGTTTCTCTTGATCTCGAATACGGGTGGTCAACGTTGCGAGATATTTCGACTTGACAATGATTGACTACGTCATGTGTAGGAACTTCCTACTAGGAAGACAGGGCCTGTACTATGTTGACCAGGATATGCTTGTCAGTCAAAACGCTTCAACAGCCGCGACAGGTCGGTCTTTGAAAATAGGATCTTCGATGATACGCATCGCAAAGCTCTGCGCATGGCTTTCCGGCGTGCTCACAGCGGCAAACGCTTGCATGCTAGCCGGCTCCGATACTGGTGAATGTACCGAGCCAACCGATTTCGACCTGCTGCTCCCATTCTGCAAAACGGTGGTGCCCTACACGGCATGCCTCCCGCGATACCAAAGTCTATGGTACAACCACTCGGCGCTCAGCAAAGATCGCTTCGTGGAGCAAATGTACAACAAGCTGCTGATCCAGCGCGAGATCTACGAGACGAACACAACCATGTCAGACAAGGACACGGACGAGTGGGGTGGGTCTCGATCCATTACTCCCCGCTTCACCGACAACCCAGACTGTAAAAACGCCTTCCGCAACTACTTTTGCTGGCTCAACTTTCCGCGCTGCGATGCAGAAGGACGAAGTCTGTTGCTCTGCCGCAGTGTGTGCGAGAACTTTATGACGGCGTGCCAATATTCGAGCGATCTCTGGAGATGCGGAGACCCAAAATACGTCAATGCTCGCTCGGCCGAAATCAGCAACACCTGGATTGTACGTTCACTTCACTGTGCTGAGATGAGCTTCAAATGCGGTCGACTAAAATTGTTTCCGACTGCAATACAGAACGGACAGCTGGTCTACTATCGAGCGCCGTACCCGGGGTCACCTTTCAAAGACAACGCCGTGGACCCAGACACCAACAAGCCTCTCGTGGTCTGCACGCCGAGCCTTGAAAATGCAGTGGTGGCATCCCCACATCAAGCGTCTCGAGTGGTACATTTCATTGTCCTGCTCGTCTTTTGTCTCCATGCAATGGGCTGTCAGTAATAAACACGTCAAAACTTACTGCATCTTGCACGAGTCGTTTGCCTCATCTTCCTGTGTCGTGGCATTTTCATCGAGCGGGTTTTCGACGCCAAACAATTGAGTCTGTTCATTGTGCTGATCTCCATTGGTATGTTTGGAGCTGGTTACTGGTTCCGCTTCACGGCGCACTGGGTTCGGTACAACTGCGCGGGACTTTGCGCCACCGCCTCCCCAGAAGTCTGGCAACTGCAACGGAAACTATTTGCCACGCCGGCAAAGTAGCAATGATTGCAAAGATCACAGTGTTGGTTCCGATGGTCGCCACATCGACGGCATTTAGCACAATGACGGCGCGGCTTCTTCGCATCTGGGCAGAGCCGATTGTTACACCACGAGTACGTAAAATGCGCACCACAATGCGGGCAGGAAAACCCATGCTCGACAGTGTGCTTGACCTGCACGGCCCCGCCGCCCCTTCGCAGCATTCGTAGTTTACGGTGGAATCCAATAACTCCTGCATATCCTTCACCTTGGACAAATACTGCATCAAGCAAATGTCTTGCACCATAAGCTGGATGTCGATGCCTTCACGGGCCATAGGAACAAACGGATTGGCACAGCTCACGCATTTACACTGAGCACCACACACCATCCCAGCTTTGACACATGCGCACCGAGCATTCCGGCATTTCCCAGTGCATTTACATCGAATGCTGTCGTCCTTCGCATCGCCCACGGAGGACATCGAAGGTGCTACATTTTGCTGCTGCTGTTGCTGATATTGCAAAGCCGGCTCAGCAGCAGACACTGTCGTCTGATGCAACGACTTTTTAAATGGACGACGCCCCGTAGGCTCTGGAACCTTCGTGGCATACTGCACGGCTTCATTCTTGACCACACTCCCGTGTTCCCCAGGAACAACACCGACAACGGACGACATTGCGTTCCCGTATTGGACGTACTCTGGCGACACCAGTGCCTTGCGCTTGTTTTTCTTCCGCAATCTTTTTGGCAGCTAGTTCCATTTGTTGTTCCGCACTCAGCTCCGGA
Organism: Phytophthora quininea; assembly: GCA_011947345.1. Taxonomy (NCBI): domain Eukaryota; phylum Oomycota; class Peronosporomycetes; order Peronosporales; family Peronosporaceae; genus Phytophthora; species Phytophthora quininea. The sequence continues at coordinate 131,234 of JAAVTG010000112.1, forward strand.
GGCTTGCCAACTTCTGCACTGGAGGCTGCCGGATCGGCGTGAGGACCATGCTGGGGAATAACACGCCACTTGGCGGGTTCCTTCTGCGACTTTTCGCCTGCCCCGCAGGCGTCATTGTAAGCTTTCCAGTCAATTATCTCACAGGACGGCGTTCTAAAGGTTTCACAATCAAAAATATTAGTGTTTGTGTGAAAATGCCGTCTCAAGCCCGAAAACGTACCGAGGAATGCCACCGCTCTTTGCCGATGATCCATCAACTCCGTTGGCACCTGCAATCCCACTACCACCCAGTCCAGTAGCTGAACCACCCGCAGCACCGTAAAGAGTTGCCGGAGATATAAGTCCACTCAGACTCTCGGAGCTCGTAGAAGGCACGAGAGACTGCAGCCAGTTGATCGTAGCCGGAGACATGGATGGACCACCTCCAAGCAGACCTACTGGGGATATGCTGTCTACGCCGCTTTGATTACTGCTGACCGAGGTGGATCGGGGCAGATGAACCTTTGGTCGATACTTGCCGTAGCTCTTGGGAGTTCGGTTGGGGTTAATCCCGTACCGTTGTTCCCTGTACTGTTAACATACCCCGTCTCGCTGTATCGCTGATGTTTCTGCTGCAATATTGCCCCAAACGTTTCTTGTTGACGTTGTTGCAGTGCTGGGTCCGAGTCATTCGCGTCTAGTGACCCCAACAGATCGATAACTTCGCCCAACTCGTTGTAGATACTACCCGTCTCTGCTTCATGAAGCGTCGACATCTCTTGCAATTGCTCCACTGTCAGTTGCTGCTGGGCTGGTAACGTTCTTGGTATCGACTGCTGCGGAGTGGACTCGTCCACGGACGGCGGCGTGATGATCGACGAATCCAGGAACTGCAGCATGTGCTGCATCTCCTCCTCCGTCTCGCCGTGCCCTCCACTTCCCAGCGACTGCCGCCCGTAGCTCCCTGGGAATGGCGCGTCCATTTTTGATCAGGGTCAAAGAAAGATGCAAACGATTCGCATTTCTAAGCATCACAGATTTAGATTTAAGAAGTGATGCATCTAAATTAATCCTGAAGGCAGTAGATTTTCGTCGACAACTTGGATAGCATTTGAAGTTGGAGAAGCAGAGACGAAGACGAGAAGTCTGAGCTGGGTGGCGAGATGTATTCCACCAGTCAGCTTGGACTGCAGTTGCTGCGTGAAGTGGAGTTGCACATGCTGGAATTCGTCGCCACCGTGAATCGCCACAGACGGGCCCAGAAAGTAGACGGAAGGCCATGCCCAGTAGACAAGGAAATGCAAGCGGCTGGGCTCATTGTGGAGATCCAGACGTCGCAGCAGGATCTGAAATACGAAATCGAGAAGGTTGTCAAAGAGTGAGGCAAAAATACTTCTTATTCTTCTGGTAGACTGCCTTTTCAAGGAAGTTATGTGAGGAAGGCCAACGACGAATTCCTTTGGCTGGAGAATGAGATCAAAGTGCCAGACAACAGCGGTGATGACGAATGGCTACCATCGTCACAAGCCAATACCAAAAGGACGTCGTCAGAATGAGCGTTCTTACATTCAGAGTTTGCCGTGCGAGTTTTGCTTTAGAGCCTAGAATCGGGAGTCATTATCACCGTCGCCGCTCGTTCTTCAAGTGTAGGCCCACGCTCCTACAAGAATAATTTATGGCACGGTCAGTATATCACGAGTTCAAAATGACCTTCAGTCTACTTACTCCAGCAAAGAACTTGGAATACTTGACGGGAGCATCGCTTTTAAAGTCTTCAGTTTGTTTGCAAAGTTTGATAGTCTCGTGTCTTCATTCAGAATTGGCTGGTGAGCTTCGAAAGTTCTCTTGAGCCAACTGCTCAATACCTCGCCAATCTGTGAAAAATGTTCGCCAAGCTCTCTAAGATAAAACGGGTTATTACTGCGCTGCTGAAATTCGTAGCAGCAGCCACTGCTGGCTTCATAATATTGAAGAAGCAAACGCCATGTAGGCGCTTTCAACCGCCTCGCATCCTTGTCAAGATTGTCGCGCTTGATCTTCTTAATGTAATCGCTCATAGCCCGGAGTAAATTGATACAGTAGTTGTCCAACAAAGGTTTTAGCTTCTGGTAGTTCATCCCCTGTCGAAGTGTCATTTGCTGTGTGGGTAGTCGTCTTGAGATTTGAAGTATGTCCTCATACTGCCTCAATAAATTCTTGATGTTTGTGAAACTTAGGCATCCATACTGACAACGGCACATTAGCTCTGTCAACATTGTCGTGGCTTCTATGAAAATACCTGCAACGTGTTGGTCACTTGCAAGTTTTGAAAACTGTCTCCACACGTTCTTGAATGACTTGAGGCTGGTAGTGACAAATGACACCAAAATCACCGTGGCAGTCGAAATAGAGATGGCGAGCTCATTCCTGACACCCCCACCGACAAGAAGATCAATGAAAGTCTTGATGCCTGGTTTAAAGTGCTGCCGTATCGCTATCCCCTCTGCATAGAGATCGTTATTTCTATTCGACCCAGCCGTTTCTTCTTCTTCTTCAATAATTCTTTCGATGCTTTCCTTTGCCTTTTGGCAGCGGCCAGGAATTGTAAGAGAAGCGCTGTCTGCTTTAATATGGCTGTCTCCGGCGGTATTGCAATAATTGTGTTTCCACGAATATCGTGGATCATTAACGCAGCTTCCAACAACTTTGCGGCTCTTCCGACAGGTTTTCCTCCAGACTGGTTGACTGTGTAAGACAGTACAGAAGTCGTAACATCAGTTTCCTTAATCACCATCACACCTTCGTCGCCTTTAGCCGCTGCTTTGTTTGAGATCATTTCACTTGAAACACCTGGGAATTTGTCGCTCTGATCACATGTAGAACCATCAGCAAATCGCAAGTTGGTATTATTTTCACCACCTTTGGTTGTATCGCACTGATCGCTGCTTATTCGGCTCCAATTTCTGTAAAAAGTAACAAGCAGCAGGTTAATCCAGTTTTAAAGTATTCACGCACAAATATCCAGTCCACTTACGTAAACAAAATCGTCGGTATTCTATCTGGAAACAGCGCGTCAAACTCTCGCAATTTATCACGAATCATTTTTCCATTTTGTTTCGCGAAATCAATCTTTGATCTCAGCAAAATGTCCATCCAATTGGCTAATGTCTCTCTAATTTCAGTAAATCGCTTCCACTGCGCCTCAGAGCGTTTGGTGTCTCCAATGAAAGCATGCCTCAGCCTGTAATCTGTACAATTACACACAAACTTACGTAGCAGTGTCAGCAGGAACGGCTGCAGTTGACGAGCTTCAATGCCGCGATGCCGTTCGATCATGATCACAAAGTTCTCCATATCTTCTAGAGAGTCTCGGGCGTTATCACTGCAGTAATCCACCAAAGCATCGCGACTTTGCTCCACAGCTGGTAACATTGGTGCGCACTGTATTCCTTTCGCAGCGCTGAGGATATCGCTCAGATCTTCTACGAGCTGCATCATCCAGGTTCGCTTTTGGGATCCTTGTCGCCGACAAGTCAGGATAGAAACTGCAATCCCAGTAGCTTCTGCAAATGTCGAAGCCAGTTCTTCCACAACCTTCACATCGTTTAAATGGTCGAGCAGCACGCGGTTAGCGCCGAGGGCAGTTCCTTTCACAATTCTCCTCATGGTTTCCACTGCTTCAGCATCAACTTGTGAAATGTCGTCACCTTTCATCGCACTCTTAAAAGCTATAGCAGCGGAAGTATACTTGTCGAATTTTGCCCACACGCCCGAACTCATCTCTGGATACGGGTCTTTTTGCTCTGGAATAGTTCCGTAAGCTCTGCCGTCAACTTCGATGGGATGTCCAAATTATTCTCCACTTTTACTTCACTCTGGGCGACATTTCTCTCCACTTTAATGGGATTTACTGCAATTCCATCGTCAGCATCCCCTTCGTCCTCCGTTTCAGAGTCCTCGTCATCCTTCTTCATAAAACAAGGTAGTAAATTAAAAGTTACAGTAAAAATTATTATAAAAATATATGTAGTCCTATACCTGTCCAGGTGGATGTTGCGGCAACAAGAGTCTTGCAATTGACAGAAGCTGCGTTGTTGCCGTCTGCAGCTCGTTTTGCGCTTCCTGCACGGCTTGTACCAGACTCACCAGCTCTGATTCTTCCTCTACGTTTTTATAGTCCTTTCTGGAGTGAACAGAGGCGTCTGTAATCTTTACATGCAGTCGGACGACTTGCATCACCCGTGAGAGTTGCTGCTCCACGTCGCGCAGCTTTCCAGCGATCATCATTCAAAAAATGAAGAAAAAGTCAATCTTATAAATTATGCTAAAAAAAAGGTTTGCACTTTGCACAGACAAGATGTCTTGGCCGCAAGTGGATCCGGGCGTTTTGTTCCGGCGCATCGTGCCGCATCTGAAGGCCATCGGGTGGAAGATTGCCCGCGGCAAGGGACTGGAGGAAGGCGACCGCATCTACAAACCTGACTGCAAAGCCAAAGGTGCTGCTGCCAAGCGCGGAGAAAATTTCTTCCTGTTATACGACGGCTATGAAGCAGGGTTCGATTTTTGGGAAAGTTTTTGGGCTTTGGTCTTTACAAAAGCCCACCCACCCACAGATAAGAATACCAGGAAAAATAAGTTTTTATTAATAACTCTGCAAGACAACCATTTCAGCTGCAACTAGGTCCACCATTGCCACAATGGCGTTCATCTGCCCACGTTACCTGCGACCTTTTCGCCACCTTGCCTCTCTCCGCCGCCACCAAGGTTCCCCGATTTGCTGGGCCCGCAGCAACCCTGCTGCGGCTGCATACTGCCGCCTGCAGAATCGAAACTATCAGCGTCGTCGACACCGGGCCGAGGAACGACAGCGGCGCGCAGCTGCAGCAGCAGTAGCAGCCAGGAGCGTCGCGGTGGCAGTCGCTGCCGGTGCTTCGGGCACCGATCGGGTGTGCCCGAACTGCTGGGAAGCCGCGGCGGACCCCTACGCGTGCGGCCAATGCCGCACGCGTTTCTGCCGTGTGTGTATTTCCGAACACATCGACACACGGGACATGGACGCGGCATGCCCCATGTGTCGATTTCCGGTGTTTCGCACCGGAAATCGTACCAGCTCAGCACGCGTTCCTTCAAGACCACAACCCCAGGATGAGCATTGGTGGTGGCTGGACGACTCTGGCGCGTCTTCAAGCGACTCGAGCGATAGTGATTACTCCGATTAACGAACCTATATCAATACATTGAACTTTTTCTTTATCAAGAACAAAACGTTTTACTGTGATATGATAATTGACAAAATTTGTTCTCTCAGATGAGTTCTCAAATCTTGTGCTCATAGTAGAACAGTGAGCTAACTGTTTTGGTTAAAAGTACGAGATGGTCACCATTTTGGCTGATATCTCGACATGGTCACTGTTTTGGCGAAAATACGAGGTGGTCATCATTTCGGCTGATAGTACGACATGGTCACCATTCTGGTCAATAGTGCAAGATGGTCACTGTTTTGGCTTATTGTTAACATCGGATTCTTTGGTAAAGCAAAAGATACAAACTTTATTAAAGCTTAGTAGTACTCGAAGTCGCTGTCTTGGTTGTTGTTGCTATCATTATCATCTTCGGATTGCAGTAGATCTTCGACAAGGTTCGGCATCTCCAAATCTTCTGAGTGTAGATTCTTCATGTCGAAGTAGATGAACACCAACTTTTCGACGTTGGAGTCCTTGAGCCGGTTGCGTAGTTGTGAGTGCACGAACTTGTGCGCCGAGAAGTTGCGTTCAGCAGCCGCATTTGAGCACGCGGAGGCAAACACAGCAGTTGCAATAGTTTGCAGCAACGGATAGTCGTGGGCGCCGCCCCAAAACTCTTGAACCGTGATGAGCTTGTCCCGGACTAGCTTGATCGATCGTGTCGGTGTCTGGGTCGCGGCCTGGAACCTCGTCAACTCGATCATGGTGGCATCCTCCTTGTCCTCCCCATTCCATTTCGCGATGAAGTCCGTCACGGCATCTCGTGTAGTAGAATCCATATCTCGTCCGACGTACCTCGGGTCCAACAAATACGCCACGCCGTGTGCGTCGCCGTAAACAAAGTCGAACCTCTCCTTCATCACACCTGTGATAATGCCAAGCTCTGAGATAGACATCGTGATGTCCTTGAATGTCTCCGGCAGCTGTAGAAACATCTTGTAAACGTCGGAGATCGGGCGGGTGTTTCTTTCAAACACCTTCTGGAACTTGGACAGCACACTGAGCAATCCAATGGCCTTCCTCAGATGGGGGACAAAATCCTTAGATCGGACCACGTCGAAAGCCATCCGCCTCTTGGCCTTTTCCACCTTTGTCTTCGCCTTGAGGAAATCTCTGCCGTTAACGAAGGCGTGCAAGATCGCCTCAGATTCCAGTAGCGTCGCGAAGCACTTTTCGACAGTTCCCCAGCGTGTATCGGCTGGAAGTGCCAACGCTTTCTTCGACTCAAGCAGCTGTAGTCGACGTAACTCTGCCCACACCTGCTGATGCTTCTTGAAAAAGCGAACCAGCTTGCGACACTTTTCCTCCAACTTCTTGAGCCATGGTAATCTCGCGACAAGATCCTTGACAGCCAGATGGATGACGTGGGAGGTACAGCCGTGGAAAAACACGTGTGGATAGGACATATGTAGAGTCTGCCACATGAGTTTGTTCGTACTCGTGTTGTCTGTGACAACCGCAGATATGGTCGCAATCTTCGTGGCTTCGATGACGCGCTTGATATCTGCTGCAAGATACTCAGCGCTGTGGGACGTAGATCCGGTGTAAACCGTCTCAAGAAGGAACGTGTCTTCGCCGCATATCAAGATGTAGTTGATCACACTCTTGCCGTTGACATCCGTCCAGGCATCCGTTGCCAGCGTGCATTTCTTTCCGGCCACTCACCGAGCCATCGACAACTTCAACTCCCCATATGTCTCATCCAGAAGGGTAGTTGAAAGCTCCCGCGCTTTCGGGAGAGTTACCGCAGGGTTCACAATAGCCATAGCATTGGCCAAAGCTGCATGGTTGACCTTGTTGAAGGCCATTCCGGTGGAATAGAACCACAGCGCAAACTGCCGGTGGAATGCAGACAGCTTGGTGGGTGAGAGAGCTGGCAGTAAACACTCCGTGATAGCCTTCGACACAGGTCGTTTGGAGCACTTGCGCTGGAAGTGGTCTCGAACCCGCTCGACATGCGTCTCTCCCAGCTGATGAATGATATTCTCGCATTTCTTGCATGAGACGATGTCGTCGGCCAAAATGACGTCGTTCCATACGGGATCTTTCCTTCTCCCGCGCTTGGCTTGGCTTGGGTTAGCCAGCTGGCGCGACGGGGCGCGCTTAGGTCCCGCGACTTGACCATCAGGCGCACCGGCATGGACGGCATGACCAGGGTTGTCATCGCGATCTTGGATTACGCGAGACGAGGACGTCGAGGACGTCTCAGCCCGAGGACGAGGGTTGCTGGAGGGGTCGGAGGCGAGGTCGATGGGAGAAGCGAAGCTCATGGTAGATGGAGGATTCTTGGGGGAGGGGAGGGAAATGCTTGAAAAGGTTCAAATTGAAAAGTGAATGCTGTAAAACCCCGAAGAGCAGAGGCATCTCCAGCATAGCTGGGAAGGATTGAGTGGCCGACATAGTTCCGCAACGCAAGCGGTTCAACGTAAACCGCTGTGTAGAGAGTTTAATCATGTTTTCATTAGAATTGAGGACGGAGGACGGTCCAAGGCGGCTCGTGGGCCTATGACATCATATGGGTAGAAAAACTGAAAACCCGAACCCACCCACCCATGACATCCACCTGCTCAAACTTCAAGGGTTTTGGCGAACCCTGCTATGAAGCGAACAGCGCGATCGTTGAATATATTTTTCACAACGGTGCATATTGTTCAAACTTTTATATAAACTATATAATTGTTGCTAACTGGGCGCAAATGCTGTAGGTATTTTGGAACCTGAACAAGTTTGGCTTCCAGACGAACTGATCAGAGCCACAGAGTTGGCGGGATCTGCTCCACAGGCCTCCGAAAAATAATATCACTACCGCAATCGCGGTACTATTACTATTATACTGCGGATTATTGTTTTCTACCGATCACAGTATAATATAGTACTGGCCCCATAATACTAATATCTCAAGCGAAGACTGCCAGCCAGTGATTTTAGCAACCAACTACTCGGACGGACCTCTCCACACGCTGTAAAATAGCCCTGCACGCAAAGCTGAAGGATCTGCATAGCGTGTGCGAGAAGCTACAGCACCACAGGCGCTCGCTCGCTGATGTCCGTGCTCTCTTTGATGCCTGCGTGAAGAAGTATCCCATTATGGGCACCTACCTTGACCTAGACGCCACCATCGTACACTCCCTTGTGTAGAGAGCGCGGTGGTCAAGATCTCCAACTCCCTCCCTCTGTCTCGTGCTGAGCTGGCGAAGCTGGAACCTTTCGTCGGGCTCGAACCGCAGAGGCGCAGGTGCCTGCACCAGCTACGGACTTCGCAACGGAGGTGCTGCGTCAAGCTAAAAGCCAGAGCCCAAGTAACAGCTACTGACTACATTCCGCTACTCGGCGTGGTTCCTCCAACTAGCAACAGGTGCGAGCGCCTGTTCTCGGAGAGTAAGTACGTGCTTGAGCCGCACCGTGCATCGATGCACAGTGCAAGCTTCGAAATACTTATGTTCCTGAAGGCTAACCGCAATCTGTTGAACGCATCTATCTCAATCCCAGCTCCGTAAGTCGGTTTAATCGCCAACAATACATTGGATACTGCTGTATTGCAGATTATTGTTTTGTTTGATATTGCACTACAGATTACTGACCTTTGCGCTCCCTGCGTATGCGGGGTATTTATTTTTCGGAGGCCTGCTGCTTCAGAAGCGGCTAGTGATTGTGCTACAGTTGCCATCATACCAGAGCCACGGGGAAAAGTGGCGACAACGAGGAAAAGATTAGCGGATAAGAAAAAGCAACGACAAAAGGAAAAGAAACCGAGAAAGGAGTCACGGAACACAAGGTTACCTTGTGCGGCTCCTGTTTCACCCACTGCAGAGGTTGAAAGCACGCCGGTTGAGATCGCCACTGCTTCTGGGGTTTTGAAAGTTGAGCAGAGTAGAAATCGCGTGCAGAGGCGTCTTTCAAATGAGAGTGGACTGCTCCAACATCAAGATGTGAAGCACCAAATGTTGGATTTTGTGACGATCTTGAATCGGCGCTGGAGAGTGTTGAAAAGCTCGAATATGTCAGTGGAAAGAGTGAACGTAGTAGATCTCGTAGAGGATATTGAGCAGTCCCAAGAAGACCTCAATGATGAGATCAACGATGAGACTGAGTGGGTAAAGAATTACCCAACGCTCGATGTCTCCGTTGAAACACCCAGCCTGCAAAGCCAGCGCTTCCATTCTGATAGCAATGTAGCAGCTTTGTTCGGCGAAGTGAAGATGTACTTGCAGCAATTTGTGGTAGCCGTCCGCTGCCATCGCCGATTACTTTTGCGGGGAGCAAGGCTGTGTCTGACTACTCGGGGACTGCGTCAGGTATATCGTCGCAGTACGAGAGTCTTGCCTCGGATATTTTACTACTCCAAGAAGATCTACGTGGTGTGCTGGACGAGATGGTTTTGTGTCTGGTAAGTGCGGCCCTGAGACTGGTTTAGTAAAGAGGTCTAACCCCAATTTTTATTTGTTAGGACGATGATGAGCAAACAGACACCGACATCGAAGCATAGCGCGTAGGTGATTCTTGAGGTGAATCTGGGACCCTGCGCAGAAGTACTCCTCACGACAGCAAACGCGAGTTGTTGATTCCGCCAAGTGGGATGCAGCCTTTCGGACCATATGAGCGTTGGCCAGGCGTACCTCGCAATATTTTTACAAGGTAATCATCCCGCGGCTACTAGCTTTGCGGTGGGAGATTGGTCGGGCGAGAGGCAACGAAGTGAACGAACGAGTGTACAAGCCAGGATGGAAGGCAAAATGGAAAGAGGCTAAACACAAAGAGCATTTTTTCCGCTGCTACAACGTAGAGGATGGCAAGCCAGATGAAAAGTTGATCTCTTACGTAATTGAGACTGGTAAGTGAGCTTGGTTTCGTCTTCTCGGGCTCAGCGTTAACTCTGTACATGCTCCCGCTATGTAGGAATTATATCTCAAGACGAGATCTGGCAGCCAGCAAAGCACACAGCAAATAATGCGTCAGTCTACAGCGCAACGTCGGCGAAGTCGAACAAGAACGCTGATGCAGCACAGCTAACACAAAAGAAGAGATCGTTGAAAAGGCTGCCACCGCGTGAAAAGGCATCTATACATGCGAGGAAAAAGCGTCTGGTAACAGAGCAAACAATGGAGAAACGGCAAGTAACCAGCATCAAACACAGCACCAGCCCTCAGGCTCAACAGCAAGCCATGCAGTATTTGTTAGTGCTGATTGTGTGCGGGATGGTGCAGTCGACAACAGCAAAATCCCTTCTGGCGAGATTGGATTGCACGTTCTGGAGCATGTCGAGCAGTACTTTTCGGGTTTTGTAACAGTAGTAAACAGACAATGGCGGACACTGAAGAGGGCCGACAGTTTGATGATAGCGGCCGATGAAAACGTAAAGGTACTGAAGTTCCTGGCTGAGCGTATCGACGCAACGAAATTGGCGACATTGTTGCAGCAGTCAAGGCATGCAATGCAAGCTATAGTGCGTCAGTTTCCGTGGAGAAGCTCGACACACGTCGCCTCCAATGTGTAAACGAAGGAGTTGTTGCTTTCCTGACAGAGATCAAGTTGTACATGCAGGAATTTGTGGTCACCGTCCGACTCCACCGTCGCGTGGTTGGTAAAAATGAACACCCTCAACCTCAGCCAAATGAAGTCAACCAAGGTTTCCTAATGAAAGAATGCAAGAGACTGGCTCGGAATCTCGCAGTGCTGCAGAAAGATCTACAGGAAGGAGTCCACGAAATGACAAGTTAAAAAAAAAAGATAAGAAGCAATGAAGACTGAAGCTTGAACGGAACAAAGCAATAAGTAGGAATCGAGTGATACAATTTTGTGTTCAATGTTTATCTCCTAGTATAGTCGTATACTGGTGGCATGGAAGCGACTGGTCCGGATCAGACATCAGTTGTCCCTCTCGAAGGAATGTCCTGTGCAGAGGAACGACTTCCTCCGGTGGACAGCGTCACGTTGGGGAGGGTCATCGTGCCGCTACTGAAGCAGAAGGGCTGGCAGACGCGGGCGGCAGTCGGCAAACTAGAGACGGGTGTCCGCATCTATCTACCAGGGTGGGCCAAACGCAAGAAAGAAGCGCGGGATGGCCACGAAAGTTTCAATACTTATAACAACAACGAACCGAACATCGAGCTCGTCAAATATGTGCTGAACCATGGTAAGTTATCTGTAGCAACGTGGGGAATATGTTTGGTCCTAACGTGCTGTGTTCCATGTAGATATTCTAACTCGAGATGAGATTTGGCCGCCCAAAATCAATGAGCCACTGACTCCTCCGATCGAGCAGCCTTCAACAGCAATTAAACATGAAGATTCAGCTCCAAAGAGGGCGTACAAGAAGAAGAAGAAGAAAGCGACAACTAAGGTCGTCCATAAGAAGAAGAAAGTGTCTTCTGATCATCAAGGTCACAAGGTAAAGAGGAAGGTAGGTCGGCCACCAAAACGTAGGCCGTTTGCTCAACCACAACACCAGGAATTGTGTGAGAACATCGCCGCAGCTACAAACACTACAGGGATGGATGCCTGCTTAGAGTACGGGCTCCAATTGCTGCGGAATGCACAAGTTCACATGCTGGAATTTGTGGCGGCGGTGAGGCGACGTGGCAAATCTGTGCAAGCCGCATCAATTGAACAGACAGAGGAGATCAAGAGATTAGCAGCGGATATCCAAGAAGCGCAGTATGAAACCAGCGGCGCGATCAAGGAAGTGGTTCGATTGGCCACTAGCCGCGCCACCTTCACAATCCCCACGCCAGTATGGGACCTACCCATCGAAAGTTCTAGTTCTAAAGGCGTTGGGGCAATCGCTCTCTTGACAAATGTCAAGCTTCATCTCTTGCGGCTGGAGACGGAAATGCATCGCCATCATCGCTTCCTTTTTGAACGGAGCAGCGTTGGGAATGCGCGTTTTCTTTCTCGAGTATTACAACGCACAGAGCAATTGAGCAAGCTGGATAACCTGGTCAAGGCGGTCACGGGACACCAGGAAGATCTACGTTCTGTGGTGGACAAAATTGCTAACGGAGAAGTGAATTCAACTGTCGACGTAAGCACCAGTTACGTGGGAGAACTACAGGAGCAGGCTCAAGGATCGAATATTCCTCCATCAATTTCCGACTACTCTGACGAACAGATCAACACTATCGTCAGAGCAAAAGTATGTGGGTGTTGCGGCTATAAAATGAGAGATACTAAGCCGATTCTTGTTTTAGGCTGACGACATGCTGAGGTCGCTTACCGGCGACTAGTTCGATGTTGCATCGATCGACATCGAAGAAGAGGCAAAGGTATTGCCTCAAACATTAAACTATGAGAGCGCTACCGTGTACGAAAATAACGAGATTTCATGTTCATGTCAAGACATTAAAGAGGTAGGCGTTCTTCCCTATCTTGTACTTCAGTCGGAAAGAGAAACATTGACGCGTATGTGATCAGGTTACCAGTTCGAAATTCCGACATGCCGAGCAGAACCTTTTGAGCTGCAAAAGAGTTTAGTGGTGCCCCTTGCTGTGCTTGCCTTTCTGAGCGACTGCATTCGCTCCTGTTGTAGTCGTCGACTTGTACGTCGGGGTCGGTTTGGGCTTGGTCGTAGGAGTCACGTGGTAATTGCTTGTTTTGGTCGGTGCTGGAGTCGCAGACTGGCCCAAAACACGTCGTTCCAGGGCTGGGTTGCTCGTGACATACGGTGGAGGGGCACACCCGGCGGTGGGGGCGTGATCCAATACCAACTAGCTGGAATGGGACCCATGGGATCGGAATTGCTATAGGGCGTGGGCGTGGGGGCCTTGGTAGTTGGTGTGGGGTCGCCTTCATAGTTGGTTTGGGAGTCGCCTTCACAGTAGGCTTGGCGGTGGGTTTCTGAAGGTGGTGCCCATTGTTGGGCGGCCCCTGCTTGGGCATCCCCATGGAACGGAGAGCACGGTGGTGCTTGCCCTTGGACGGATGTTTGTCGACTGCTGGCTGGAAGGTGAATGAATGGGCTTGGTAGGCGTGGTTAGTGATGGGGCTCTTGCCGGCGAGTACTCCGGGAGCAGTAGCCACCGCTGCAGCGAGGATGACCATGACGGCGATGACCGAGGACGCAATCTTCATGATCGAGAAGATTGGAGAGTGAGCAGTCGAAGGGTTTTTCAAGAGTGAACTGCTGCAGAGCTTTGTTGCCATCGACAGCACAAGGCGACGCATGTAGTCTACACGGATGAAAACCTGCGGTATTCCGAGGTTGTCGAGAGCTTTACATGGCTCGTGAGGTTGTGCAACCTGAAAAACTGTGGCCGTACCAGACCAATTGGATTGTTGAAGCGGGAAAGTTGCCGTCTGGATCGAGGGGCCATCCGAGATTCGCTGTTCGCAAGCAGCGTGGCCACACGTAAGAGATCAAGTGTCAACAAGACCCTCGAGGATTGCACCAACAAGTTATACGGTTAACCCAATTTAGCTGAAGGGCAACTTGAAGACCATCACTCTCATTTCTCAGCTGCAGTGATTTTTTTTGCCGTATCTATCGAACCAGTTCACTTTCCCTTTCTCTCTGTGAAAATGGCGGCGCTGCCTTCCGTGGACAGCTACACGATGGGAAACATCGTCACTCTACTGACGGACAAGGCGCTGCCCGAGACGCAAAAGTGGACGCTCCGCAAGGCCCGCGGGCTCGAGACGAGCGATCGCCTGCTCAAACCCACGTGGGCTAAGCGCTGGCGCGAGGCCAGGGACGGCGTCGAGAGCTTTCTCACCTACAAAAACGGCAAGCCCAGCCAGCAGTTCGTCGAGTACCTGGTCATGCAGGGCATCCTGTCTCGGAATCAGATCTGGCCTCCTTCGGACAGCGGGTCTGAGCCGTCCGAGGAAGCCACAGAGGCAACCCCAAAGTCAATCACAGAGTTGAAGGCAACCCCAAAGTTGAAGTCAACGGAGCAGGTTGAGGCGGCAACAAACAAGAAGACTGCTCCACCAGAGCTAAGCCAGAAGAGAGGGCGCTCCAAGGAGAAGAAGCCAAAGCCCGTGAAGAAGAAGTCTCCCACCGCCAAACGCCAGAAGAGTTCCCCGCGAGCGACCTCCGTGTCCTCGCAGCGTTCGCAGTCGTCGACTCGGAAGTCAGTAGTTGATGACCAGGAAAGCAAGGTCGGATCCGTCACAGACGACACATACTCCACGCTCTGCAGCCAGTGGAAGTGTACATGCTGGAGTTCGTCGTGGTGGCGAGACGTCGCTGCAAGGAGTTGAGTAATGAGGAAATCCAAACGACACAACAAACGGCTGAGCTTCTGGAAGACATCCTAGCTTCCCAAAGAGGAATAATCACAGAAGTCAAAGAACTAGCAGCGTCGGCCCAAAATGCCAACGACAGCGATGATCCGACGGGCGACTGGAAGCTGCAGATTGAACGCAGTCAATTCATCCACGGCGGAGTGGTCGAATTCTTGACGAGTGTCAAGACCCACCTGCTGCGGCTAGAAGACTATCTCTACCGTCGCCTCTGTGCACTTCGTGAGGGTTCTCCGTCGTCGCCAAGTGCAACTAGCTCCACTATTGGACCGAGATTGGAGCTACTGGTCGACGGCATCGTCAAGCACTTGGAAAGCCTGCGCGAAGAGATCAACCAAGTAGCTTCTCAAGACGAGACAGCCGCCTCAGGGGAGCTGGCGAGCTCAGAAGGTAGCGAGGACGGTCAGTACTTTGGTGTTGCTTCTGGATCGAGCGGTTCTCAACTCACTCATGTCGATTGGCAATTTATTGCTGAAATATGCAGGCTCAGAGAGCGAGTAAGTCTGGACGCCGCCACCGCGTGGGAAGGAGATGTTATAGGCTGGGATCAAAGTAACTAGCCAAACGACATGCTATTCATTTTGAAAGATCCACGCCAAAGGTCATTTTGATATCCATCGATCCCCTCGCATTTCTGAAGTGGTCTCTATGCGCCAACGATCGAGCGCTAGCACCGTTGGTGCTGTGTCTAAGCATGATACGACTCGGCTCAAGAAGACGGCGTCAACCGACATGAAGAGTCACCGCAAAGACAACAAGTCCAGCGCCTCGATGTCCATCTGGGGCTTCGGCATTCTGTCCGTCGGTATTGCGCTGCTTTTGCTGCGAAATGCAATGTTGCTCGGCTTCGACAGTAATATTGAAGCTCTGTCGGAAGCGGAAAAAGTAGCAGCCTTCCTGGACTGGTTTCGTGGAGAGGGCGGCAATGTTAGTAGCACCATCGCAGTGAAGACGTTCCCCGGAATGGGAAGAGGTTGGTTGGGGGTGCAGCTATATTGTGTTGGAATCGATGTGAGCTAATGGAGGATACGTCGCAGGTGTGATGGCGCAGAAATCGATAGAGGAGAAGGACGAGTTGTTGTTTATTCCGAGCAGTATCATCATGTGCGAAAACTTCAGAAGTGTGGGGTCTTTGCCGACGGAAATGTTAACAAAGATTGTGTCATGTGTGTATTTAGATTTCACGACACAATTGCGCAAGAATGGAGTTCTGATCCAAAGCTATTAAAGAAAATGGCAAAGATCAGCAGCGAACAAGAGGAACTGCTGACGGCATTCCTGTTGTTGGAGCAGGCGAAACGGGCAAAGTCACGTTGGGCCCCATACTTACAGTTGCTTCCTCCATTTTCATCACGGAGTGAAGTATTGTCACCCTTACTATTCTTAAGCGATACTGCTGTGGAAAGTTTATTGGACGAACGCATGATCAGAGAAGCAACCAGCGAGCGAAAGCTAGCGAAGAAGGCATACAGCCGATTCAAGCGACTTTTCCGCGGGTTTGTAGATAACGACATGCTCCAGCTGCCGCAATATGTCTGGATGCGATTCCTTGTCAACTCGAGAGCGTTCACCATTCAAGGGCAGCGTGTGTTGGTTCCATTTGGGGACTTTTTCAACGGTAAATCCCATCACGAGGCTCGCCAGCGCGACAACGGGCAGCGTTTCTTGGATTTCCATGATTTTCAGACAGAGGGCATGTTCATCCGGGCAGATCGATCAACTATGGGCGGGAAACAAGTTTTGAAGACTATGGAGACAACAGCAACTACGTGTATTTCCTCCACCATGGTTTCTTAATGCAGAACAACAGCTTTGACTGTGCAGCATTTCGTCTACCGCCAGTCCTCGAAACGAAGGAGTCTAGAGAAGGCGCCAAAGAAATACTTGAAGCTAAAAAGCGAGCTTTGTCACGTATCCGAGTGGAAGACGAGCCGCTGGTTTGTATTTCACGAGCAGGTAAAGTGGAAGACACGGATTTACTCCGTATTTACTCGATATTGCACAACATGGATGCTGGGCTAGCTGCAGCGTGCAACGAACCAAAGTCCTTTTCAGATTGCTTCCCACCTGACCTAATGGCAGCAGATGATGCTGAATCTCAGCTGCAAGAGTTAACTCTGCTACTCAGTGGAGTTCAGCAACAACTGACGCGCTATCATGAGTCTCCCGGCTCTGAGCAGAACAATGAAGAATATAGTGACAGACATCATGTTGAAGAGTTTCGTTTGAGTCGAGAAGAAATCCTTCGCGGCGCTGTGGATGTTCTGGAACAATCAATTCCGAAGCTCGAGGAGGAAATCCGAATCCAGCATGAAGACGATGCTGTTAATGATGGCGAACACAACATTTCAGATAAACGTGCACGCTTTCTGCGTTGGATCGCACGCCACAACTTTCCAGTTAATCATCTAGAGCTTGGATATGTCAGCGATGCTGTTGGTTTGGGAGCGTTCGCTACTAAGCCACTCGCCCATGGTGAAACATATTTAAGTGTGCCAGTGAAAGTCGTCATGGATAGGAACTCGGCTTTAAAATCGAACTGGGTTCGGCGAACCATGCAGGGTTTTCAAGAAGAACGCTCTGGTGTCTCTCGAGACGAAATGCTGCTATTGCTTCACGTTTTAGAGGAGTCATTTGGCCCAGACTCTGACGATTCGCGATGGAAACCTTATCTTGATATGCTACCCATTCTGGACGATGAAATTACTCTTGGCTCACCTCTTTTTACGAAGAAAACGACGAGCAGCTAGAGGCGCTAAAGGTACCGATCTTCTCACACTCGTAACGAATTACCGCGATCGCGTCGCTGAGGCGTATAAAGTTCTCTCTCAACATCTTCAAAACTTATCTGACAAGGACGCATTAATGTGGCTCACAGAACGGCGTTTTCGCTGGGCACATGCAACGGTTGACTCTCGTAGTATTTGGTGGAACAGCCAAAGACATCTCGTCCCTCTCCTTGACATGGTAAACTGCCAAGAGTTGAACCCAAAGCACAAGCCTCATAGCACCAACCTCGATTCAACTGGGCGCCATGCAGACACAAAAGCGTTCTGGAAATTCAGCGAAGGTGACGAAGTGGTCGAAAACTACGCGCAGCCTAACTACATTTACCTGCTTTATCACGGCTTCGTGCTCGACTCCAACAGTCACGATTGTGCTCATTTCCATGTCGAGTTGCCACGACAACAAAACCTTGTTCTGCTGCTCCAGCAGTTGGAAATCTTTTCGTGGACTTCGGACGTGTGTGTGTTATCTACCGATGAGAAAGCTGTCATGAGGTTTGCCAGCATTGCTCTTATAGCTTCGAATCCTGAAGAAGCGATCAAGACGATCAGGACGACAACATCAGTGCAACAGCAAGCAATCACCTCAGCTTTGAAACATGTTGCAAGACAGCTCCAGCGGTTGAAATCCACCACCATGGAAACTACAAACAGCAACGACTTCAGGACGCAAGCAATCGTCAAGTACAGGCAGCAACAGCGTCACCAGTTGACAAGTCTGCGCGACGCACTCAACAAGCTGCAATAAGATGCTAAAACACTAAACCAGAGGGCTCAAACGAAAAACTCCCATCTTTCGATTGCATTACTCTTCAACTTCTTGTACTTTGCAGATAGAAATTCATCTGCAAAGCGTCAAAAAGCGCTGACATCAGCTGCAGAGGATGTTGCTTAGCCGCGGAAGGTGCACGGGCGCGAGGCCTTGAAGGTCGTGCGGTGGTGCTTCTCGGCGGCACGCGGGAGACGGTGCGACAGCGGGAAGCTGATCTTCGAGTCGTGGTACTGCTGCACGCTGTGCTTCTGCGTGTCCTTGGCGGCCACGATGGCAGTGCGCATGATCTGGATCGAGCGCGGGCGGGCGCGGTGACGGCCAGCCAGCTCCGAGTACATCTGCTCCACGGCCTTGCACAGAGTCACGTCACGGTACTCCTTGTACATGTTGTGGGTGCCGCTGCGCGAGTTGTAGCGGATCCAGATGCCGTAGTTCTTGACGATGCGGCGGTTCTTCTCCGTCAGCTATAAGAGCACAATAATATTGTCAGTAAACCGAATCCGACAGACACCATTTGTCAACTTTCGGCTGCCAGCATTTTGTTTTTCTTCGCGGTGCACTGTTGGTGTTTTGCAATGGGCTTACAAGAGCTTTGACCCCCTCATTTTGTCCATCCACGAGAGCGACACAACGGATTACACCGCGATCTCCATAGCGAAAGCGGTTTGCAAGCTGGAGCGGAGAGAGGCATGAGGGGTGGGCCGCTCTCTCCGCTCTCGTGGCAGGCAAGCGCTTGTGGCTGGTCGCTAGGAGTTAATACCGGGGCCATCTCCCTACTATTGTCATTAACAACAGTAGAGTGCAAGAGATTGACAAGAGTCGTATCTTCATGCAGCGACGGCCCCTGGCAGCTGGAGCTTGAGCGGACGGAGCCTACTGACCTCGTTGATGTCGAGGATCTCGCCCGTGGTCTTCTTCATCTTCTTCATCTGGTGCAGGAAGTACCAGAAGCGCGACTGGGCCAGCACCGGGTTGGGGGCGAACAGCTTCATGCGGTAGGCCGGCGGGTTCGGCTCCTTCTCGGTGGGGGCCTTGCGGCCAACGACTTGGAACTGACGGATCTGTTGCACACAGTTTCCTATTAGCCATTGCATCCACCTTTCTACGATCTTAGCCCTTCCGTACCGGCATGGTGCTGCTTGAAAGGGAGTCTTCCGGGGAATGAAGCGACCGAGCGCAAAGGCGGACGGCCAACACAAATTTGACTGGCTGCGAGCCGCGACTTGTTCTTAAGTACGAATTCACATAACCGACTGACTACAGCTACCGAACCCTGTTGAAACGCATATTGAAACGACGCAATCTATTTAGAAAGGGTACAGTGTGCCACAACCACAACACACTCATCGCACTACGGATACTCGGCCGCCTTGACGTACTTGCGCCACTCGACGCCAAAGAACGAGCAAATGTCGAAGGCTGGGTCCAGTGGGTCGATCTCTTCCAGTCGGGCGATGAGGTTGCGGTAGCGCAGGGCCTTGTGCGCGATCAGCGCGCTCTTCGTTTTGGCCTCGGGGTCCTTCTTGACAGCGGCTAGGAGACGCTGTGCATTGGCGAAGAAGTGGTCGCGTACGCGGTCGTCGTTGTAGAGCAGTCTCAGTGGAGGACGAGGCTGCATCCGTCGCGCGGTGGTGGGGTTGACAGCGTAGTTTGCACGCTGGCGCTTGTTGTCTCTCGGGGCGTCCACACGAGGCGCCTTGTCGACAGATGTATCGACAACCAGCGGCTGGTTGGTGGTGTTTTCGTTCGTGGACGTCTCGTCGTCACTGGCGTCCTCACTCAGCTCTGCGGCTTCGACGTCGGGCTTGACGTCACAAGGAGACAGATCGGGCTTCGGAGCAGCCATTGGCAAGTGGTCTCGTGGTCTCTGCGGGCGGCGGATTTGAGAATGGCAAGCCGCACCCAACGGATCTCTGTGAGCCATAGAGGATCGCATCATAGCTCAAGCGAAGAAAGAAAAACTATCGGTACAGTTTTTTTAAAGACTGCTGTTGAGAGCTCTTGCTGGTGGTTGCGTAACGTCGCAAGATCGATGCAAGTCTAGTGAGGACAAGGCTGCATGCTGGAGTGTCCTGCGTCTCACCCCAGTGCACCCCATCGGCGCAAGATTTTTTCCCCAGAAAAAGTAGGATCCGAAACGTCGAGAATGCGGTGGACGCTGGACGCTTGTCAACACTCCGTAGTGGCGCGGACCTCTGGGATTTGTAGTCTGTCGGCCAGGCATCGAGGCAAGAAAGCAATCGTTCGTCGCCAACCAAAGGCCTTTTCGATGAGCACAACTGGTCTCCTTTCACGTAGCCGACTCAATTTTTTGTTGTTGTCGAAGCGGCGCATGCAGTTACAAGGAAGGCATTCATAACCAACCAGCACCGATGTGTTTCTTGGGTTTCGTCAGCTGCACGGTCTTCCCAAGAAGATCGTCTTTCAAGAAAGCGTCCGATTTTTTTAATTATTTTGATGGTTAGTCAGCTCACAAAAGTCGGAGCCGCCGCTGCTCCTCGCAGCTTGTGCTTTGCCTGCCAGAGAGAATTTGCCACAAGTTCGGTAGATCGATTGCATCCTGGACATCTTCTCAGTTTGTTACGGCATTTGCTGGGGGAAATCATCAGACGTCCAAAAATTGCAGAGCGCTCAAGTCATGCCTGCAGGATGTCCTCCAGTCCGACGTCTACTGTAAATAAAACTCAAAAATGTAGAAATCAGCAGTTGATTTATCGGTACTGTAGCGCTTTGGTCGTCGCACGCCTCTACTTCTTGGCCTCCATGTCCTCCAGAGCCTGACGCACCAGTTTCGCGCCCGTCACCATAAAGAGCGTTTGCCACACGCCGAGACACATCCTGGGCACGATGCCCTTGAACAGACCCGCGGGTCCCTGCTCCTTCACCACCGTGCGGAAGACCTGCATCATGTTCTGCTTGGGTTCTCCGCGGTCAGCAGCCGACTGCATTTGGATGCGCGCCACTTCAAAGGGGTGGTTCCAGCAGGACAATCCACCACCGACAATACCAGCACCAGCCTCCTGGGCCACCGTCAGCTTGGCATCTTTATCTCCATGGAAGATCAGCTTGAACTGGCCACGGACGATCTCCGTGAAACCCTGACGGGACGCCCAATTGGTCGCCTGACGGAATGCAATGGCAGTTCCGCCAGGGTAGAAGCCTTTAAGACCATGAGCGCCGTAGACGTTGCGGACGCGCTGGCTGGTGGAGATGGAGCGGTCTCCAGTGACTGCAGCCGTCACCAGGAAGGTGCAGGGACCCATCACCACTACCTGGCAGACACCACCACCGGCACCAGCCAGGAATCCGGTGGCCCCTTGGCCTACGCCGGCCGCCAGCAGCGAGTCCGAGATGGCCTCCTTACTGAAGAGCAGGATGGCGCCCTTGGACGCCGACTCGACCATCTTGGGGCCGGTACCCGCCCAGAAGGCGGACACGCCGCCACCATCACGCATGACGTTGCGGAAGGCCTGCACCGTCGACTCGTTGCGGTAGCGGCCCATGCGCGTTTTCCAGACCTCGAAGGGCATGCCCAGCGTGGCGGCCTCTAGACACTGCAGCAGACCGCCGTTGAACAGGTCGCGGGGGCCCACTTTCTTGCCGTTGGAAGGAGGGGAGACATCGGTGCGGGGCTTGCGGAGCGGATTCGGATGTGGGGCAGCAGCTAAAGTGGTTCAAGTTGGGTAAATCACCGCGGTTTTAGCGCGCGTCATCGAGATGGGTCGTAGAAAGGGGCGTGACGCAGCGTGTTGGGGCAAGCTGACGTGTTCGAGCCGGCAGGCTCCACCCACCAGAAGAATTGGCGCCCACAAGAGGCAATAGCTCTGCAGCGCGTTGGCGCTTCCTTTCGCATTCGTCGTCGGTAAGCGCCAATTTTGAGAACGCTGCGCGCCAGCAGTTCGAGAAGATGGACATGATCGGGACTCTGGTAAAACGTTGGCTTGGGCGGACTGCTCTGAGGGAGAAGAGCAAATCTCCATTATGAGCAGCCATATCGGCCGTGCGATTGAGCAACCAACGCTTGTAGAAAGGGTCTTGTATTTCATCGGGCTCTCTTGCCGCGACGTATTGCACACAGCGCAGGCTTGCGGTCCGAGCGTAGGCCGTAACAATGGACCAATCGGCTGAAAAAGTGTCCAGGAAGGCATCGATCAAGAGGTCTACTGGTGGCAGACTCTTTGGCAGGCAGTAGCGCGTTGCCATACACGCTGCGAGGAGCAGCAGCGGCGGATCCGCCATGAAGCTAAAGTTTAGCTCAAAATTACTAATCCCGTCGCCCACCACCACAAGTCCACTCGTTTGTGCCCACCAAACCTGGACAGCTCGATAATAACGTTAGAAAGCCCCAACAAGGTGAATGGACGTGGCTATCAAGCGTTGAATCGTTGTATCCGAAGGAAATCATGCCCAGCTTGGCAAGAGCTTTCATGTGTCGCCTCGACAGACTGTCTACGGAACTCATCAGCGCCGAGAATACCCACAATTTGCAGGACGTCTGCGTGTACCAACACTTCAATGGCTAATGGAGGTCTATCTGCCGGGCGAGCCTCTGAACCACGTGACAGACGTCGCGGCTGAGGCAGGTCATCTGAAAGTCTTGCAGTGGCTCTTTGACAGACACAGGGAGAGAACTGTCTGGGGAGGTCACGAGATGTGTGGCGCGCTCGAGCTCGGTCACTTGCTTCCGGTCTGTTCTCGTGAAGAAACTTGACAATGTCCAGCCGACCACAGCGAGCCGCCCAATCCATCGCAAACGTGGTGCAGCCTTCCTTGCGGTGCGTGTGCAGCCACTCGACGACGTCCAAGTGGCCCTTAACAGCAGCTTGCCTCATCGCCTGGATGGAGCACCCTCAGTTCGATGCTGGTGGAGCCACTCGACGACCTCCAAGTGACCAAACTCAGCAGCTCCATCCATCTCAGCGATCGTACAGCCTTCCGTGTGGTGTTGGTGCAGCCACTGCACAACGTTGAGGAAGCCGTTGGCGGCAGCCTGGTCCATCGCTCTCTTTGTACATCCCTCGGTTCGGTTGTCGTGCAACCACTTGACCATGTCCAGGTTGCCACTAGCAGCAGCAGAGTCCATCACAGCAGTACTGAAGTCGCCTGACGTATGCGCGTGGAGCCACTTGACAACTTCGTACTGCTCGAACTCGGCAGCGATATCCATCATCGCTGCACTGATCAATGGGCTCTTTTCATCGTAAATCCACTGCAGGATATCCAAATGCCCAGACTGCACGACTTCCAATGCAACGCTACGGCTAAGTTTCAGACCCAAGTCGTGATACAACCACTGGACAACGTCGAGGCGGCCAAACTTGGCCGCGAGCAGAAGTGCGTAGTCCAGAGGCCCACCTCGTCCCCGGCCGCCTAATCCTCGCGACGCCAGAAGTTTCAGGAACGACAGCTCGCCATCGCGTAGTGGAGATATCCACTCAATCCGCGTGTCCCTCACATCGAACCGCTCAATGAGGTAGCGTGCGGTCTCCCACTGGCAACCGTCGACTGCCTTGGACAGCACAAACGAAATCGACGCCTCGCTTGGATGGCTGTCTTGACAGAGCCACCTGACAACATCCTGATGCCCGAAAACCGCCGCAAAGCACAGCACCGCAGCTCGACACTCTGGTCGTGGGTCAGCGTGCGTTCGGAGCCAGTCGACCACCTCGCTGCACAACCGACGCGATGGACCTCGCAGCACAAGAAGGACACTTGCAAGTCGTCCAGTTCCTTCATGAGAACCGTACGGAAGGCTGCACAGCCAAAGCGATGGATCACGCGGCGTCTAATGGCCACCTTGACGTCCTCCAATTTCTCCACGAGAATCGGTCGGAAGGCTCAACGACTGCTGCAATGGACAAGGCGACGGCACACGGACAGTTCCGCGTGGTCAAGTGGCTCCACTACAACCGGCACGAAGGCTGCTCGACGTCAGCGTTGACGACGGCGATTCTACGAGGAGACTTTGAGCTTGCGCTGTTCCTGCACCTGCATCGGTCGGAGGGTTCCTTCTCGACCGTAATGAGAGTGCCATTATTCCCGTGGAGATGCAGCAGTGGCTTCAAGTGACTTTCCCCAGGAATTCGCCAGCTTCACCTTCACCGGACCCGTTCTCGATCCACGGAGAGAGGAGGTCCCTTGACAAGCGGTGGCATTCTTCATTCATACCTTTGTTGACCCGTGTTCTGGAAGATCAGCAAGTTGAGGCGGGGTCTGATACCGTCTTCCTTTCTACCAATCCAGATGCGTTATTGCATCTGATACCGTCGACGAGCCGTCGTGCATGATGTTGAAGTTGTCTCTCACCCAATCAGCGACCGGTATTCTATGCATCCGAATGCAACGTGAGGTCGGCACGGCAGCAGCTTCTGCAGTCGCCGATCCGCCTCGCAGACAGCACCAAGAAGCTCCTCACGGACCAAAGACACCGAGATGCAGTGTACGATCCCAGTCCTGACGAGCGTCCGGGTCGTCACCAGCCACTGCCTGCCGAACGGAGAGCTGCCGCATGTGCTGCACGTGGTCAACGCCTTCCTCGACGATTTCTCGATGGATCTGACCGTCGCCGACGCCTACAGACGCTGTCAGAGCGTCCGCTTTGTGCAGTACGTTGCCGCGCGCGAAGATCCGCAGACCATGAGCGAGTTCTACCGTCGCTGGCTCTTCAACAAGACCACCGAGATGGCGGCGGGGAGGGCGACCTGGAGACGCTGCGGTGGCTGATGGAGAGCTATTTGCCGACGCAATTCCTCACCAAGGCTGTTATAGCTGCAGCTGCCAATGGACACCTGGAGATACTGCAGTGGGTGTACGAGAACCACCACGACAGAGGCTACTGGGGAATACAGAGATGTGTGGCCCACTGACCAACAAGCACGTTGAGGTGGCCGAGTGGCTGCAGAAGAATGCTGCTCCGCGTGCAGAGTGCAGAGTCGCAGTGATGGATGCAGCTGCTGGTGCAGGCAACCTGGAGATCGTCAAGTGGCTCCATGGCGAGTTCAATGTCAGCGTTCGGAGTGCACTCGCCAATGCGATGAGTCGCTGCCAGTGGGGAGTGAGTCGGTGGATCTTAGAGCATGGAGAGCTGGCGATGCCGTGGATCAACTGGGACCAGCCAGCCAAGGACGGCGCTTTGAATTTCCTCAAGTTTCTGCACGCAAAGTCGATGGGGAGTCCGGGATATTTCACTCTTCAAACGGCGGCGTGGAATGGCCATTTGGAGGTTGTCAAGTGGCTGCACAGCGAGCTGAGTGCTGCTCTGACCGCTGATGCGATGCGGAAGGCTGCGCAGAATGGACATCTCGAGGTAGTGGAGTGGTTCCTCGACAATGGCTGTGACGGCTGCGATGCCTCGACCATGATCAGCGCCGCCGACTACGGCCACCTGGAGCTAGTCAAGTGGCTGCACGAGCACGGAGTGGATGGTAGTTGTACCGCAGCAATGGACTGTGCTGCGCGTAGCGGACACCTGGACATTGTCAAGTGGCTGCACGCCAACGGCGCCGAGCGGTGTTCAGGCCAAGCTTTGGACGACGCTGCGACCAACGGCCGCCTCGACATCGTCCAGTGGCTCCACCAACACGTCGACGTGAGCTGCACCACCTCCGCGATGGATGGGGCTGCTCGTGAGGGTCACTTGGCCGTCGTCCAGTGGCTGCATGCGCACCGCACGGAAGGCTGCACGACGTCCGCGATGGACTGGGCCGCTCGCAACGGCCACCTTGACGTGGTGCAATGGCTGGATGCGAACCGAAGCGAAGGCTGCACGACGTGGGCGATGGACTGGGCGGCGTTGGAGGGCCATCTCGAGACCGTCCAGTGGCTCCACAACAACCGCAGCGAGGGCTGCCTCGACAAGGCCATGGACAACGCGGCCAAGAACGGCCATCTGGGCGTGGTCAAGTGGCTGCACGCCAATCGCTCGGAAGGCTGCACGGTCGGTGCCATGAACGAGGCCGCAGCCAACGGCCACCTGAACGTGGTGAGATGGCTCCAGCGCAACCGCCAGGAAGGGTGCACCGCCATCGCCATGACGCGGGCGTTGATGCGAGCGCACTTTGACGTGGTGCTGTTTCTTCACTCGCACCGGTCCGAGGATTTCTCCTTCCTGGGGACGACGTTCGTGCGTCATTCGTGTCTGGAGCTGGCGCAATGGCTGCTGTACAACTACCCGGAGAGGGTGGCCGGCTGCGAGTTCGAGGTGCCGATTTCAGACTGGCGATTCACCGAGTGGTGCAGTCGGATCAATCTGCAGCGAGCACGGGACTACGACGTGACTACGTGGTGGGTGGTCGAGTCGGACGAACTGCAGCTGGAGCAGGCTTGGGTTATGCTTCCTATGTGTACTTTACTTGAGTTAATGAGAAAATATCTGGACTAGCGCTGAGAATTTGGGTGACGAGACACGTTGGCGAAAAACTTTGTGAAAATTACAGACTTCAACTTGAACCATACAAATCTCAAGTGAAAGCATGATCATAATGATGACGAAGAGTCGCGTAAAGTTGACGATGACGTTGGTCTCAGCTCCCTGTATCCTTGGTGGGCGACCGTCCTCTTCAAAACGCAACTCTCCTCGTCCCGACGAAGTCTCGAGCAATGGAGTCACCAAGCGATCTGCCTCTACTGACCCGCGTGCATGTCGTGGGTCGCTACTGCTTGCGCCAAGAGCTCCCTCATGTTCTACTACAACTAAATACCCTACTAGACGACTTCTCCATCGACAAGAACCCCAACCAAGCCTACGCTCAAACTGGTAGTCTACGGTTCATGCAATACGTTGCAGCTCGCGAGAGTCCCGACAGAATTGACCCGTTCCTGCGTCGGTCGACGTTCAATCGAACCGTTCAATTAGCCGCTTCAAAGGGGACTTGGCGCCCGTCAAGTGGTTACTCCAGTGCTATCTATCGGACGACAAGTCGACGGAAGCAGTGTCGGCTGCTGCTGCTAATGGACATCTACACATCCTCAAGTGGCTGTACTCCAACTTCCAAGAGAGAGGGTATTGGGGCTGTACAGAGCTGTGTGGGGCATTGCTGAACCAGCACGAGCATGTCGTGAATTGGCTTCGAGACCATGCTATTCCACGTAAAACCAGTTTGAGGAAGGTGATGGAGGCTGCCGCTGCGGCCAATAACGTCGAGATGATCGATTGGCTATGCAGGAATTGCCACGCCGATGCTGAAGACGCGCTGTGGAGTGCGCAGAAGAACAATCGCTGGGAGACGGCTCGCTGGATTCTCGACAACTGCAAGATAACCGCACCATGGATCGATTGGGATCTTCCTGCCAGCGACGGAGCGTTGTGGTTTCTAAAGTATTTGCGCTCTCGATCCATTCGAGGCCCAGGGTTTTACACGTTGCAAGCTGCAGCTTGGAATGGGCATGTTGATGTAGTGGAGTGGCTAGTTCGAGAGATGCGAGTGCCTGTGTCTCCAACTGTATGGTATGCTGCTCACCACGGACATTTGAATGTGGTGCAGTGGCTGCATGAGAACGGCTATCGACACGGGCGAGCTGCAGTGATGGATGGTGCAGCTATGAACGGCCATCTCGATCTGGTCAAGTGGCTGCACGAACATCGCGAGGAAGGATGCAGTGAAGTGGCTATGGATCGAGCTGCTACCGGCGGATACCTGGACATCGTCAAGTGGTTGCATGAACACCGCAATGAAGGCTGCACGTCAGCTGCCATGGATTCTGCTGCTCGCGAAGGTTACCTCCAAGTTGTAAAGTGGTTGCACACGAACAGAAGCGAAGGTTGTTCGATGGCCGCGATGAACGAAGCTGCTGAGAATGGTCACCTTGGTGTTGTGCAATGGCTTCACACCAATAGAAGTGAGGGCTGCACAACAGCAGCAATGGATGGTGCTGCGTGCCAAGGTCACCTCGACGTGGTCAAGTGGCTGCATGAGAACCGAAATGAAGGCTGCACCGCCAAAGCGATGAACTTGGCAGCGACCAACGGATACCTTGACGTTGTCAAGTGGCTCCACGAACGTCGAGAAGAAGGCTGCACGACCGAAGCGATGGATCAAGCTGCTACGAATGGACACTTGCAGGTCGTGCAATGGCTGCAGGAGAATCGTAACGAAGGCTGCACGGTTGCTGCAATGACTCGAGCCATTCTAGCAGGACAATTCGACGTGGTTGTCTATCTCCATACCCATCGAACAGAAGGCTTTGCGTTCCGTCAAGACACGTTGATCAAGCTCCCATTCGAGCTAATGCAGTGGGTGATCACGAACTTCGCCGATAGTTTACATGGCTGCGAGTTTGAGGTGGAGCTCTCGGACTGGCGCTACAACGAATGGTGTCGTCAAGCGCATTTGCGACTCGCGCATCAGAATGAACAGTCGGCGTGGTGGGAGTGCGATGCATCTTCAGTTCGACGCGAATCGTGCTAGTAGCAAAGATGGATACGAAATATATACACATATAGTTCATAGTTCGCGCCAATGCTCAAGCCTGTTCCAGCTGCAGTTCGTCCGACTCGACCACCCACCACGTAGACGCGTCGTAGTCCCGTGCTCGCTGCAGATTGATCCGACTGCACCATTCGGTGAATCGCCAGTCTGAAATCGGCACCTCGAACTCGCAGCCGGCCACCCTCTCCGGGTAGTTGTACAGCAGCCATTGCGCCAGCTCCAGACACGAATGACGCACGAACGTCGTCCCCAGGAAGGAGAAATCCTCGGACCGGTGCGAGTGAAGAAACAGCACCACGTCA
Source organism: Phytophthora quininea (assembly GCA_011947345.1). Lineage (NCBI taxonomy): Eukaryota > Oomycota > Peronosporomycetes > Peronosporales > Peronosporaceae > Phytophthora > Phytophthora quininea. The sequence continues at coordinate 159,962 of JAAVTG010000112.1, forward strand.
AAGTGCGCTCGCATCAACGCCCGCGTCATGGCGATGGCGGTGCACCCTTCCTGGCGGTTGCGCTGGAGCCATCTCACCACGTTCAGGTGGCCGTTGGCTGCGGCCTCGTTCATGGCACCGACCGTGCAGCCTTCCGAGCGATTGGCGTGCAGCCACTTGACCACGCCCAGATGGCCGTTCTTGGCCGCGTTGTCCATGGCCTTGTCGAGGCAGCCCTCGCTGCGGTTGTTGTGGAGCCACTGGACGGTCTCGAGATGGCCCTCCAACGCCGCCCAGTCCATCGCCCACGTCGTGCAGCCTTCGCTTCGGTTCGCATCCAGCCATTGCACCACGTCAAGGTGGCCGTTGCGAGCGGCCCAGTCCATCGCGGACGTCGTGCAGCCTTCCGTGCGGTGCGCATGCAGCCACTGGACGACGGCCAAGTGACCCTCACGAGCAGCCCCATCCATCGCGGAGGTGGTGCAGCTCACGTCGACGTGTTGGTGGAGCCACTGGACGATGTCGAGGCGGCCGTTGGTCGCAGCGTCGTCCAAAGCTTGGCCTGAACACCGCTCGGCGCCGTTGGCGTGCAGCCACTTGACAATGTCCAGGTGTCCGCTACGCGCAGCACAGTCCATTGCTGCGGTACAACTACCATCCACTCCGTGCTCGTGCAGCCACTTGACTAGCTCCAGGTGGCCGTAGTCGGCGGCGCTGATCATGGTCGAGGCATCGCAGCCGTCACAGCCATTGTCGAGGAACCACTCCACTACCTCGAGATGTCCATTCTGCGCAGCCTTCCGCATCGCATCAGCGGTCAGAGCAGCACTCAGCTCGCTGTGCAGCCACTTGACAACCTCCAAATGGCCATTCCACGCCGCCGTTTGAAGAGTGAAATATCCCGGACTCCCCATCGACTTTGCGTGCAGAAACTTGAGGAAATTCAAAGCGCCGTCCTTGGCTGGCTGGTCCCAGTTGATCCACGGCATCGCCAGCTCTCCATGCTCTAAGATCCACCGACTCACTCCCCACTGGCAGCGACTCATCGCATTGGCGAGTGCACTCCGAACGCTGACACTGAACTCGCCATGGAGCCACTTGACGATCTCCAGGTTGCCTGCACCAGCAGCTGCATCCATCACTGCGACTCTGCACTCTGCGCGTGGAGCAGCATTCTTCCGCAGCCACTCGACCACCTCAACGTGCTTGTTGGTCAGTGGGCCACACATCTCTGTATTCCCCAGTAGCCTCTGTCGTGGTGGTTCTCGTACACCCACTGCAGTATCTTCAGGTGTCCATTGGCAGCTGCAGCTATAACAGCCTTGGTGAGGAATTGCGTCGGCAAATAGCTCTCCATCAGCCACTGCAGCGTCTCCAGGTCGCCCTCCCCGCCGCCATCTCGGTGGTCTTGTTGAAGAGCCAGCGACGGTAGAACTCGTTCATGGTCTGCGGATCTTCGCGCGCGGCAACGTACTGCACAAAGCGGACGCTCTGACAGCGTCTGTAGGCGTCGGCGACGGTCAGATCCATCGAGAAGTCGTCGAGGAAGGCGTTGACCACGTGCACCACATGCGGCAGCTCTCCGTTCGGCAGGCAGTGGCTGGTGACGACCCGGACGCTCGTCAGGACTGGGATCGTACACTGCATCTCGGTGTCTTTGGTCCGTGAGGAGCTTCTTGGTGCTGTCTGCGAGGCGGATCGGCGACTGCAGAAGCTGCTGCCGTGCCGACCTCACGTTGCATTCGGATGCATAGAATACCGGTCGCTGATTGGGTGAGAGACAACTTCAACATCATGCACGACGGCTCGTCGACGGTATCAGATGCAATAACGCATCTGGATTGGTAGAAAGGAAGACGGTATCAGACCCCGCCTCAACTTGCTGATCTTCCAGAACACGGGTCAACAAAGGTATGAATGAAGAATGCCACCGCTTGTCAAGGGACCTCCTCTCTCCGTGGATCGAGAACGGGGCCAGTGAAGGTGAAGCTGGCGAATTCCTGGGGAAAGTCACTTGAAGCCACTGCTGCATCTCCATGGGAATAATGGCACTCTCGTTACGGTCGAGAAGGAACCTCTCCGACCGATGCAGGTGCAGGAACAGCGCAAGCTCAAAGTCCCTCGTAGAATCGCCGTCGTCAACGCTGACGTCGAGCAGCCTTCGTGCCGGTTGTAGTGGAGCCACTTGACCACGCGGAACTGTCCGTGTGCCGTCGCCTTGTCCATTGCAGCAGTCGTTGAGCCTTCCGACCGGTTCTCGTGGAGAAATTGAAGGACGTCAAGGTGGCCATTAGACGCCGCGTGATCCATCGCTTTGGCTGTGCAGCCTTCCGTACGGTTCTCATGAAGGAACTGGACGACTTGCAAGTGTCCTTCTTGTGCTGCGAGGTCCATCGCGTCGGTTGTGCAGCCTTCCGGTCTGTTCTCGTGAAGAAACTTGACAATGTCCAGCCGACCACAGCGAGCCGCCCAATCCATCGCAAACGTGGTGCAGCCTTCGTTGCGGTGCGTGTGCAGCCACTGGATGACGTCCAAGTGGCCCTTAACAGCAGCTTGCCTCATCGCCTGGATGGAGCACCCTCAGTTCGATGCTGGTGGAGCCACTCGACGACCTCCAAGTGACCAAACTCAGCAGCTCCATCCATCGCAGCGATCGTACAGCCTTCCGTGTGGTGTTGGTGCAGCCACTGCACAACGTTGAGGAAGCCGTTGGCGGCAGCCCGGTCCATCGCTCTCTTTGTACATCCCTCGGTTCGGTTGTCGTGCAACCACTTGACCATGTCCAGGTTGCCACTAGCAGCAGAGTCCATCACAGCAGTACTGCAGTCGCCAGTCGTATGCGCGTGGAGCCACTTGACAACTTCGTACTGCTCGAACTCGGCAGCGATATCCATCATCGCTGCACTGATCAATGGGCTCTTTTCATCGTAAATCCACTGCAGGATATCCAAATGCCCAGACTGCACGACTTCCAATGCAACGCTACGGCTAAGTTTCAGACCCAAGTCGTGATACAACCACTGGACAACGTCGAGGCGGCCAAACTTGGCCGCGAGCAGAAGTGCGTAGTCCAGAGGCCCACCTCGTCCCCGGCCGCCTAATCCTCGCGACGCCAGAAGTTTCAAGAACGACAGCTCGCCATCGCGTAGTGGGGACATCCACTCAATCCGCGTGTCCCTCACATCGAACCGCTCAATGAGGTAGCGTGCGGTCTCCCACTGGCAACCGTCGACTGCCTTGGACAGCACAAACGAAATCGACGCCTCGCTTAGATGGCTGTCTTCACAGAGCCACCTGACAACATCCTGATGCCCGAAAACCGCCGCAAAGCACAGCACCGCAGCTCGACACTCTGGTCGTGGGTCAGCGTGCGTTCGGAGCCAGTCGACCACCTCCAAGTGACCGAGCTCGAGCGCGCCACACATCTCGTGACCTCCCCAGACAGTTCTCTCCCTATGTCTGTCAAAGAGCCACCGCAAGACTTTCAGCTGATCACCGCGTCAGCCACGCGATTCAGAGGCTCGCCCGGCAGATAGCTCTCCATTAGCCACTGCAGCGTCGGTACTATCGGCCGTGCGATCCAGCAGCCAAGCGTCTTGGAGAAGCCACGCTAAAATTTACAGCAGCGCAACTAAAATTTAGCTCAAATTTACGTAAACCGTTTACGTCTGCAAGACCGAGGCAGTCGAAGCTTGCGTTGCCCAGCACTTTGACGAGAACGATCTCTCACTGACCTCGTTGCCGGTTCTAGTCTGTCGTCGCGAGCGCAGATGGCGTGTGCTGAGTTGGCCGTTGTTCACGTTGCACGGGAAGTGCCGTTTTAGTCGTGCTGACTAGCGACAGGAGCCAGACCAGTACTTGGCGCTCGGCGACATACACTAGCAACGACCCCAGCCGCCATGCGCAATCCTGCTTCTAAGCCATCTCCTATACCTTCAGATTCGTGCATGGCTGCCCCAGGAGGAGTGTCGGATCCAAGTTGCCGATAGCCACAAGTTGCCGGGAGAGGAACCGCCAAACTTCAGTGCGAGGGGCTCTCCAGATGGCGCTGCTGTTCTCTTTGCAGCTGTCCGGTTGCCCCCAGTTCGCGACTTGCTGTGGGCGGAGAAACGACAGTCGCCAACAGACAGGAAACCCCACGATGTACGACGCGCTGACGTCCGAAGGCCGCCGCGGCCCCGCCAGCGGCTCGTCATTGTCGACTACGACGCCGGCGTCACTCAACTCCATGGACCAAGCGACTCTCTCGGCACTTCCAGGCGCGCACTTGGTCCTGGCAGCACTACGCTCAGTCTACGGACTGTGTCAACAGATTCGCGACCGTCCTAGGGCGGTGCTGCAAGCTCACGCTAGACTTCACCAAGCTTTTCTAAGGGTGGCAAGTGCTGCCAAGCATGGCTCACTACCGGACAAGTTCCGCTTGTCCAACTACACGGCGGTGCTGACTCAACTCAAGACGGTGCTGGAGCAGCATCTACGACTAAGGGATTTGGTGGCACGAGTCGTGGCTAGTCGACGACTGCTGTCGGGATTGGCGCGAGTGCACCATGAGATCAACGTATTGTTGGTGGAGTACTCGTTGGCTAGTACCACCAGCTCGCTGCTGGAATGGAAGCAGCAGTTTGCAGTCAATCGGCAACAGGACGAGAAGGCTCTAAACGATACGCTCATGGCGCTGCTAAGCACGCCCACGTTTGTCAACAAAGAGTTCCCGAGTGAACGACGACAAGCGTTGTTGTTGCTGGAACTGGTCGCGGAGTTTGCGTCAACGGATTCTCCAAGAGGACACTCGCCGCAGCTGCTGGAGACGCTCAAGATGACGCATCGACGGATCTCCAATCTGTGCGATCTGCACTTGAGAAGAGTCCCGAGGTGGTTTTTGCCAACCTCGGAGGTGGAGTTCTCCCTGACCGAACACGCCATCGGGTATCTGCGTGGCTCTTTTGGATCGACGTTGCAGCGTGGAGAGATTTATCGATACAGCTATAACAATGGTGGAGCTCTGGCGAGCAGCTCGACGTCCACCGTTGCGGTCAAGTGTCTGTGGGCTTTACCGGACGTGCAGTACCAGATTGTGGAGCAGCTATTTGCCCGCAGTGGGGTGTCCAAGTGGACCAAAGTGCGACACCCGAACGTGGTGACAGTGCGAGGAGCTTGCCACGCGGCATCACCGCCATACTTGGTGCGAGACTTCACCACGTACGGCGGTCTTACAGCCTATTTAACTGCGTTGGAAACTCGCGCCATGCAATGTGCTGGACCCGAGAGCGTCGGGAAAATGGAAGCGCTTACGTGGCAGTTGCTGTATGGTGCCAGTCGCGGACTGCTGCACTTGCACGAGCAGTACAGTATTGTCCACGGCGGTCTGCGCTGCAACAATCTTTTGGTCGACAAAAGGGCCGTGCTGTGATCGCAGACTTCGGGCTGTACGCATTGGCGTGCGATGCCCGTGATTCGGGTCTTACGGAATTCTTCCAGCTCGATGTCTTTGATGCGGACGCCGAAGAACTTATTCGTTGGCAAGCGCCCGAATGCCTACTCGAGCACGTAGCATACCGCGAGTCTCTTCAATCCCTTCCCGATATCGACTCCGCAATGGCTATTAGCAACACCAGCGCTTCTGCTACCTCGTTTGCAACCGATGTCTATGCCTTTGGTATGTGCATACTGGAAGCCATCACGCGGACGGTGCCGTGGGCAGGCCTCGACATTTCAGAAATCCGAAACCTTAAAGGAAATCTCGGCTTGCTTCCTCCTCGACCAAAGCGCATTTCATCACAAGCTTGGACACTTATCGAGAAGATGTGCGCCGCCGATCCCCAGAAACGTATTTCGCTAAGCGAAGCATCTCAAGAGATCAAGCGCCTCGGATACGGAGACAGAGTGTCCAGTCGATCGCGTGGTAACAGCGTTAAAGACTTGGAGGCTCTAGAAGCAGCTGCGATTGCCAAGGTGGAAAACGTTTCAAACTCACTAGCAGAAGCGTCGAAGGAGCTGAAGCAGCTGGGCTCTAGTCATGGTAGCACGAAATCACGAGGCAGCAGCGGGGTCTTTCTAGCCGATCGCGGAACAGCAGCGCACAAGATTTGGAGACGCTGGATGAAGAAGATGTTGCCGCTGCAGTGGAGAAGCTTTCCAACTCGCTGAATGAAGCGTCCCAAGACCTCAAGATCCTTTCTGATCGCTCACGCAACAGCAGCAGCACCGATCTGGCGGACGTTGAGCAAGAGGCATCAAAGAAAATAGTGTGCGTATCAGGACTTTTGAGCTTGGCATCCCAAGAGCTCAAGCGTTTTGGCATTGGCGACAAGGCTGCCACTGGTGGCAGTAGTAGGAGTCTAGACTTAGTAACGATGGCGCAAGAAGCTATCGCAAAACTATGGCAGGCGCCAAGTGACGGACAAGCTACTGACCAGGACTCGGCCAGCTTTGCCGTTGCAGCGGACATCGTGGAATCCAGTAAGGATAACGCTGATATCGCTGCTATTCCCTCGAAGGCAGAGGGAAACACCACATTGAGTGAAGGAATGACGAAGCAGCCCCAGAAACTCACTGGGTTTTCGGCCCACAGCGAAGCTTCGACAGTAAAGCAAACTGTCCGACGACTGAGGCGCCAGGAATCGTCATCGTCTCGAAAGCGACGAAGCCCTCGTGCCCTTGACAAGATTATTGATGGGGACAGTACCAAAGAGTTTTGGAACTCGCTGGCGACGCCACACCCTGAAGACGCAGGCTCTAAAGCTGATGCGAACGCGATGCTGCCACCGCGTTCAAGGGAAGTGGTTCGTTCAATTCATGGCCCTAGTGCTTCAAGGAATGCACCAGACGTCAACCAGACCACCGACCTCGACGTCAGCAGCGTTCGCTCGTTTGACTCGGAGCAACCTGAACAGGAAATTGACATTTCTAGCAGTCCTGTAAAGATGGCTTCGCATGTGAGTAGTGACGAAGACGATGAGGTTACTGTGGCCTTGGAAGAGTTGACTGCCGGCGAAAGCTCAATGGACGAGGACGAGTTTTCTGCTGATCCGGTTAGCATGATGTGCGAGTTTCAAACGGCTCGGAGCTACGACTTGGAAGACGAAGAGGAATCCGAGACGCCAGCCCATCCGGCGGTTGCACTTCTTGACATTCTAAAGGCTGAAGATCAGGACGAGACAAACTTGTCAAAGCTCTAGACACTCTGAAAGACGACATGGAGCGTTCGACGGCATGGATTGTCATCGAACGAGATGGCTTGATCACCCTGATGGAGCTCGTCTGGCGAGACTATTCGGAGGAAATCACCAAGCTCTCTCTTGAGCTGCTGCAGGCAGTCGCAGCGGTTGGCACCGAGTTCGCGACCGCTCTGATCAACTCGAAGGTTGTGAAGATCCTTCTTGGGGTGATAAAGCACCGCTCGTCGCCACAACAAGTCGACTTGGCTGCGTCGTTCCTGCTCGAGCTAATCGCTGGCGATGACGACGCCAAACGACAGTTGTGGCAATGCCGCGGTATCGCTGTGATGGAGGACAGCCTTGTAATCGATCGACGACTTGTGCAGGAGTTTAAGTCGACACTTGCCAAGTTTAAGCGCAGCGAAGGGTATCGATGTCTCAATGACGGCGAGCACCACTTGGCCATCGACAAGTTCTCGGAGGCGATCGGGTTAGATCGCAGGCGTGGCGGGTACTACGGAGACCGCAGCTTGGCGTATATGGAGGCCTCGATGTTCAAGAAGGCAGCGGACGACGCCTACCGCTGCATGCGCTACAACCCCTACGACGCGACGGGTTACTTGCGCCATGGCATGGCTTTGAAAGCGATGGGGAAGTACAAGGAAGCAGCCGTCTCCCTACGTAAAGGGAAGGAGGTGGACCCTAAGTTCATGAAGATCCAGGACGTGCTCGGCGAGATTGAAGCGCTTCAAAAGGCAAAGCCTAACGAAGGTGAGTCGGCCCCTGTTCGCCGTTTGACAGCCTCGGAGACTGCCAAACAGAAGAAGAAAGCAGGCGACGATGCCCTCAGAAAGAAAAACTTTGTGCTGGCCGTCCAATGCTACTCGGAAGCGCTCGAGTTGGACCCGAGAAACGATTGGATTTATCTCCACCGAAGTATTGCCCACGCTGCACAAGGTGCGAACGACAAGGCGATCGAGGACGCGTCCAAGTGCATTCGTATCAACTACCGACAGATTGAAGGGTACTATCGTCTCGCATTGGCTTTACACTCGGCAGGGCTGCATGACCAAGCGTTGAGCACGCTCTACCGTGGCCAAGAACTGGATCCACGACATGCTGGCATCAAGCGCTTCGTCGGTCAACTCGAAGCGGACGAAGCCAAGAAGGCAGGGCAATCGCTGCCGACCTGGTTTAAGGAGAAGGGCTACCGTGCGTTCCAGTTGCGCTCCTTTGAAGACGCCATCAAGTTCTATACGAAGGCCATCGAGGCATCGAAAGCCGAGGACGAGGAGGTCGTCATGCACTGCTATCTGTACCGAGCTCGTGCGCATCAAACGCGTGGCGACTTTGCCGCCGCTGTCGCCGACTGCTCGTACGTGTTGGAGCGCCGTCCAAAGAACGTGTTCGCGCGGCTACGACGAGCAGACTCGTACGAGCAGCAGCGAGACTTCCACTTGGCGCTCAAGGACATCCGCGAGCTGGTGGACTTGAACCCGAACTTTGAGGACGCTCGGATGCGGCTGCAGTCGCTCGAGCAGCGCTGCCGCCTTTTGCCCGGCGGATCGCAGCCCATGGGCGACGTCGAGATCGATTTGTAGCAGTAGATAGCAGCAGTGTGATGTATTGGGTTTGGCCTTTTATATAATGCGAACGGCGGCTGCCGGATCGTACGAGACTTTGACTGGAACGTGTTGAGGGCGTCGACCGAAGCGTAATCCGTGCGGATTAGTATCGCAGGAAGAACTCCAAGGGCGTGGGGCTCTTGGGCACTTTACGGGTGGGAAGGCGCCGGATTTTGGGCTGTGCAGGCTTCGGCTTGTGTGGGTGGGTGCTAGCGACTGCGGAGAAGCAACGCAAATGTGTGAGAGCGTCAAAAAGAGAGAGAGTGGTGCTCGACGTACCGAGGTTGGCCGTGAGCGACTTGGCCAGCGTGTTGAGCGCCGCGGGGTGTCCACCGTGGCCTTGACGATGCTGCTGGTCATGCGCAGGAGCGGCATTTGCTTGTTACTTTGATCGGATGTGTTGTCTTGATGGAAACTTGGAGAGTGAACATTCTCGAGCGAAGGTTTCGCTTCGAGGAGACGCGCGCAACACTTCAACATGGAGAAAATCTAAGCAGAAAAACGCCAAGGAAGACTTGGAGCACTTGGCACGTCCAGCGGCTAAGAGAGATTGAGTTTTTTCTTCACGAGGCCAGAGGAGTGTGTTCCAACCTTGTCGACGACAGCGTGGAGAGCGCTGTGTTCATGGCGAGCGTCTAGCGTCAAGCTGCTGGAAGAGCGCAATAAAACCGTTGATTTCAAATCATTGCATCAAGTTGAAGTTGGTCACAGACGCTTTATGAGCAAGCACAGTTGGGTGGCACGAAAGCTCGCTCACGATGCCGCCAACTCAATTGCTCCTGAAGATCACCGTGCCGTCGACAAGGCCGTGCCGTGCCCGGAGAAGCTCTGAAAGTTATTGTGAAAGAGCTGTTGCTGCAATTACAGTTTGCTTGTTGTGATGAGGTGTGATTTGTTTATGCTTAGTTTGTGAAGATCTTCGGCATCTGCTGCGCCTGTTCCGCAACCGCATCATCTGCGCAGTTGGTGACAATGTGAAGTTCCCGATTGTATTTGCTGCAGGTTGCCGTCGCGGAATACTTAGTTCTGCCGTCGAGTTGAAACGATGTGATTAACTAGTTCGCGGATTCTCTATTGGTTCTGACGTAGAGTACAGTCGTCGTCGAATAGAGCAGTTGACTACTGCCAAACGTTGTGAAATTGACGCCACATTCGAACTCTATCAAGCTTTGATGCGCACTAGCCTTGCAGGTTGAAGATAGTTTATCGCGTCAGGCAGACCGAAAGCAAAACTACGGCTGTGTTATTGTTTCTTCCAATGAGAGTCTGAGCCAAAGTGATCATAACGTTTTGGGAAATTAGACCTTCTTGCTTGATGAGAGTCGAGGAAGGTCCCTTATGAACCGTGAAAGTAAATTTCAGAGAATTTTGACTACGGTGGAGGCTGGATAGCAGCAGCTATGCCAGAATTTCCTTACTCAATTCGAAAGTTGCGCCATACGTCACAAGAGACTGGTAAGTGTCATGGAATTCAGTCAACAGTGGCGTCAACCCCACCACTCGCAGTCAGCAGCCGCACCAATTCGTGGTGGTTGTTTGTTTCAGCAATCATCAAAGGAGTTTGGCCGTCGTTGGTAGCTTTACCTACACAAGCACCGTGCTGAATAAGCATACGTGCGGCTTCTAGGTTCCCTTGTTCACAAGCTACAAACAGAGCGGTTTTACCAACAAAATCTTGCTTATCGATGGCTGCTCCGTTCGTGATCAACAGTTCCACCACCGCGGCGTTGCCTTTCAGCGCCGAAAACATTAACGGGGTCCAGTATTCATTGTTAAGCGCATTTACCGAGGCCCCGTGCTCCAGCAGTAATGCCACCAAGTCAGTGCGACCAGACTCAGCCGCTACAAGGAGTGCATTGGTGCCATCCCGGTCTTGGGCGTCCACTACTGCCCCATACTCGAGAATCGTTTCCACTACCTGGCGTGGGTCTGCGTCTTCGTTGGTAATCAGTCCCATCTCGATCAAAAGAGCTTTCACATCGGCCCTGCTGGACGAAATGCCTTTGATGAGGGCTGTTTGCCCGCGGTCATCGGCCAAATGCACCGAAGCACCGTGGGTTAGCAACAGTTTTACCACAGTCGCTTGATTAGCGAGCGCAGCATTCATAAGAGGGTAGCGTCTCCCTTATTCGTAGAATCCACGACTGCGCCTCGATTCAGAAGCAGTTCCACAACCGCAGAGTGACCTTTTTGAGCCGCCATCATCAAGGCAGAATTACCCTCCGTATCCGACAAGTCAATTGCTGCGCCATGATCCAACAGCAGCTCCACCACTTCTAGTTGTCCTGTTTCGCTGGCCAGCCGCAACGCCGTACATCCAACCCGACCTTTGTGATCGATATTGGCTCCGTGTTGCAGCAACATCGGCAGCATACCGACATGACCGCGAATGGAAGCAACCATCAACGGGGTGAAGCCTTCATCGTTTACTTTGCTAGCATCAGCGCCACCTTCCAGGAGAATCGCCACCGCAGGTTCCTGACCATTGTAAACTGCCCACCAGAGAGAACTCTTCCCCTCCTTGTCCACCAAATCAACTGAGGCCCCTTTATCCAGCAGCAGCTTCACCACATCAGCTTGACCTACCATCGCAGCGGCCACAAGTGGGGTCGCTCCTCGGATGTTCGCCACTTCCAGCGAAGCCCCGTGTTCCACCAAGAGCTCCGCAATCTTTACATGTCCAAAATTCGCAGCGAAGAGCAGAGGAGTGTTGCCCTCATTGTCTAGTGCGTCGATCGTTGCTCCATGTTCCAGCAGAACCTTGACAACGTCTTCCCTCCCAAACTCGCAAGCCATTCTTAACGCCGTAGCTTCAAACTTGACACGTTGATCCACAGCAGCCCCACAGACTAGCAACACCTTCACCACATCAACATGGCCCTCCCCTGAAGCAGCTGCAAGTGCGGTAAACCCAGTGTTGTTACATGAATCCACATCTCCACCGTTCGTGGCTAGGAACTCCACAACATCGGCGTGATTCTTCACAGCAGCCCAGAACAGAGGATTGTTGGCATCTGTGTCCAATGTGTTAACGGAGGCTCCGTCCTCAACAAGGAGCTTCACAGCTTCCAAGTGTCCTGTTTGACTAGCCGCCTGGAGAGCTGCGGATTTGCTGCTGGCGTCTGGTCCATGCTGTAGCAGTAGCCTCACCACGTCCACGTAGCCGTTCAAAGCAGCACAAACCAAAGGAGCGAGGCCATTTCCATCGCCAATATCCACCGACGCGCCGTTTTCCAACAGGAACTGGACGACAGCCGCATGGCCATTTAAACTCGCTCGAATTAAGGGGTGTTGCCCTCTTTGTCTCGACAATTGACTGGAACGCCTCGCTGGACGAGGCTCTTGACGGCGTCGAGTCGTCCGTCGGCACTGACTGAGCAGAGCAAGTCGTCGAGGTGGCTGACTGGAGAGCGTTTAGCAACGCCACTCGAGGGGAAGCTCTCAGCGTCGGGTTCGTCCACGACTTGGCCTGACATCCTGCCCAAAGAAACTTGAAGAATGAGCCCCATGAACGGGGGCGGGGCTACTAGTGTAGCCATTGACAACACACCTCGAGGCCACATGATACATCACATGAAGATCAATCCCATCGAAGAATAAATCATCCAACAGCAATTTGCAGAGCCTTAGCAACCTCCGAGCGCGGGCCGATACCACATTTCTCGCACCTGCATGCAATGCTAAAAGTCATTGCCCGATCAGGGCAAAATGGACAACACAATTAAAAAGAGCGGGGCTTGTGTCGCTGCGCTTCCGTTCGCTGCACGTCGGTGGGAAATTCATTGAATGAAAATCTGTTGATCGCACCATGCCCGAGTCAGGTCGTGGAAGTCGTACCCGCTGTACTGCTGATAAATACACTCGACCCGCCTCAGTTGTCGACACTAACCTGAAACTGCCTGGAAACGAAGTTGAGCGCAGTCCAGCCTGCTTGCCCCCTCTTGACAACAGGAGTTCCCCGGCCGCGGTCGGCAGCAGTCATCAGTGCGTCATTTCCGTCGTCGACTTGGATTTCCACGATGGTGCCGTGGTCGAAAAGTTTACAGACGACAGAAAATGCTTTTGAACACGTGAGTTGCAAAACTGTACTTCCTCCTTGGTCCTTGTTTAGCGATACTGAACCTGCGTGCGAGACAATGCCAAAATGAACTACGCTTCAAGCGGTAAAGCGACTACGACGTAGGACTTACATCTCGAACGATGCTCTGCGTGTCATTACAAATCAAATTCGTTTGCTTGTCCTTTTCGTCGTGAAGCGAGGCAGCATCCAGCGATTTCCATTCATGAAGAACAGTCGCTACAGCGGTGTGACCGTTCTCTTCTGCACACGTTAGCGCAGTTTTGCCGGCCTTATTCACCAAGTCACACGACGCCCCGCTCTGAAGAAGCAAGCGAACAATTTCAACATGTCCGTAAGAAGCTGCTTCCATAAGAGCAGTGTCGCCATCATTGTCCTGCAGGTCCATGTTAGCCCCGCGTGCGACAAGAACTTTCACAATTTCAAAGTGCCCTCGACAGCTTGCACCTAACAAGGCGGAGCATCCATTCCGTCCACATTGGTTAATACTAGCTCCTCGATTCAGGAGCAACTCCACTGTTGTAATGTTTCCATCCTTTGCTGCAGTTCTGAGTGGTGTTTCACCATCGCGATCAGGAATATTAACAGCCTCGGTGGTTTTCAGCAACGTCTCGACCCGTTTGAAATCACCTTGCTCACAAGCAATTCGCAGTGCCGTGTCTCCGTTTCGACGCTTTTGATCGATACTTGTACTTACAAAACCGGAGGCTGCGTTCACAGGAGAAGTGCAAGTATCAGTGAGAAAGAAATCGTCTGTTCTCCCATGTGTGATTTGCCAGATGCGCTCGTAAATAAGCTGTACGAGCTCCGTAAACCCACTGAAAGAGGCAACCACCAACGCTGACCACCCCATAAAGTCTCCACGTAAACTCAAATCTGCCTCGTTATCCAAAAGGATTCGAACGACCTCAAGTCTTCTGTGCCAGACGGCAGTGATCAACGCAGTGCTCCCACTCGGTAATCGTTGGTCGAGTCGAGCTCCGTTGTTGAATAAATGCTGGACGATGTCGGAAAACCCCATCTGAGCCGCCGTGATCAACGGCGTGTATCCTTCGTCGTCAGCGAGTTCGATATCTGCGCCGCTCTTTATCAGGGTTCTTGCAACTGCGAATTGGTCATGTTCACAAGCAATATTCAAAGCTGTAGCTCCATTAGGAAGCTGTTTGTTGACGCGTGCCCCTCGCTGCAGCAAAACATCTATCACAGAAGCATGACCTCGCTCCGCCGCCCACATTAGAGCCGTCCATCCATCCTTATTTGTAAGATCAGGCTGAGCACCATTATCGCATAGAAATTTCACAACGTCTCCGTGCCCATTCTTAGAAGCTGTCATCAGCGGCATCCATCCATCGTTATTTGCCAAGTCGATCGAAGCGCTGTTCTCAATCAGAACTCGAGCAGCGTCGACGTGGCCAAACTCGCAGGCAAAGTACAGACTAGTACTTCCATCGGAGTGTTGCTTGTCGACTGTGGCTCCAAGACCAACTAACAATGCCACAACATCGGAGTGTCCATACCGAGAAGCAACCATCAGTGGTGTCCACCCATTGTTATCTGCCAAGTCGATCGAAGCGCTGTTCTCAATCAGAACCCGTGCAGCATTACACATGACCAAACTCGCAGGCAAAGTACAGGCCAGTACTTCCATCGGAGTGTTGCTTGTCGACTGTGGCTCCAAGACCAATCAGCAATACCACAACGTCGGCGTGTCCATTATAAGAAGCAGACATGAGCGGTGTCCACCCATTGTTATTTGCCAAGTCGATACCAGCGCTGTTCTCAACGAGTACCCGAGCAGCGTCAAAGTGGCCATTGAAGGACGCTCTGCAGAGAGCCGTCTCACCAGTAGCTTGTCGTTTGTCGACGTACACTCCGTGCTGCAGCAGTAGCGATACCACAGTTACGTGACCGTTCTCCGCCGCAGCTATCAGCGGCGTCCTTCCAGTCTCTGTGTCTGCAGCCTCCACATCCACGCCTTCCCTGTCGAGCAACTCTTGAGTCGCCTCCACGTCGCCTCGTCCACAGGCGTCTCGAAGTCGCTCTTCTACATCGACGGCCCCTCCCAATGAGCTCATGTCGGATGCAAGCTTGGGTCAAATCAGCTCAGCCATTTGCGAGCATCCCGTCAGAACTGTATACACAGTCAGTGTACATATTTCCGGATGCAATAAGTACGAATTAGCCCCGGCGCACTAGAATGTATACACAAATCCGAAGTTTCACAGAGCAAGTTGGCCACTTCGTCTTCGTGGACGTCGTGCCGCTCCACTTTTCTGCCGTCGACCACCACGACAAGGTCGTCATGGCGATAACGTCGCATCTGGACAAGGCCGTGCCGTGCCCGGAGAAGCTCTGAAATTTATTGTGAATGAGCTGTTGCTGCAATTACAGTTTGCTTGTTGGTGATGAGGTGTGATTTGTTTTTTGTGAAGATCTTCGGCATCTGCTGCGCCTGAAGCATCATCTGCGCAGTTGGTGACAATGTCAAGTTCCCGATTGTATTTGGTGCAGGTTGCCGTCGCGGAATACTTAGTTCTGCCGTAGAGTTGAAACGATGTGATTAACTAGTTCGCGGATTCTCTATTGGTTCTGACGTAGAGTACAGTCGTCGTCGAATAGAGCAGTTGACTACTGCCAAACGTTGTGAAATTGATGCCACATTCGAACTCTATCAAGCTTTGATGCGCACTAGCCTTGCAGGTTAAAGATAGTTTATCGCGTCAGGAAGACCGAAAGCAAAAATACGGCTGTGTTATTGTTTCTTGCAATGAGAGTCTGAGCCAAAGTGATCAGAACGTTTTTGAGAAATTAGTCATTCTTGCTTAGGTGGGTCCCTTATGAAGGTAGACTTTTTATCGGGCCACCGAGGGTCTGGTCTCGGATCGGGTCCCGCTGTCTTTCATCCGTAGAACGAAGACCAGCCCACGAGTTTGTTTGCTCTGAGCACGTCTATCAAGTTCGCGGCACGTCCTCAACACAAAACTTGCATCCCGATGAATGTTCTTTGAAGAATATGCTGGATAGAGAACCAAACGTGTCCTAAGATACGTATGAGCCGTATGAGCCAAGATATGTAGTTGGAGCGGTTTTGGAGATCACCATGCCCTGGATTTGAATCCGATGCGGCAATTCCGTCGTCCCATGCAAGGTGTGGTGCATTTTACTTCAGATGCTGCACTTGCACGGCCGAAATCGCGGCGTTCTGCTTACTTTGTTTCTAAAGTGTGTCCCGATCCGAGACCAGACCCCTCCGTGACCCGATAAAAAGTCTTCCCTTCTTGTACTGCTTTCTAGTTGGTCTCTGCAAAGAAGAAGTTCCAGAGCTCACCAGGCACCCACGACGACGTAGCTCCGGCGTCGAGCGGGCTGTATTGGTGGACGCCATCGAAGGCGATGAATGTCACCGGCTTACTGCAATTCGCGTACGTGGTTTTGACGTGTGAAGCAGACCCCACTGCCGGCTCCAGTGCCATTTGCTCGGTGCAACCGTTCACCTTCACCAACACATCGCGCATCGCTCGGCCCGTGGAGATCAAGTTACCAGGGTCGCTGATACCATGGCCGACAAAGAAGCCGATGGGCTTGGCTTCACCCGTCCACGGTGTGAAGATCGTACCCGAAAGCACGGCGGCAGCGCGGAACGTCGTGCCGCGGCCCGAGTTGGCGATGGCGTTCGTCATCGAACCGCCAAAGCTGAAGCCCACCACGAAACGCTGCTCGGTGTCCACGCAAAGTTCGTCGTCGATGGTCTGCACGATGGTGTCGGTGAAAGTCATGTCGTCGTCGTTGGTGTTGTACCAGCCGCTGTTGAGTCCTTGTGGAGCTACGAAGATGGCGGACGCGTTGCCATACGCCAGCAGACCGTAGTAGCTGCCGTTGCCGTACTTGGACGAGTTCTGCGTGACGTTGTACGCGGAGCCACCGAACCAGTGGTAAGCGATGATCAACGGGTACGGGGTGCTCGGGTCGTAGTTGTCCGGAACACGAACAATGAATTCGCGCTCGGTGCCGTTGACAGTGGTGGTGTACGTGCCGCTGGAGATGCTGGCCGCTTTATCACCACATCCTGAAGAGGAAGTCACAGCTTCTCCTGATTGAAGCAAGCTAAACGCAGCCAGCAACGCGGAGAAGACGAAGGTCTTGAAAGCCATGGAGTCTTTTGTTTGTCGTGGTGGTGATTTGAAGAATGAGTGGTGGTGGTAAATGAGCTCTGGCCACGCTTCATGGGATTGCTGCAACACCTGGTCCGGTTCACCGTCCGCATTCCCGCGCGTTAGTCGCAAGTGTCCTCGTCGATTGGACCGGCGGTGGTAAGGTGGTCGACTCTTATTCCAGTCTTTGACAACACCAACGCACTTGAAGCAACAAGGACGAGCCTCCACTTGATTATCAAGCCATCTTCGTCTGTGGTGGCTGGAAGCAGCTCTGAAAGAAGGGGGCATACACTGCATTTGCTGCGAATATCTCTCATCCCTTCCTCCATCCCCAGCACTGCTCGACGTCTCCGCCAGCTAACTCAACAAACGCTACCGTTGAAAGAAGACACAATTTTCAAAACACTTTAAACTCTATCGTCGTTTAGTTCTCGTGGGCTGCAGTGTAGTTGTAGAACACTTGGTTCTCGAACTCGCTGGCGCAGTACGGGAACTCCTTGTCGTCGTCGGATGGGGCGAACAACGCCTTGCCCGACGTGTATGTCACGTAGCACCCCAGCGCACTGCATACGACGACCACAATCAGCGCCGGGATCTTCTCGTACATGGGCATCGAGTTCCAGAGCTTCAGAAGCAGGAAGATAATAGGCAGTACGATACTGATGAGCGTGATGCACGAGGCGCCGACAAAGTCCACGAACTCGGTGAAGTGGTCCTTCAGGATCACAGACAGCACCACCAGCGCAGCGATGATGGCACAGCGGAGGATCACGTACTTGATGGCGTTGGCGCCGCGGTATTCGGCTTCTTCGGCCTCAATGTCGCCGTAGTGGGGTTCTCGGCGTCGGCGTTCGAGATGTAGGACATCCGCGACGACCGACGGCCGTTGGATTCCTTGCCGGGCGTGTCGATAGCCGAGTACCCGAGCGCAGTCTCGACATCGTCGGTCTTCTTCTGGTGCATGCCCAAGAACATGCGCTCGGCCAGGTAGAAGGCCGGGTTCAGGATCACTGAGAAGGCGATGGTGATGTGGAGCTGCATGAACAAGTAGGCCATGACCACGGCACCCCAGTCCGATCGGAAGCCCAATGTCGTCAATCCGTTCGCGCCAGGGTAGATGGAGTAGAGCAAGTTGCCCGTGATCTGGCAACCGACCGCCGAAAAAGCACTAGCGGCCAGAATGAGGAACAGAACGCTGATCAAGCCCAAGGTAACGAAAATGATCCGAGGCATGCGAGTCGGGTCGCTGTGCTGGCGCTGCAGGGCCGGGATGACGATGCCGGCGTTGTAGGCGAGTGCCAGGTTGCCAAACATGCCCGCGACCTGCTCGAATTCAAGCTCGGGCGACGGCACGGACGGGTGGCCACGCATGCCGTACATGACGACGGCAACGCCAATGACATCGGCGACGAGCGTGCCAGCGCAACCGGCGAACGCTGCACCAGCTCCCTCCTTGAGTGTCGGGATGAGGCACACGGGCAGACACATGAGCGCCATGAAGCAGATCCAGAAGGGGATCCCGAAGGCGTCCGGGAACAGACCGTCGAGAAGGGATCCACCCAGCACGAGGAACACGCACGGCAACAGCAGACACGAAGCCATCTGCGAGACGACGGCCAGCCAACGACCCCACGGACCCATGCACCATTCGCCCAGGTCGCTGTAGGTCTTGACAGTCTTGGGAGCGAGCAGCATCACGCGGCAAATTGCTACCGACGCGTAGATGTTGGCGAAGGCCATGAAGGCCATACCGATGACAGCGACGACCGGTCCGGACCGCGAGAAGTTGCCGGGCATGCCGAGCGTACCGATGCCGTAGACGCAGCAGAAGACGTTGAGGCAGATCTTGAGGTCCTCCGAAGTGAGGAACTTCTTGTCGCCGGCCATGGTGAACTCGAGGAGGAGACGGACTTGCGAGCCGCGAGGTAAATTGGAGAATGAGGTCCAAGTGGAAGCGAGCTTTACGTGGACCGATGTCAAGAGCGGACAGCTCGCTCCCGAGCTTTGCCGAGATACGGACGACATGTTGAACACATCACCTTCGCTCACAATCTCATCGAGTCGTGTGTCGTACATGTACATGTACCGCTAAACGACACTGTGTTCATCCCAACGGAAGAGACTTCCTATCCGTAGGAATGAAGCTGTAACACCGACGCTTCCGGTGCCGTTGCACCACACGGTCGAGCGATCCGGCCAAAACTGAGCTTCCACACAAATCTGAAGCAGAGGGGATTAAAATCCAGGATTAAAAGGCAACGTTGAAGCGCGAAGACGGGGCTTCAAAAGTTCATCAGCGCTGTCTCCGCAACAACGTTTCGCTATCGACGGGGCCATGCAGGCATGCGGCACGACCATTTCCGACGAGCTTGCGCTTTTTCCCGTGCTCCAAGGTCGATTTGCTTTACAAGGTCTTGCGCAAGCAGCCAGCGCGCTTCAATCTGAAGTGGCTCCACTTTAGACGTCGGTAAGCTTCGATTCCGTGCAGGGGACATTCAGTGCGTGATGCTCTATCATTGATTGGAGATGCAGTAAATCTGAAGCACCACAATCGAGACAAAGCCATTCTGGTGCCATTTCCCGGAGCGCATCTCGCTTCAATCATAAAGTCATCGAAGAAGCATCTCCATTTGGCCTTGGAATCCGGTGCCCTGGGGCAAGCGCAACACGATTAGATCCCGTTCGAGCAGAGACCGTGCTTGGATTTGATACGATGGACGCGTCGACGCATGCCACGTCGGCCAGGCCTTCTGGTGATTTGTTTTCGCGTTGGAGATGTATGCCAGCAAAGCTCTTGGGCCAGCATGTCAGTAATCCACGTTGCCAGAGGTATTGCAGCATTTCAACTACGTGTACTACGTAGACCGGGAAATCCTCTGGCAGCTGGTTGCTAGCCTTGACTACCAGTAGCTCACTGCTGAAGTTGCAGACAGACTTCAAAGCGCGAAAATATATCGCGGCAGCTGGGATTCAAGCCGTGTTAAACTCTGCCAGCTGGGCGTCGAAGATCGATGGTGCGTTTTGTCAAGTCCACAGTTCATTTTGAATGCCATCAGAGGGCGAGCAGCACCTAAACTGCAAGCAAGACCAGCATACGTCCTCCGTCGGCGCACAACATCCCTGGCGATCAACCCACTCCAAAGTCCACCAACAAATCCAAAGACACAATCCACAAAGTATTGAGACTACAGGGCGACTGGAAACTCTTTCTGTTGTCAAGCTTCTAGTTTGATCCACACCAGAAAACAGTTAGCTTTGATTGTGGTGTTACCACCTGAATCCACAAGGAGAACGAGAACATCCTCTTCGCCTAGGTTACTTCACCTCGCGAGCAGTCTCAAACTGCATCATCTGGTTTGACATTGAATGAATTCGTCGTTGAAACACAGCCAACCTGGTTAAATTGCTCGCCCAACCCGTGCTTTGCAGCACCATCGGTACTTAGCCGAGGGTGTTGCCGGCCATGGCCCAGTTGCCGCCGTCCACGTCGTCCAAGTTGAGGAAGATGCGATCCGCCGGAATCTTGAGCGCCTCGGCGGCCGTGGCGGTCAGCGACGCTGCCGTCTTCGGGTTCAGCTCGGGGCTGATGCGGCCGATGCTGCGGATGTGGATGAAGGCGCACGGCTGCAATTACAAACACATTTTTTAAATGTGAGATCCCAAAGTTATGTGCTAAACATGCATTTTCTTACGGCATCGGACGCCTGGAAGATCATGTCCTTCTCCAGGTCCAACTGCACCATCAGGTACTGCTCCGGCTTGCCCAGGGCGGCGGAAAGCGCCTTGGACAGCGCCTTGAGCGCGGCGGAGACGTCCACGCTGGCCTTGGGGACATTGCTAGACACGTGCACGAACGGCATCTTGGTTGGGAAGATTATCGAATGATATGCTTCAAAACAGTTTGATTGGGTTTTATTTATGCTGTCTCAAGGTCCTGGTCATCTCTTACTGCTTGGGGGCCGGGATGAGGCTGCCGCCCTTGGCCCAGTTGGTGCGCGGCACGTCGTCGATGTTCATGAAGATGCGATCGACGGGGACGTTCAGAACCTGGCTCACGGTCTGCGTCAGCACCGACGCCGTCTGCAACCGAAAACAACGTGGTCAGCTACGCCAGATAAGCTCAGCTGCAGTCGCAGTATTTCCTCACCGTCGGGTTGTGCTCCGCGTCCACCTTGCCAATACTCTTGAGATGGATCATGGCGCACGGCTACAAGGAACAGATAAACATCACAACTCAGTTTTCAATAAATTGAATCATGCCGACTCCACCTACGTCGTCCGTAGCCTGGAACAGCATATCTGTGTCCAGGTTCAGGTGCACCATCACCACCTGCTCGGACTTCCTAGCGCCGTCGCTACCGCCTTGGAGATGGCCGCCATGGCCGCCTTCTTGTTCACGCCGGCGCTCGCCACGTTGCTCGTCACGTTCACGTTCGGCATCTTTACAACAAAATCGAAAATGACTAGCAACTTTAAATACCGTCATCATACCGATATCAAACCCTTTCCAACCCGATCATACCGATATCTAAACCTTCCCAAATCGATATCTAATAAAAACCGGTACAACCTTCAGTACCGTTTGGGTGGCCAGACAAAGGAAAGGGGATCTCACGGCACCATGGCGGAGGAGGTGGCTCGCTCGCGGCAGTATGCGTACCAGCAGAACTCCAACCTGGTGCTGCAGGCGGACAGCGAGTCGCGGCGCCGTCCCGACGAGCCCACGGGCGAGGTGGAGTCTCTGGCGGGTAAGATCAGCTACCGAATGGGCGACCGAGCACAGAAGGCCAAGCCCGAGAGCCGCAAGCGCGGCAAAGGGACGTCGGAGGACGCTGCGAGACGCAAGAAGAAGCACAAACAGGACGAGGGGACCGAAGGCGTGCTGTTTACGTCCTCTGGAGGCCTCGCGGCCGCGCGCAGCAACATCCTAAGGGAGAGCTCGGCCTTTGAAGCGTCGGCCTACAAGCCCAAGAACCAGGCCAGCCAGGACGCCTACGAGCTGCTTCTAGGCGTCGTGGCTCACCAATTAGGAGACCAGCCGGGGAGATCCTGGCCGGTGCAGCCGAAGAAGTGCTGGCTATCCTAAAAACGACAATTATAGGGACGACGAGAAGCACAAGGAAGTGCAGAAGCTGCTGAAGGCCATTCCGACCCATACTTTCAGTCAGATTGTAGCTGCAGGGAAGCGGATCACCGACTTCTTTCCAGAGCAAAACGGAGAGAAACAAGAAGAGAAACAGGAGGAGGACGAGGAAGAAGTGGACAAGGAGATGGGCGTCGCTGTTGTGTTTGATGAGGAGGAAGAAGAGGAAGAGTCCGATCTGGATGAAGTCAGAGAGGAAGAACAGGACGACAGCGAAGAAGAAACGACCACGGAAGCAGGACGCGAAGCGATGAAGATGAACGACGAACATGACGAAGAAGACGAGGCAGATGCTCGCTACAGACTGGATGTGCACGCTATCGACGCGTTCTGGCTGCAGCGCGAGCTGTCGAAGTTTTACAAGGATGCAGAAATCAGTGCGAAACTGGCGGAAGACGTGCTGGGTATCCTGAAGGAAGCTGGGAGCGACCTCAGCGCGTGTGAAAACAGACTGGTATTGCTGTTGGATTACGACAAGTTCGATTTTATTAAGCTGCTGTTAGAGAATCGAGCGAAAGTGCTGTATTGCACGCGTCTGAAGCAGGCACAGGACGATGCAGAACGACGTAGCATCGAAGAGGAAATGGTCGCGGACGAAACGCTAAATGATGGCGAAGGGAAGGCTATCCTCGATCAGCTGCGCTCGACAGCATCGGCAGATTCGTGGATGCAGGATCGAATTGGCGCTATGGAGACCACATCTCGTGCCGAGGCGAACAAACTGCGCAAGTTGCAGCAAAAGCAGGTGGAAAACGCGGTTCAGCAAAGGAGGAAGATGCAGACTCCGATGTTGATATGGAGGATGCTGGTAGGGAAGACGTAAAGGAGGAAAGTGAGGGTGCTCCCAAGAAGAAACCTCAACACTACGTTGATGTGGAGTCGCTAGCCTTCCAGGAAGGTGGACATTTGATGAGCAACCGCGAATGCCGCCTCCCCGAAGGCACGTGGCGTGCTCAGAAGAAGGGATACGAAGAGGTCCACGTGCCGGCCGTTCGAACGAAAATGGCTGTAGCGGAGGAAAAGGCTCGTATCAAAATTTCTACACTGCCCAAGTGGGCTCAGGGTGCGTTCAGGAACATGGAATCGCTAAACCGAGTGCAGTCCAAGATGTTCCCCGCAGCCTTCGAAACGAGCGAGAACCTGCTTCTATGTGCCCCCACTGGTGCTGGTAAGACTAACGTCGCCATGCTGACGATCTTGCACGAGGTGATGAAAGCGCGTGACCCGGAGACTGGTGAGCTTGACTTGAACTCGTTTAAGATTGTTTATGTGGCCCCGATGAAGGCTCTTGTGCAGGAAGTGGTGCTAAACCTGTCGGCTCGACTGTCTAGCGCCTATGGGATTCAAGTGCGAGAGCTGTCAGGAGACCAGAACCTATCGCGTGAACAATTATTTAACACACAGATCATCGTCACGACGCCGGAGAAGTGGGATATTATCACTCGAAAATCTGGCGATGATCGTACGTACACCCAGCTCGTGCGATTAGTGATCATTGATGAGATTCACTTGCTGCACGACACGCGTGGTCCAGTGCTGGAAGCTCTAGTTGCGCGTACAATCAGAAACGTAGAGGCAACCCAGCAGATGGTGCGCCTGGTGGGTCTTTCCGCCACACTGCCAAACTACGAGGACGTCGCTGCGTTCCTCCGTGTAGATCCAGCTAAAGGTCTCTTTTACTTTGATTCCAGCTATCGCCCTGTGCCGTTGCAGCAGCAATACATTGGCATCATGGAGAAGAAGGCAGTCAAGCGTTTTGCACTGATGAATGAAATTTGTTACGAGAAGGTGATAGAGCAGGCGGAGCTGGATAACCAGGTATTGATCTTCGTCCACTCCCGAAAGGAAACTGCGTCGACCGCGCAGGCTCTGCGAGACTTGTTTGTGGAAAATGATACCCTCGCTCGACTGATCAAACCTAACTCTGCATCAAGCGAAGTTTTGCTGCAGGAAGCCGAGAAGATTGATCGCAACGATGACTTGAAGGACTTGCTCCCGTATGGCTTTGGCATTCACCATGCTGGTATGAAGCGCCAAGACCGTACCTTGGTCGAAAATGCGTTTGCTGATGGCCACTTGAAGGTTCTGGTAAGCACATCCACTCTTGCGTGGGGTGTTAACTTGCCGGCACACACTGTCATTATCAAGGGCACGCAGATTTACAACGCTGAACGTGGAGACTGGTGCGAGCTAAGTCCGCTGGATATTCTGCAAATGCTGGGTCGTGCTGGTCGTGTCCAATTCGACACACAGGGCGAGGGCATTATCATTACGCAACATTCCCAGCTAACCTACTATTTATCGTTGATGAACCAACAACTGCCCGTTGAGTCCCAGTTGATGGGGAGGCTGGCAGACAACTTGAACGCTGAAATTGTGGTTGGTAGTGTGCAGAATGTAGCCCAGGCAGCGACGTGGCTCGGCTACACGTACCTGTTCATCCGCATGCTGCGTAATCCGACATTGTACGGCATCTCCATCGCGGATCGCAAAGCTGATCCGCACCTTCTGCAGTATCGCACCGACCTGGTGCACTCGGCAGCGACGCTACTGGCGAAGCATAATTTGATCAAGTACGAGCGACGCTCGGGCTTGTTCCAAGTGACGGCTCTTGGTCGAGTGGCGAGTCATTACTACATTGCGCACGACTCGATCAGTACGTACAACGAGTACTTGAAGCCTCATATGTCGGATATTGAGATTTTACGGTTGTTCTCGCTCTCAAACGAGTTCAAGTACGTCATTGTTCGGTCAGAAGAGAAGCTGGAGCTTGTAAAGCTCTTGGAACGTGTGCCAGTTCCTGTGAAAGAATCTTTGGTCTCCAGTGCCCCGGAAGTATCGCCGCAGGAAGCGGGTCTGCGAAGGTGAACGTTCTGCTGCAAGCCTATGTTTCACGATTAAAACTAGATGGTTTTGCGCTGCTTGCAGACATGGCGCACATTCATCAGTCAGCAGCACGTATTTTCCGAGCCCTGTTCGAAATTTGTTTAAACCGTGGGTGGGCCTCACTGGCTGAGCGAATGCTCAGCTTCTGCAAGATGGTAGATAAGCGAATGTGGCTATCGCACTCGCCTCTTCGACAATTCGTCCCTGGGATCTCAGAGACGATCCTTAAACGCATTGAGAAAAGATATTTCATGGGATAAGTACAACGACCTAGAACCTGCTGATCTAGGTCAACTTATTAACAATCCACAGTATGGAAAGCAGCTTTATAAGCTAATCCATCAGTTCCCAAAGCTGGAGCTTTCAGCTCATGTCCAGCCGATTACAAGATCGATGCTGAAGGTGGATTTGGTGGTCACCCCGGACTTTGAATTCACGCGGGAAGTCCATGGCAACGCTGAAGGCTTTTGGATCTTCGTTGAAGATGTCGATGGAGAAACCATTTTGCATCATGAATGGCTGTTGATCAAGCGCCGATTTGCTTCGCAGGAGACCTACTTAAGCTTCACGATGCCTTTGTTTGAGCCCTTGGCGCCGTTGTACTACATTAAGGTAATCTCGGACAAGTGGATTCACTGCGAGAGCTCGTTGCCAGTGTCGTTCCACAAGCTCATTCTGCCGCACAAGAACACACCGCCGACAGAGTTGTTGGATCTCCAACCGCTCTTTGTGAACAATACTTTGTTGAAACTTGCAGGTGGCAAGAAGAAGATAGCAGAGGCGATGCTGAAGTCGGTATCGAACGCCCGTCAACTGTCAAACCCATGGCGGTTTAAGCGCTTTAACCCCATCCAGACTCAAGTACTACCTCGTTTGTTGGAATCAGAGAGTAATCTGTTCATCGGATCGCCACCTGGAAGTGGCAAGGGTGTCTTGGCGGAGGTTGCAATTATGAAGACGCTGCTTTCATTGGGTCAGCCTGACCCTAAAAGCGAAGAGTTTGGTGAGCACTTGCTTGTGTATTTGACTCGAAAGAAGCCAGTTGCCGTGAGAAATACGACGACTGGAATGGTAAGTTTGGCGAGCTGAGCTACTGGCGACAGAACGTCGTCGAGCTCACTGGTGACTCTACTGCTGATTTACGCTTATTAGCGAGTGCAAACATTCTAATCGCCACGCCGACCCAGTGGGATGTGCTTTCTCGTCGTTGGAAGCAGCGTAAACGTATTCAAAACGTCCGTCTGTTGCTTTTAGATGAGGCTCACTTCGTCGGTGGCGGAGAGTACGGACCCACCATTGAGATTGTCATGTCACGAATGCGCTTTATTGCTGCTGACATGGAGAAGAAAAAGAAAGCCGCCGGCGAGCGAGGCGGACGGATGCGTATCATTGCCATGAGCAATTCCATCGCCAACGCCCGTGATGTGGGCGAGTGGCTGGGTGCGAGCGCTTCTGAAGGCATCTTTAACTTCCACCCGAACGTTCGTCCGCAGCCTCTTGAAATTCGCGTGCAGGGCTTCGAGATCAATGACTTTTCGTCCCGTATGCTTGCGATGGCAAAGCCACTGTACAACACCATCGCTAACCAGGCAGAAAAGAAGCCTGTGGTGGTGTTTGTGCCTTCCGCGAAGCAAGCTCAACTCAGTGCAATCGACTTGATTACGTTTGCCTTGTCAGAGAACGATCCACAGAAGTTTGTGTCTCGTTCTGCGAAGGATAAGGTCGAGTTACCTCTGGAAGATGCGGCTTTACTACACACTATGGATAATGGCGTGGGCTATTGCACAGATACGATGGCTACACGGAATCGAGAGTACGTACTAAACCGTTTCGCGACCGGGAAACTTCAAGTGTTGATCGTGCCGCAGTCGATGGCTTGGGAGCTGCGGAGTGCACAGATTAACGCATTTATGGTAGTCATTATGGGCACGCAGTTCTATGATGGCCGCGAACACCGCTACGTGGACTACCAGTTGGCTGACGTGTTTCAGATGACCAAGTTTGCCAACCACACGGCTTCGCCTTCCGTCAAATGTGTACTGTTCTGTCATGCATCTAAGAAAAGTTCTATGCCAAGTTCTTATACGACCCACTGCCGTTGGAGTCGCAGCTCGAACATTTCCTCAGCGACCACATTAATGCTGAGATTGTGACAAAGACAATCGAAAGCAAACAAGACGCGGTGGACTACCTCACGTGGACCTTCATGTACCGTCGGTTCATGAAGAATCCAAACTACTACAACTTACAGGGCGCTACCAATGTGCACTTGTCAGATCATTTGTCTGAATTGGTAGAGACTACTGTTAACGCATTAGAGGAATCGCGATGTATCCAGGTCGTTGAAGAAGAGGAGGATGAAGAAAATGAGGGCGAGGAGCGTCTGGTTCCGCTGAATCTTGGTATGATCGCTGCGTACTACTACATCAAGTACACAACGATCGAGCTGTTTGCTTGCAGTCTCAAGGCGGACTCGAAGGTGCGCGCGTTGCTGACAATCTTGTCATCTGCTACCGAGTTTAGTGACTTGCCTAGCCGATACGGCGAAGACAAGAAGCTAGAGTCGCTAGCGAAACATCTCAAATTCCCAGTTGCGGCTGGAGGAGACTACGGCCAAGCACACGTCAAGACAAACGTGCTGTTGCAGGTTCACTTTAGCAAGCAACACGACCGCTTGAGCCCAGCGTTACGTCAGGATCTTGACTACATTCTACGGCATGCGGTTCGCCTTCTGCATGCCATGGTGGACGTGATCAGTTCCAACGGATGGCTAAAGCCTGCGTTGGCGGCGATGGATCTTGCGCAGATGGTAGTGCAGGCGCAATGGAGCAGCGATTCCCCACTGCTACAGATTCCATTCTTCACCCTAGACATGCTTAAGAAATTGTCTAAGATGGACCTGGAGGAAGAGGTCGAGACGCCGGTAGACATTCTGAGTATGGAGGATGATGCTCGTAAGGAGCTGCTACCCCTCGACACTTCGAAAATGTCAGCCGTGGCCAAGTTCTGTAATGCCTTCCCGGACGTCACTGTGCAGACTAAGGTCATGCAGGACGGAAAGAACCTTCCGCAGGGCTCTACTGTTAGTGTGAAGGTCCAGTTAGAGCGTGAAGGCGCTGACGAGGAGGATGAAGACGAAGAACCGGACGAGTCGAAGGAACTTGGTCTCGTAAACGCGTGCCATTACCCAGTGAAGAAGGCGGAGAACTGGTGGGTAGTGTTAGGAGATGCCAAGAAGAATGCGTTGCTGAGCATCAAGCGCGTGCCTTTCGCGAGCGCTCGAGCAAATGTGGCATTGCAGTTTGCTGCGCCGGATGAGATCGGCGCGCACTCCTTCCAGCTCTACGTCATCTGCGATGGCTACGCTGGCTGTGACCTTGAGAACGAAGTGAAGGTCACAGTCGTGCAGGCCGAGAGCACCGACGAAGAGGAGGAAGAGGATGATGAGGAATAAGAAGCGATCAACGCTAACACAAACATTCACATCCACATTTTATCGTAAACTAACTTGGATCTAAAGTGCTGCGGAAATTGCTTGGGTTGGCGGAGTGGAGCCTTCCAGCTCCTCTTCTTCCGTCTCACTAGCCGCAGCTTTGTGTCTTTGGAGATGTGGCGCATGGAAGCCGCCAGTTCGCGACTTCAGCTTGCGAGCAGCTTCTGTGGATGCAGCATTGAGATACCCAGCAGCTTTGAATACACCTGCACGAAGTTGTTGCTGTCGAGTTTTGCGTTGGTTGTTGCCAACATCGGAGGCACTAGCGCAGCTATTGCTTCTCACTTGTTTGTCAGGAAGATCGCCGCATTCCAGTGCCAGACCAGCAGGAGCACTCTTGTTCTCGTCACAGTAAGGACTGTCCAGGTAGCTCTCGTCGCTGGCGACTGTAGAGGTGGTCGAGCCTGATCGCACGAAGTGAAGACCGCCACTGAGCTTCCTCTTTGCGTCCTGTAGCGTCTTAGACATCATGGCTGGGCTCATCGTGACGTTCACACTTAGCCGGTGGCTGGCGAAGTTGATGCTGGTATTCCTCGCACGCCTCCAGTGGCTGGCTCCAACAGCCCCGCATCAGACCCGCGGCGACGATGAAGCTCAGGCGAGTAACCTTCATCGTCGCTGGAGAAGTCTCCATCGCCATCATCGTCCAGATTCTGATTCCGCGCTCTCGACAGCGAACGCGTCCGTGCCTTAAAAGTAGCTAACGACAATGCCGTCGGCATGCCTGCAGACCCAGCTCCAGAACACGTGCGAGCTTTCTGTCGTCGCCATTGAGGCGCCCGCGGCAACAAACTTGGCCGCAGTGGGGATCCTGTTTCCCCCTTCTCATCCTTCTCTGGCTCTTGGTTGGAAATGAATGGGTTCCCAGCTGTCCTGGTCGGCGGCGTGAACAAAATGCTGTCTGTGTGCGGGGACCAGCTCGTCTCGGGGCCAAGAGTCTTGACCTCTTCTTCGCTCTCGTCACTCTCTTGCCTCTGTTCCTGAAAGAATACTTTGGGTCTCATAGGGGACGAGATACTAACTCGAGTTAGTGGCGACAAGTAGGCTGGGGGCGATGGTTCCGAGCATGGCGACACCAATGTCAACGCTTCCTGCGTCCTGTTCTCATCCTGAACTTGAAAATCTAGCAGTCCTGGTAGCTGCAACTCGTCCTGCTCTTCATCACTCGAGTCCTGGCTGGCCTCGTCCCACGACAATCGCTCCACCAGCTCCAGCGGGTCCACCGTCATCGATGCCATGTCTTCCTGTTCCTGTTGGGGCTCCACGTCCTCCCCGAGACTGCCGAAGAGCGCGTCCTTCTCCCCGTCCGAGTGCGAGCTCCAGCTGGCTACGTCCCATTGCTCCTCGCAACTGTCGGCGCGCTCTCTCGCCGCCCAGAGCGCCATCGTTCAGCAGCGCTCTATACGAGGAATTTAGGAACTGCCGACCGCGTATCTGACCTTGCGGCCGTTTTATGCAGAATAAGACGCAGCTGATTGGTCGTAACACCCAACAGCTGGTGGTTTGCATGGGACGGGCCCGTTGAGTCCCGCTGGATGGCTACAGACCGCTGGACGAGTGCAATTGCGGTCTGGCTTGGATGAACTTCTGGTCCATCGACCAGCAATTGCCGCAGCATGACATGTTGACACCTGTTCGAGGTCTCCACAAACCAAGTCTGGATAAGGCACAGGCCGCTTGAGGCCCAGGACGAGCCTCACAACTGCGCGCTTTTGTCGTCGTTTGGCTGTCAGAGCTCCTGGCCCCAGGTCTCGCCTAGAAAACGGCCAGGATTTGCGGCCCGAGCGTCAAACATGCGATCCAAGCAGCGTCGTCGTTCGGCTTCGGGTGCGGTTTTGCCGCTTTCTTCAAAAGCAACCGAGTGCTGCACGTGCTTGCTGGCAATCCGGCGCCGGTTGCAGTCGTGCTGTGTCATCTCACGGCACGCCCTCAAGATCCAGCCATAACCAATCAGGACAAACACGCCACGCTGCCACACTTGTCAAGCACCTGTTGGGGGCTTCTTCTGGGCCATGCGGAGCCAAACAGACCTTGGAACCGACCTCTTTTGCGCTGACACGTCCTGGCAAACGGTAGAAGCGAAGCGAAGTCAACGTCGCAGCCTTGGATAAGAAAAAGGGATCTTTCCTTCGCGACGATGAAATGCAGACGTCGTCCATCGCGCGGTATGCTGTCAGAAGAAGCTATTCGACTCTTTCCACACCGAATTTCGGTGACCAGCTCATACGAATATAGTTTCTTAGATACTGTACCACATGAATCACTTGTCTGTTGGCACGTTGATTCCGATCTTCTTGAGCAGCGCTGCGGTCTCGGGTGTAGCTGCATCGATAACAAGGCGACACGATAATTACGCTCTTACGATCATTGCAGATCATTAGATGAGCAAAGCCTACCTGAGACCGGCACGTCAAATGGCGAGTGCGGATCACTCATATCCAGTACTTTAGCTCTCCGTTTCCGCTTTGGCGTCAAGTACGTTGAGTTCCCTGGTACGGACTCATTGCTAGTAGACCCAAACATTTCATCTTGCTTTGAAATCTACGTCAGAGTGAAAAACAAATTGCTGTCAGAAACATAGAGCGTAATATTTTACTTCCTTCTTACCTCAAACTCCAAGCGATCCTCATCAAGCTTGACAGCTTGCTCTTGCAAGAGCTTGCGCTCGTTCTCAAGATTTCTCCTCATAGCAGCCAGCTCTCGTTTTTCACGTTCCAACTCTTCCATTGAATTCGCTGTAGGCGAGTCACCGGTAGCGTTATTGGACTTGTTAGTTCGCCCACGCAACAGATCCCGCGTCTTGGCTGCAAGTTTGCCATGGATGACTCGGATATCTTGAGCAGGCGACGTCAAAGACGCTTGCAGCAGCTGATCCTGCTCATGGATAATGTCATGAGCGTCTTCCAGCTTTTTGTGCAAAAGCTTTATCACTTCTTTGTCACTACGAGCCTCAGCAGAAGGCATCTCGTTCAGGATAATATGCTCGAGCTGCTTCAACTTATCGTCAAGGGCCTCCATCGATTCGGTAAGATATTTTGGAAGACCTTGCTTCGTGGCCGTGTTAAATGGCGTCGGTGTGAAGTCATCGATTGGAGCACTAGCGAGTCTTTCCAACTCAGCAGCGTCACCTACCAGATTTTTCCTAAAGTGAAGATAAAGATCATGAGAAAATCTATCCAACCGACACTGATAAAGCATGTCATACGTACTGGGCAAGAAATAGCTGCACGGCTTTCTTGTACTGAGACGTGAGCGATTCTAACTGGCGTTGCAGAACATCGTAGCTCTTTGCCAACGCGTCGTTATCGAACAGCAGTTCCGCCTTCTTCCGCTCCAAGTTCTCCATGATTTTCTTCGTAAGTTTGCTCTCCTTGGACTGGCTGACAGCGGCAACGTTCTTTCTTTCCAACACGCCGTTTAAAGGCTTGGATATCGCCATACCCTGCAGAACATCTTTTATAAGCCAACCGTCTCCTTCCCTACTTGTACTGATTGCTACTAGTACCTTCTTCTCTTTGGCGGACCGTGCAACTGAATCCTGCAGACTTTTTCGCAGACGCGCGTAGTCGACATCCTTTCTCCGCAGCTGCGCCTTGTACGCCGTCTCTACGCCTTGCAGTCTGTTCAACACACGCCAACATCAGTCCACCTGCTACGTCTAATAAAATCCAGTGCATACCTCGCGCAGTTCACTTCCAAAGACTTTTCTCCGTCTGCAGCGTCTTCCTCTCGGTCTTTAATGCCTGTTCCTTGGCCTTAAAGATATTGGCCTGCTGTGCACTGTTCTGCTTGAGCGTCTCTAGCTCTGATGTCAAGGTATTAACCACGTGTGTCTTTCTGTCTAGTTGCTTCTCCATCCTGTCGATGGTCTCGCTCAGTCGGTTTTGGTGCTCCAGCTCGCGGTTCCTTACATAGAGCAAGTAGTTGACGAGGTCCAGCACTTCTCGCACGTTCTTCTCAGCCTCTTGCTGCAGTTCTGTCTGCTTTTCAGTCTGCACCAGCTTCACAAGGTTTTGTAGGTTCAAAGTGCACACAGAGTCCACGTCGTCCTGCGGGTCCTTGAGGCTGGACAGGATCCTCCTAGTGGTATTGTCTGGGCCACTTTGGTTGGGTCCTAGAGCTCCAGAGAGCGCCACCACGTGCTGCAGCTGCTCATTCAGATACTCCTGACTGTCCTGCAGCGATTGGCTGGGCGGTAGATGCCAGGAGCTGGTGGTATCTGTCGTGGCGGAGGCCCAGCGCATGACTGTAGACACACTGTTAACGGTCTCAGACTCTTCCTGCTCTTTCTCCTCCTCGGACAGGGCCGCACTTTCTGGAGCATCTGCAGCAGAGCGAGCACGTTTAGCAGGGTGGAAAGCAGAGCTAAAGTCCATCGCGTAGCCGCCTCCTGAGCCAGAGAACTCGTCGCGAGAGCGCCGCGGTCGAGAGCCTTCCATGGGTTTGAATTTTGCGCGTTTTTAGCAGTATACACCGGGACAACTATTTGAGTATATACAGATAAAGTTTCGTTTCGAATTCGTTTTGAAGTGAGGTACATTGATGCCATTTAGGGAACCCTAACGTCTTCTAATGTCCGTTCCAGCTGACGCCTCTAGATCATCAGCTGGCTGTCGCTCGAGGTGCTGGACCCCAAGCAGCTACATGCAGTTACACTGTGCCACCATTGGGGCTCGAAAGCCCCTCATCATTTACAGTCTCTACCCAGTGATCGAGGTCACCTGCGGCGTGGTCGAGTGCACGTGTCCATCGTAGATCCAGGGATCCCAGCTGTTTGGGATCAAATTGCATACTTCGGCGCAGATTCATGGCAATATTGGCCAGCGAGTCCGCGGTCTTGTTGTACATCCGCAGATGGTGCGTCCAGGAAGCAACTCCGAGCTTGTCGGCTAACCGGCGGCTCTGCCAGTACAAATGTTTCAGGTGTGTTGCCCGTGGAGGTTTCCTCGTCTGATGTTGCCTGATAATCAGTTGGCTGTCTCCTACAACATGCAGTGGCGCGTAATTGTGCTTATCGGCTGCCTTCAATCCATTCAAAAGCCCTAGGTTCTCGGCGATATTGTTCGTCGTTGTCGTCGCCGCGTATGACATGCTGAAAACCCAGCACACTTCAAAGGATTCCAGCGATAGCCCCAGTTGGATGACGACCGCCCCACTTCCGCCTGGCCCAGGGTTGCCACGAGAGCCCCCATCGAAGAAGAGGATATATCGACAAGTTGTGGCAACTCGAAGGGGGTTACTAGTAGGTATCCAGGGTGAGTGTAGTGCAATTTGCAGCACCATCTCTGCTCGTTGTAGTTGTGGATGTGGCCGTAGATAGTTTGATACCGTTCTGTAAGCCGTACGGAGTCGCAATTGTAGCCGGGCGTGGTGGTGAGCTGAGGTCACGTCATTGAGAGAATCAAAGTGCGCAACTCACCACCTCCACACTGCATTAAAATTAAACGCGGCTCAGACGCGCCACAAACTGTCGGCCAGGATTTCCACTTGTTCATCAAGTAACAACCGTTCACTAGGGCAAAGCAGTGGAAATTCCGAGTCTACAATCGCCCAAATCCCTGCCGGGATGTTAGGAAGTCTGAGTGCAAAGACCGCCTTCTCCAGTGCTGCCGTGAGCATCCCGTACGCTACCCAGCGTCCAACAAAGGTCCGGCGTAGTTCTTGGGCACCAGGACAGGACCAAAAGATGTGGTGATGATCTACCCGTCCTAGTCAGACGCAACTCGAGTGCGGGCACCCCACGGCTTCGCGGTTAATATCATACGCGGAGAATGCGTGGTGCTTTAGCCGGAGTAGGATTTGCTCTCCCCAGGGATTTAACCCAACGATCCGCCTTATCCTGCGCCACTCCAGGATGCCGAGGCCTCCTGCCGCTTCTGTGCTGTGCTGCATCCTTTTTCCAGACGACTTCTTGCCGACCGAGCACCTTTTGCCGCCGAGGCTGCAGCAATGGCCGACTTGTATTGTGCACGACTCCGAGCCCACCTTCTCTTGTCTACCCATAGGCAAACCATGCGTGTAAGCATCGGGTGGGGGTGAACATCTCGGACTCGAGTCTCGGGTGGAAGCTATCTGTGAGCTATTTAGTTAAATGGAGATGACCGTCGACCTCGTGCTCTCCGCAGAGTCCGTGCCCGCTAAAAGCAATATGCACCAGTATGATCTCGGACCCACACAGCTTCGCAGTAGTTGATTGATCTGCCGGAACCGTAGTCTATCGCACGTCTCCTTCTGCTTGTCCAGCAAAAAGTAGAGCCGGAAAGTTGGCTATCAATGCATGGACGAATGATAACTGTTCACCGCGCCGCTCTGCCCGGAAAGCTCGGTAGGAGACAGAGGATAACAGACCGGTGGAGTTACCTTTCCACTACATGATGTCGCGCACGTAGATAGCCTTGGCGCAGACATTTGGGAACGCCGTCGATGCCGAGAGGCGAGCACCGGTGCTGGTGAAGAGCCGAAGCTCGTCACGTTCCACGAAAGGGTGTCGTGACTTAGTAGTTGTTGGATGGAAGAGGCAAAAGTAGTAGTGATTCATTAAGGTCATCGACTGTGCCTCAGACCATTGGTTGATGGATGGGGCACTCCCTCGTAGAGTTCCACCAAGGAGGGTTCCTACGCCGTTCCAAGCCGTCCATCAGTCTAGTCGTGCCTTGGCACAACAAGGGAGCCACTCCAGACATTGCTCCGTCCGGAGATATTAAAAGGCGTAGGAAAACGTGTCAGCGAGTGCTTGGCGAAGGTTACGTCCATCCACTTGTACTCTGGCTCCCGTCCAGGTGCCCGGTAGTCCTTCGCAGTATTCGAAAAAGCTGGAGACAGCTATCGCCACTGATCGCTGCATGTGGAGCTCAGTCGGTCCGCAGTAGTGTGCCACATGGTGGAGCGCCAGCACTCCGTTGATTATGGGTCTCCGTCATGCACGGGGTGAGGTAAACCGTTGGAGGAATAACTGCGGCTGAGTTGGAGACGAGAATGTCTCCAACAATATGTCGAGCCCGTGTTCCAGTTAATGCCCATTCGGAAATGGTTGTAGCCGCCATTGCCATGAACTCTACCATCAGATTTGGCACTGCGAGACCGCCCTGGGTTCGTGGCAGGCTTGCGAGATCCGTATCCAGCCACGCTTTTGCGCCACCGACATCCACAGTGAATACTCCGTGCCATACGAAATTTTTGATCATTCGGTCAAATTGATTAAGCACGGCAGTAGACGGCTACGCGTGCCTGGCGATAAATGTCAGTTTGGCGATAATTATCGCTGCCGCTATGCAACTGCGCTGATCGACGGTTGTGATTTTCTGTGACGCAAGGTGCAAACGAGCGTTAAGTTGGGACCTGGCTTTGGCCCAAGTTTTGTTCGAGTACTGACGGGTTCCCACTTGGATTCCGAGATAGCGTGCATGCTGGTTGACTGACTGATAGCTCAGCGGAGAAGGTAGAGCAATCTCTCCAGCCCTGCCGTTTTCATTCAGGGGATCACTAACGTTTTCTGCTCATTCAAAGTTAGACCGGACCCGAGGCCAAAACCCGTGGTAATTGTCAGTAAATACGCCACTTTCGTTGCCGCGTGGAGATAGATCGCCGTATCATCGGCATACCCAGCAATTTTCAATTCCACTTCTCCACTTGCAGAGTGTAGTTTGATTCCATGTAATTCCGGGTCGCCGTCAACTTTACGGTAAAGATGCTCCAAAGCTAGAATGAAAAGCAAAGGCGCGAGCGGGCAACCCTGCCTAATTCCACTTGTGACTGAGACTTTCCGCGAATGTGCCCCATTTGCCAGGAAGCGCGGTGACGTGTTAGTGTGGAGCCATTCAATTGCAGTGACAAACCGTCCCGGGTATCCGTGCCGTCGAAGCTCCTGGATCAAGAAGATCCTATCCACAGAGTCATAGGCCTTTTGAAGTCCACCAGCAAGGCGATGACATCTGCTTGCAATTTGTCGACAGACGCCGCATTCTGAGCTACATCAAACAGATCAATCGTTGTGTGTATCGTGCGATTTGGTACAAAGCCATTCTGGTTGTGATGTATACGGTCGTCCAGGCTGGCGCTCACCCGGGTTGCCAGCATGCGGGCTAATACCTTGTAGAGTGAGTTCAGTAAAGCTAAAGGGCGATAATTCTGCGGGTTGGTATGAATTTATGACTTCTTCAGCGAGAAAATATCAGCTTCCAAAAACGATCGAGGGAAAAACCCTGCCTTGTACCAAGCATTGAGCACAACGTGCATAATAGGAATGAGCACTTCGGCATATTCCCGGTACCGCCCGTTCCCCAATCTGTCCGGTCCTGCTGCCTTGCCATCTTTGCAGGCAGCAATGGCAGCAGCAATCTCGGTCTCAGTGAACTCATCGTCGATCTCGATTTGGCGCAATGTGGGCTGGTCTACCTGAGACATCCACTGTAATACTGTATCTCGATGCTGTTGGGAAGCAGGCGCTTGGTTAAGTACCGGGTTCCACGCATCTGCTAACTTGTCTGCTTTAGCATGCACTCCTCTTTGAGGACCTCCTTCCGCCGGGTCCAGACGATGAATCGTGTACTCTGCAAATTTTCTTGGGGTCCGTCGGAATAATGATTTTACAGTTTTGCCATCCTAGTATGTCGCCTCCCTGAAGACACGACGTTGTCGCAGCGCAGCCTTGTCCCGTATGCAATTTGCAATGGCATTCCGGACGCGAGTTAGCGGACAGCCCCCAGCAGTTTCTTGTAGTGGAAGACCATCGAGGCGGTCCGTAATCCCTTCAACAGTGACCGGCGCCCTCTAACTTGCCAAGCTGCCAAGTGAGCTCTTGCTGTCAAATTAAGAACTGCCATTGAATGAAGACTAGCTATCGTTTCTCCTCCTGTGGCCTAGCTTAACGAAGTGGGGAGCACCCAAACAAACTAGAGATGAAGCCAGGTGCATGACGTAACCTGGGTGCAGGTGACATTCTCCCCATGATAGCGAAGACTTCAGTTAACATGGGAAGATTCTGCGGATGTTCACTCGCGACTGAGTCGTTCCGGTGTCGAGCAACACGGTACGGTTGTCGTAGACGACTTTAATCGGGTATGGACCCCTCGCCACGTGATCGACTTTGCGACGGTCTCGGGCCGGAACTCGTAGAATCACCTGGTCACCGATTTGATAAAAGTGTTGAATTCTCTTCATGTTTTCTCGATCGTTCTCTTGCATGATGGCGGCAAACCTTTGCTTCGACAAGAAGCTCCAGTTCGCGAAATGGAGCTGCCGAGAGATCAGATCTTCGCCAAACAGAAGCTGGGCAGGGGACGCACGGAGAGCAGAGTGATAACTTGCTCGAATTGAGTACGCAGCGTAGTCGAGAACTGTTTCCAACTGGTCCTTGAGATCAGGTCTAGCCCTCACCATATTCATTATTTCCAAATGGATGCGTTCACAAATGGCGTTTGCTTGAGGGTTTTTGCTGTGATTCTCTTCGACTTGATTGCCATTGAATGAAGTAACAGTTGGAACTCGTCGCCGGTGAACTCAGTGCCTTGATCATGGATCACGCGTTTTGGTCTGGGGTATCGGCATAGCCAAGCACGTTCACAGCTGATAGCCGTTGTCTTGGACGAGCGAGCGCGCTGCACAATTACTTCCAACCAGCGAAATTGGCGTTCAATTGCGGTCAAGCAATAGAAGTCGTCTTTGAGAGTGTTGTAAATATGGTAGCACTTACTCCTGAACAAGCCAAACGGCTAGAGCTGCTGTATTTACGGTAACTTTGGCGAGGAAGCGTGAGAGTTGGAAACCAGAGGACTTCACTACCGACTCTGGTCACGACGTGGACACTTGATAGAAAATTGTGAAGTAAATGTATTTGAACGCTGCTGTATGCCTTTTCGCTACGCGGCTCTCTGCTACGATATCTTAAACGGTTTTTCTGAACGAACGGTGGAGGAGCCACCACAGAGAGGCCCGAGCAGGTCAACGTGCACGACGTCGAACGGATGGTCGTGGTTGCTCATCGGAGTTGGCGGCAAGTGTCCGTAGCCTTGTCTTCCGCCGTATAACTTCGCCCTCTTGCATTGCAGGCAATTTTTGACGTACTTCGAGATTTCAGCTTCCATTCCTGGCCACCAGAACGTGCCCATTGTCTTGAATTGTTTTTCACCGCCGGGATGGAGCAGATAGTCGTGGTATAGTTAGACTAAATTCTTGCGCAGCGACACAGGGACTACAACGCGCTTCTGATAGTGTAGCAAGACAGCACCAAGTGCTGGGCGCAGAGAGTAATCAGGATCGGCTTCGTTATTTTCCAGTCGAGCAATCATGTTCTTTGTTGTAGTGTCTTGGAGCTGGTGTTGTTTCATCACCGCGCCTTCCAGGGGAACTTGTTCGTCAGAGACAGTATACAGCTCTTCTTCAGTGACTTGATGAACGAAGTCGTAGCGGAGCCGTGAAATGCGTCGGCCCCGACGTTTTGCGCTCCGGGGACGTATTCAACCGATAGTCGGTATTTTTCGAGTAGTAGTTTCCAGCGTTTAACTCGAAGTGAGTTCTCTTGCGGGTAGAGAAGGTTTTTGTGGTCCGTGTGAATGACCACAGGAAACCCCAGGAGCATTGTACGATACTTTTTCAAAATCTCGACGACAGAAAACAGCTCTCACTCTATCGTCGAGTATTTTTGTTGCGTTTCCGTCAGTGCACGAGAGAAACAGACAAGGATCCGCTTGCCTTGCACGATAATTCCACCGATCTGCCTGCCGCTAGCATCAGCAAATACATGAAATGTTCGGCCGAAATCTGGGAATGCAAGCCAGACATTGCGATCTAGAGCATTTTTGAGCTCGCCAAACGCTGCTGTGTCTTCGGGGGTCCATACGAATGGTGTTTTCTTGGATGTGAGACGGTTTAGATGTGCCGACACGGCAGACTTGTTAGGAACCATGTCTCTGTAATAGGATATCATTCCCAGAAATCGTCGCAACTCCTTCTTGTTGCGCGGTTCAGCAATTTGCTGGATGGCTTCCACCTTCTTGGCCTGTGGTTGAATGCCATCGGAAGTCAGTGTAAAGCCCAAATAATCAACCGATTTGCGAAGTATATGACACTTTTCGCGTTGAGTGTGACGTCATATTGGCGGAGACGCTTGAAGACAATTCGGAGGTGTTCCAAGTGCTCACTCTTCTCGTTCTCGGAAAATATTAAGACGTCGTCAAGGTAGACGATCACGAACGGTAAGTCACCAAGTATTTTCTCCATGCAGGACTGGCACTCATCTGGTGGTGTCGAAATTCTTATTGGCAGCCTCTTGAACTGGTACTTGCCAAATGGTAAGCAGAATGCCGTGACAGAGCGGCTTTGCTGTGCCAATCTTCGCGCAAAGTAACCCATAGTTGTGTCGAGGGTACTCATGCACTTTGCTTTTCCGAGACGAAGGAATATCTCTCGGATCTTGGGGACGTAGTATCGCGAACGGCGAAGAAACTTATTCAATTGACGAAAATCAACGAGAAGCCGTAAGTCTCCACTCGGTTTCTGCAGGAAAAAGGCTGGTGCAGCTGACTCAGAGTCGTATATCTGCTCAATAACATCCTCGTCCAGAGACGCTGTATTTCGCGCCGGGCTGCTTCCTCTGACTTCGTGCTACTGAGTACGGTCTCGCATGGAATGGTCTGTAGTTCTCGCTCAACGGTAAGATGTAGTCACTTAACCGAATCCGGCCGAGTCGTCCGTTGTATAACTCGTAGTATTCTTCCAGAACTTTCAAGTAGCAGTGCTGTAAAGCAGCATCGAGGTGTTGAGGTAGCAAGTCAGCAGGTTGCACACCTACATCTTCACCGGTAAGTACTTCTTCGACGTCATTTTCGTCAACTTCTACTAGCCCACGTGCGCTGGATTGCTCTGTGACTCGGACTGACATCTCATTCCCGTCCCACTTGACGATTCCAGTGCCGTAGTCCACTACCAAGCCGAGTGCAGCCATCAGATCTCGTCCGATGACCATTTCATCACGAAGTGATGATAGAATCTCGAAGTGGTGGATGATGACCGAGTCTCGTTTTAATTGCAGGATTCTGAAGCGAACCTCCATTGATCCGTGACTTGACATGCTGCCCTTGACAAGGTCGAACGAAACGCTAGAACGTTGGGTCTTGGTACCCGCCGCTTGAACCGATCGTACGAGGTCGTTTTTGATAATGCTACGGGAGCAACCGCTATCCAAGAGCGCGAGGAACTGTTCCTTTCCAGTCTCCAACTTAATCTTAATCCTCATTTGGTGGTGGTGCAGGAGTCGGTTGGGCATTGAAGCCCACAAACAAATATTCTTCGTCACTGGAGTTATTCTGTTGTCGTCGTTGCTCCACGCGGGTTTGGCGCTGATCGAGCTGATGATGTTCCGCCGGTTGGTTGTCTTGACGGAGTGCTCGGCATTCTTGAGTGCTGTGCGTGTTTGTACGATGAAAGGTGC
Organism: Phytophthora quininea; assembly: GCA_011947345.1. Lineage (NCBI taxonomy): Eukaryota > Oomycota > Peronosporomycetes > Peronosporales > Peronosporaceae > Phytophthora > Phytophthora quininea. Next base: position 200,904 of record JAAVTG010000112.1, read on the forward strand.
AGTATTTGTTGCTGGTACTGGTTGATTGGCACTGTTCGAGGTGTTGACGCTGTTGTTGTTGTTGCCGTTGTTGTGGTGGTGGTTGCCGCCACGGTTGCCTCGTCCACGATTGCCGCCACGGTTTTGCTGACGATTGCGGTTATTGAAGTTGCTGCGGCGAGTTGTGTTTCGGCTATTGTCATTGCTCTTCTTGTCTTGGCCTCCGTGGCGGTGTAAACACTGTCTCCTTGGTCGATTCGTTCGAAGTACGGCACGAGAGCTGCCACTGTTGTGTAGACGAGTCCACTAGAATCATATTTGTTCTGCCATTCGAATGGCAAGCCGCGCTTGTAAAGACGGCATAAAGCATCTTCGGTCATTGCTGCCGACGCGCACAACTCGGCTAGCACTTTCTGCATGCGGACAAGGGCTCGGAAACGATTGCTGTACTCCGACAGCGTCTCACTGCGTAACTTCTTAATCTCCCACAGTTCTTCTTGTAGTTTTTCACCTTAGTCTACGGGCATGACTACGATTGATGCGGCGAAAAGAGCACGGTTGAACTCTCGGTCCATTCGCTCGTCGTCGTCGACAGGAGTTGCATGGTGTGCAAACTCTTCCTTCAAATATCCTTCGAGGAGTATGTAAGCATTTAAGAACTTATCTTCCACGTTCCAACTCTTTAGCACAGCAAGTTGCTTGAACTGATACACCCACTGTAGGAAGTCCTTCGGGCTACCTTCTGTAAACTTCGGCATTTTCTTGATCACCACTTCCGCAGCGATACCTGCCTCAGTGCTGGCAGGGCGGATGGTGATTGTGTAGGTCAGGTAGCGTTCCTTATCGTCCTTTTCCGCAGGGCGACTCATGGTGCTGGGTCTTGGGTTGGCCGACGGGTGAACCGGGTCGTACTGATTTGAGACGTCTCAAAGTGCCAAGTTGCCAAGTGAGCTCTTGCTGTCAAATTAAGAACTGCCATTGAATGAAGACTAGCTATCGTTTCTCCTCCTGTGGCCTAGCTTAACGAAGTGGGGAGCACCCAAACAAACTAGAGATGAAGCCAGGTGCATGACGTAAGCTGGGTGCAGGTGACAAACTCCTCCAGTATACGTTGTTCTTGCTTGCAGAGGCGTTTTAGCCGGCGTCGATATGAAAGGCGTGAGTTTCGTCGCTACCTTTTATAAGTCCCAGCGTGTCTTTACGGATTGTCATCTTGAGCGCGTCCCACCACTCAGCCATTTGAATCGCTGTTTCCCCGGCTGGTTGACGCGGTCCCTGAAATTCCCCAATCTTTCCTTTGTGCGCTCCAAGACGACAGCAACAGAATTGGATGGTGGCGGGCGCACCCTCATTGCTTTTTTTTACTCGAATAGGATCATGCGGAGATTGCAAATGGAGTCGGACACCGTGGCGGTCTGCTGTCGTGCCAGCGATCACCGATTCCTGCGATACTGCCCACGGCGCCAGCTGCCTATTGATGTACCAACGATCCAATCTTGACGTCAGCTCACTTCCAATGTACTGGTATCGGTATGTGTGCGTTATGGCTTGGTGTTTGCTCTTGGACTCTGGCGTCCACTCTGAGGGTCGAAATCTACTGACACTGTCTACAAGCCCCCACTGTTGTATTAATTCGCAGAGTGCTGGAGAGCCATGATCCGCTATGGCTCTATTTTTCCTATCGTGTTCATCGTCCAGTGTGCAATTAAAATCTCCGCCGACTAGCACTAGCTGGACGGGTGGGAGGTCAATCGTGGCAAGCGTCCGATAAAATGATTCACGCTGTGCCCGTTGATGTGGAACATAGATGTTTAGAATAAGCATGGGTACTGTTGCCAGTTTGCCTTGAACTGCCACGAAATGAGGTGACCAGTGCTCCTGAAGAATTGGCGTTGCTTCTTTGAAGTCCCCGTACGGATCCACTAGTACGGCCACCCCACCTTTCTTTCCAAGGGATGCCAACCAGAACGAATGCGGAGAGCTGTAAGCGCTCGAGCGGAACCCCCAACGTGAAGCGTACGTTCGTTCCGCCGTTCCAACTTCTTCTTTATCCACGTGCGTCTCCTGCAGGATGTAGACGTCGTTGCGTCCATTGGCCTGGGTGCGCGTGAAGTCTCTCCACCAATCCTCCTGCAGCTCCGGCGTGCGCCCGAATCCATTTACATTCTGAGTAACGAGGGCAAACGTTCTATCGTCATGATGAAGCTTGCGGGGTCGTGGGAGCCCAGCAGTGCATTGCTCAAGGTCACGTTCTTCCTGCCGCTTGATGCGGACGATATTTTTCGTGCCGCTCGGAATGCTGAGTTTTGCTGCGGATGTGTGTCGCTCTCCGGTAAGACCGGGAAAAATCTCCGAGCACTGCCTGTCGTCGCTTTGGTGCCCCAGTCCTGTGTGCATGATAGCTGTTTAACCCCGAATCGCCCGCGCGCTCTGTGGTAGCACATTTTACAGGAGAGTCTTGTCGCTGCGTCACACGGCGGTGGACCTGTGAGGTCTGGTGGTGTTGCGTAAAATTTCGCAACTTATCCCGAGTAAATGCATTTGCTACTTCGAGACCAAGAGGGCAACGAGTGCCCTTAGTACCGCGAATGAGCGGGCCCCACAGCAATTATACTTGCTGAGCGGTCCTCCCAGGAGAGTCCCACGGGGATCCTCAGAATTGAGCTCCAATCATCTGTGCGATCTGCCTGTGAGCAAAACTCGCGAATGTCCTCGCTGGACCTGTACAGGTCCGCCAACGAGCCGTGGTCTGCCCCTCCGACAGCAAGCTTGCTCCACGTCCATGTCATAAAAGGAAGCACGTGTAATATCCACCAGTACGATGACGGAATATCATCAGGCCGGGAAAGATTGCGGACCTTGGGACACATCCGACAGAGCCGGCTCCACCGATCAGCATGAGCGGCGGTATTTGGCTCCGGAGGTTGCGTGCAATCCGTCGGGCAGTTCGCCGCACAAGCGCGGCAGAATTCCTGCATAGTATCGGGGAGCGCGTGGTCGGAAGCGAAAGAGTGAATGGCAGAGGCTTGAGCATCGTATTCTTCGAGTGACCCCCACCGAAGCAGCTGCGTTCTGCCGATCTCCTTGGCAGCGAATTCTGGGCACGGTAAAAGGAGAAGAGCTGATGTAGCGCGTGACGATGCTCTAATAGCCACGGTAATAAATCTGTCATCGTGCATGCCGAAGAGACCGCTCGATGAATAAACTGGCGATTTTGCGAGATCCAACTACCAAGGGTAGCTCTGTTCTCTTGTTGAAGATGGCGCATTTTCGTCCGATCCGTTAAAAGTTCAGGGTCCATCTGAATCGCTTGCAGTAAGCGATCATACGCATCCTTGTCAATTCGTCCACGGGGAGATACGTGATACCTCTCCGCTGAAAGATGTGCCAAAGTTGTCCCAATGCGGTTCCGGGTGGAGTCGTGCTCGGCTTCGGCCGCCTCGCAGACTATCTGCTCTGCAATCTCCATCAGTTGAACGCTCCGCCTTTGGTTGATTGATTCTGCGTCAAGGACAGGTAGGTCCAGCCGCCTGTGGAGGATGTCAAGTCTGTTCCGCATTGGTTCGCGGAGTAAGATGGCTGCATTTACTTCATCTGAGTCTTCATTCAGGTCCTGGTCGAGCTGAGTCACTTCCTCAGGTTATCCCGGCGGTATGACATTGATTTCCATCAGCCAAGCGTAAGGCTCCACCACATCCTCAGCATAATCTGGATCACCTTCGGCATACCAGCGAAAAAAGTATCCGGATGATGCCCCACCCCAGAGAAATGACTTTTGTTTCGACGTAGAATCATCATGGTTGGCACAATGTGCAAGTGCTGGTACTGTTTGAACATGCTTTTGGCTTCGTCGTCCGCAAGGGGTCCGCCGCATCCAGACTCATGCTCCTTTCCGTTGGGTAAGACGTAAGCTTTATAGTAGTAGCGCTGCACATGAGCATCATTACGCGCATCGACGTCAAAGACGAAAATCGGCTCTCGCAGATGCTGTGCCATTGCACGCAAGACCTCCGATCCTGACCAAAACGAAACCTGCACTGAGGTCTTAATCGAGCGCCGTCTTTCAACTTGGTAGTGCTTGAAGAGAGCGTCGGTGGCAACAGCCTTCGACACGGGGTGATCCTTTGCTGGATACAAACGACTAATTTCCCGGATGGGATCAACAACTCCTGCGGCGACATCATCTGGTAGATTCGACATCATGAGCGTGAGCACCTTCCTTTTCAAAGCATTGATTGCGGGGACTGTCTCGTCAGTGAACTCCAAAGGACTAGTCTCGTTCATTGTTCAGGCAAAAACGCCGCAAATCCACATTGTCCGTTAGCTGGAACTTTAATCAGTCGAGCTTGAAATCCATCGAGGAATGAATGTAGTTGTTGCGACGGGTCTGTCGTCGCTGTGGTTCGTCCGATCGTAAATTCTTGCGAGGATGTTGGAGTAGGAGCCTCGCCAGCAGACTCCCAGCCAAGATTCGACGTTGGCTGCGCCAAGCCGATAGACAGCTGCGAGCTGTGGTTAGAAGCCTCTGCAGTGGAATCAATTGAAAAGGCAAATTCCGATCCTGGAGTCGGGAAGGAAGGTTGATTTGACGTGGGAGCCGAAGATATCACATAACTCGAGAGCTCGGAGTCTATGGCAGCAGGTTGCACCGAAGTTGCTGTGACCGCGTCGACTTCCATATCCTCCTTCGATAGTGGGCCGTCAGTGGAGGTTGCATCTCTATCTGCTCTGTTGCTCCAGGCGTCTGCAGGTCGGAGTAGGCGTACTGCGCTTCCTCATTTCCGGCTTCACTAGACTCAGCTTCGGAGGCCTTGTCATCAGCTTCCATGAGTGCATCGAATTTGCCGCTGACTTGCTCTTGATGAAAAGCAGTAAAGGGAGACTGAGTGGAGCAACGCAAACCCGATGGGCAGAGCTGTGAGGAGTAGCTGATTGTGGGCGTGTAAATACTGTGGATTCTGACTGAGCTCGCTCTGTTGCACCCCTCATTTTCCCGCTCGTTTCTTGCCCTCGCCGATCTTGGAGTCAGCTAGCGCTATTGGCTTCGCCTTGGTCGTTTCCTTTTTGGCCGCTGCTGCCGATTTCTTTTGTGCTGCTTTAGAGCGGACCACCGTGTAGCCATCAGCTGTGCTAGTTGAGGCCTCAACCACTCTTTCAATGGTTGGTGCCAGCGGGTTGGCACCAGAGGGTACATCCTTGCTGGCGCGATGGCTTGGACAAATGCAGGACCGGAAGACGTCCCGTCCTGTCCTCACTTCCCAGTTATTTCGGTTTGGAGAGCCAAAAGAAGAGTTTCGAGGCTGTCTCCGTCCGACTGACAGTATGTGTTCGCCGATCCTACCTCGAACGCCTCCACATCGCCTACGTAAGTACGCGAGCCTCGACGTCGAGCTTCAGCAATCTGAGAGCCCCCAACTCGGCAGTATGCGGTGGTGTGGCGCGGACTACAGCATCTTGCACAAGGGGTTCTAGGGTGGAGGAGGTGGTGATGAATTCCCACCTACACCGAGCCAAGCGTGACTGATGTTACTCCGTGCAGATCTGCAGGGCACTCCTCCTGGTGTGGCGTGTGGAGATGAACTCAACCGCCGTGAATTCAAAACGAAGTCATTTGAATCTTCAACACGAACGCCAGACACGCGAGAGCCTGGAAATATGCGTACTTTGTATCAAGGAGCTTGTCTGCTGGATGAGCATGGAATCTCGGTTGAATCAAGGGGAACCTCTACTGAATCCCTGCTCATTCAAAACGAACCGAAGAGGACAATCTCTGCTGTTTTGCATCTTCAACAAGAGCTGCGTGCTGCAGTTCCAAGACGGCTCCATAGCCACGAGGGCACGGCTCCATCGCCACAGGGCGGAGGAGGGTTGGCAGTGAGTAGCGAGTAGCTCAGAGTTTGTTCAGAATCCAATCTGCATTCTCTCAAGCACTTGGTCGTCATACCTGGTCAAGACGCAGAGCAACGTAGCGACCGTCCGCTACGGTGTTGCCTTTGTGCGTGGCCTCTCCGCGTCAATAACGGCTACCCCAGCCAGCTGCGAAAACGCAGCAGTCAAAGCAACCAGCCCCAGCTCCCTTGCACCGAGTACACGAATCGTATACATTCGAGTGAGTTGGTTCAGCCCGTAGGTGCCATCCAGCTGGGACTGTGAGCACTCAGTGTCAAGTATTTCAATGACGGCTTGTTGAAGCCGAAGCGTGGCCCCGATATAAAAATCCGCGATACGGCGATTGTGGAACACAACTTAAGAGTGTAGTCCATCAAAGTAAAGTCACTTAGTGTTCGACATCATGCGGGCAATCATTGCTTTGCCTTGCTGAGCGTCCGTATTTGCCACAAATAGCTGTTCGAATAGGACCATCGAGGATACGTTCCGTCGAAGCTTGACCTATGGAGGTATATTAGCGGTCAGCGTGACTTCAACATGGTGTTCGTGAAATTCCTCTATCATGGCGCGTTGCAGCACCGGCATGGTGGTCTTCAGGAACTGGGGCGGATTAGGTAATTCAAGGTCTCCGCGCAGATATGTCAACAGGGCTGATGTCTCTAGCTGGGATCGTCGGCGCAAACTGTGGTCAGAGTGCACATCCGTTGTGGTCATGGCACTCTTATAGAGCTCCACCTCTTCAGACGAGCGCTGCGGCGGTCTGGGGGACGTCCAATCCTTGTTGAGAGTAGCAGTGAGTTTGGTTAGTTCATCAGGTCGCCACACTCCGTGAAGCATCCTTGCCTGCTTACCCGCTGGACGCTATTGTCCTTTCCCCTCGTCGCGCAGCAGCGGCGTAGCTACTGGCAAAGGGGGTCGTGGGGGTGGCAGCAAAGGTCATCGCAGAGGTTCCTTCCGAGTCAGTTGGGGAAGAGTCGGCGCTGTTCTTCTCGTCAGACGAACCCGGTTCGTCCGATGGTGTCGCCGCCGGTAGGTCGTCCGAGGTGCCTCCGAAGTCCGGGGCAGTTGCAGCTGTTGTCCCTTCGGGATCAGGTGGGCGTTTGGGAGGTGTGCCCCCGCCGAGATTGCCGCACTAGCCATTAAGGCTGCAGCAGGCAAGGAGACTCGGGGAGGAAGAGGCGAGGCAGAAACCAAACAAGGGCCTTCGGGTGGTTCAGGAAGGCTGCGCAGCAAATCCACGTGTATACAGATAAAGTTGAAGTGGTGTGCAAGTTGCCTTTACTTGTTATCTAATACCGGGTTGGCTTGCTCCAGTAAGAAATTCTGGCGGACTCGAAGATAGCAGTGGCCTTTCTGGCCGAATGCGTTCATCACCACTTGCTTTCGCGTTGAGTTGGAGCCCACAATCTTCGCCTTTAGTTGGAAGCGGGTCCGAACCAGGGATCGAAAAAAACAAATTGGCATTTTTACGTTGCAAAAATTGTTCTCCACAATATTGATTGTGGCGACCTCGTCCAACATTATCAGGATCGTAATCGCAGCTAGCAACTCTACTCGTAGCTAATCGTACTTTACTGCCTCTACTTCGCCATCTTCTCATGCTACCCTCTCTGCCTACGAAGCGATTTCATTCGCAACAAGATCCCAGTTAATCCTCAAGGAGAGGGTTGACTCGAGCGTCTTCGCACTCATTCGCTTCCGCATATATTATCCTCCAAGCATGCACTTCACTGCCGAGAACAGTCGTTCCATCTCGACGTAGGCAGCAGGAAGCCAAGACAAATCGATGTACTTCGAGCGGTCTTCCTCTCTGGACTTGTATCTCTCTTCGATAGCTGCTTTGACTTCCCCAGGTGATCTGCGGCGTCTGATGGTGGGCGCGACAGATGCCTTGTTTCGCCGTACACCACTCGGACTTGTAGACGTTGGTGTACGAACACCGGAAGCTTTGGTGCGCTTCTTCTTTGAAGTGCCTGGGCGGGTCGATTTAGATTTTCTGTGTTTGCGCTTGATGCTGGGCTCTGTGGAGACACAAGCGCTACCAGAATTAATCGATTCCTCTTCTGTGGAGCGCAAAAGCCGATGGATAGTGCTGGTTTCTTCTGGAGGCTTGAGGAGCAAACGCCGAGCTGATCGACATCGTTGGTAGAACAGGCTTGCGCGGAGTGATTCGAGACGAACGAGGCTGCTTACGATAGTAGCGTGCCTAGCGGAGGGGTTCGATGCGGGGCTGTTGTGGGGGTTCAAAAGTGAGAACTGGAGCGCGCCGTCGTCTAGCAAAAAACCTCGCTCGTGCTCTCCCACTTCCTCGTCTCCGGGTCTGACACAATCCCAGTCAAGACATGTTTCCGGCCACACATGAAGAATACAAATTTTAGTCAAAGCCCGATTTGGAGTGCTCCACCTTATCAGCGATTTTTTTACGAACTACAGCTCCTAGCACAATTACGGCGGCATGGATGGAGAGAGGAAGCTCTCCCGTTTCGATCGAGCCCTCGCAATCCCAGCAAGACTTCATTTTGCGAACGTCGCCGGCCTCCGAACAACCTCCTTCCAGCATCCAACGCTGCCATGACGTCTTTGCTGACAGCTGTTTCGACCATTTCTCCGGGAGATTTATACTTGGCTGCAGTATGCGCTGTAAACCAAGGCACGCCAATTCGCGAGGCGGCCAAGAAGTAAAACGTCAAGAGGGAATCGCTTCGGTGCAGGGTGCGTGGATACATCCCTATCGACTGTCGCCGCGGTCCTCAGCTCGTGTACATCAACGACGGGGCCGATAAGGGGCTTCTCGAAGCGATTTTTGATCACTCTGCCCACGGACTGTGGATCGGCACCGCCATGTTCCGTAACCTTGTTCACAAGGCCGCGGTAGCCACCAGCATCAAGGAGGTACCGGCGGACTTCCCGAATATGAAGTGGGTGGGGCGGATTGCTAACCACGCCAATGATCCTCGCGCCGCACACACAAAAGCGACCCAAAAGCGACTTTGAGGACGAAAAAGTGTCGGGCGCCGACTTGTTAAGCTACGCGGACATGCTTCAAGAACAGCAAGCAAAACCCGCAGAGAAGCGAGCGAAGGAAATTGCCAAGCAAGCGGCTTAACCTGCACGAGATGCTGCAAAACTCTCCAAACCACGAGAAACAAAAGAGCGGGCGGCCATGGCACTCCATGTTAAGCCGCCTGTGGCAACTCCGAAGAAGTCGAGAAAGCGCCCTCGCAAGCAACCATTGTCAAGCACGCTACCAGTTCGCGACGCCGACGTTAATAATCTTGTTGTCGAAGCTGAGACCTGGGTCTTCTGAGTGTATACAAACTCTAAGTATTTTTCAAGTGACCAGGATTAGGTCGTCAAATTTTTCGTGAGACTTGTGTAATCCTGAATTTTGTATTGAGTCGTTAGGTGACCAACTACATGTCTGTGTTGGATACCTCGAGACCGCAGACGTGGTTATTTATGCCTCTGCCAACTCGTCAAACAAGGCCTCACAGACACTTCAACAAGAAGATACACAATTAGATCGATGCATTGCAATTGTTTTCCCAAGAAATCGACATTGCTCCAATATTGATTGTGTCAAGCGTCTCGACAACAATCCATATACGATGGATAGTCCGATGCCTGGGTCCGAACCACCGAAGAGTGGACTGGATCCGTCGGCGACGGTGAGATCTCTGTCAAATACTCCTCTACGAGTTGAAGTCCTTCCGTTGGGAAGAACCACGACACAGCTCCAATCTGGACAACGCGGTCTCCGTGTTTGTATTGGCGAGAGGTAATGACTGCGTCAATGCGCAGCATCTTGTCGCTTGGTTCAGGAAAGAGTGCCGACATGGTCCAGGTCCTGCTATCGCTGGTCTCCCAATGCATTGGACATTTAGTCCGAGCCTACAGTGCATCAATTCCAAATCAAATATCGTACCATCAGAAATAATAAAGCGATAGAACCGACCTGGCGGAGGATCGAATCGACAGCCTTGCAGTTGCTGGTAGTGGAGAAAGCCCACAACAACTTTGCAGCTTCTTGGACTGAGCACGACAATGGAGTCACCTCGCTCGTTTCTGCGAAGGTACCGTGTGTTTCATGCTCTTTGATATCACTACGCAATATCACATGACAGGCTTCCAGACTCGAGAAAGCCGAGTCTGTTTCGAAGTGAAGACGATGCAAGCCGCTGGTCAGCTCGGCGAGCACCGAGTCGCTGAAATCGACCTGAAAGCCCGGTCTACAGTCGGTCTTCCCAAAACATCATTTGCCTAGCAACATCACAAAAATTAGCATCAGAAATACAATTCTGGTATACCACTGAATAACTCGCACCGTGAACTCTTTACTCTCCTCGACGACTTTGCGCATCGACTCGAAAACACCTTTATTTTCTAACAGAATTGCTTTCAGCTTCCGGCCGGTGAACTCGGATTGCACCCGTTTTTCGCAATTGATGACCGCGCGTGCTCGCCATTGACGCTCGACTTTCTTCTCCTCTGGGGACTGCTGCAAGGTCACTGCCTCAGCGCTGTTGCGTTTCGACGTCTGTAGCAGCAGCGATATCTCGCGAGTTACAAAGTCTTTCTCCAGCCGGAGCATTCGCAGCTTCTCTCTTTGCGTCGCTGATGTTCGGTGGTGTACGGCACGTCTTGGGTGAGATTTTGTCCGGGTGCGGCACCATTGTCGGTGACTGATAGTTCAGTATCGATGTTTTCGTAGATAGCCTCGACGTGCGCTAACACTTCGAATAGTGAGCAACCTACGTAGCAGAGCAACCGGAATCTTTGTGCCAGTAGAGCATTGACTTGCGTGGATTTAATTGATCACTATCGGATTGGCTTCCTCAAGAAACAGGTTCTGTCGGAATTGCAGGTAACCGCGTCTAAATTTTCCCATGGTACTCATTATCGTTCTCTTCCTGGCCATGTTGGTGGCCAAGTTCTTAGTGTAGAGTTGGCATCGCGTTCGAACCACCGACGCATGAACAGGATCCATCGGCAACGGCGAAATCGCCGTCAAATACTCCTCCACGAACTGAAGCTCTTCCGTCGGGAAGAACCACGACAACACGCCGACCGCAATTATGCGGCCATTTTCCTTGTGCCGGCGGATAGTGACCACACCGTAGTTGTGCACCACAGTGTTGTTCGGGTCTGGAAAGAGTCCCGAGGTGATCCAGTTTTTGCTCTCGCTGGTTTTCCAGGGACCAGGGCACCAAATTCGAGACTGCAGAACACAGCACAAAGCACATCAGTAATTGAACACAAATTTAGGAAGGTTGGTAAGAACGTACGTAACGGAACGCTTCGTCAGCGTGCTTGCAATTGCTGCTAGTGGAGAAATCCCACAAGAACTTCCCCGCGTGTTCGACCGACCACGCCACCGGTGTGATCTCGTTCACTTCCACGAGGTTCCTGCACATTTCGTGCTCTTTGATGTCGCTGTGCAGGATGACTTGGATCCCCGTGTCCAGCGTCGCGAAAACGGTATCTGCTTCCACATGGAGCCGATGCAAGTTGGCCGTCAACTCTGCCAGCACGGTGTCGCTGAAATCGAGATGGAAGAACGGTCGGTCTGCTGTCGGTCGTCCGAGGAACTCCCTCTCCTAAAAGCACGAGCAATACGTAGTTAGTCGACGGATGCAAATAAAGTGTCAAAAGAAATGGTCATGCTATACCGTGAGGATGTCGGTCTTGGCGACGACTTTGTGCATGGACGCGAAGAGTTTCTGCTGCTTGGACAGCAGCGCTTTCAACTTGCGATTGGTGCACTCGGACCTGTGGCGAAGCTCGGTGAAAAACTTGCGCCCAGGGGTGTACAGTGGCGCAACCCGAATGAACTGGTCTGCGGGGTAGCGGTTCCAGAAGGCCCTTGAGCAACCTGGAACCGTTGGCGTGTACCTTGTGTGCAATCCCTAAGGGTTCGAATCGCTGGACTCGACGACCAGGGAGGACACCTGCTCAGGATACAGGTAACGGGTAGGTTAGTACTGCGGTTCGGGAGTTCCCCGAACGCGCTTGCTATAGAGAGCGGGTTAGAAGAGTTAGAAGGTAGCTTGTGGTCGCACTCCAGGACCACACAGCCAAACCTTGTACAAGATAACAATTAACAATATAGAGTTCGATACCGATATGCAGCCACCACTTATTCTTTTGGACCCTCGGGTGGTGGGTCCTCGTCCAGGATCGATGGGGCGTATGCGGTTCGGGACACCTGGAAGGTCTCGAACACCCCGACGTTCGCGCACCAGCTCCTCGTGGAGCAACAGATACAGCACTCGGTTACAAAGCCTAGGTCAGTCGATTCACAACGCAGTTAGTGTCAACGCCCTGGTGGTCACTGCTATCCAGCCACACAAGACGGTCAGGTCAATATAAAATGGGTGACGCCCGGATGTACTGACGGCCCAACTAGGATATGGAATGGGTCGGGGTCAATCCAGGAGCGTCACGCCCTAGAACTCCCCTTCCCAACTGGACTTGAACACGGGGGAGTTCCACGCGAGGCTAGTCCCTAAGCCAAGGTGCCCTTAACGCCCAATGCGGCCTCCGCTTCCTCGGAGCACTTGAGCACTTGGGGGAAAATCGAACTCTGTTAAAATCTCATACAAACTAGCTATGCAATACTAAGTACGAATCTTGAACGATCTTCTGACAATATCTTGACTTGAATATGGACGGTGTAAGTGACTTGGTCCGACTATGGAGTCATCACTGGGTGCGCAATCCTGGAGCATCTCCATTGCTCAATGGGGGTCAAGTTTCCCAAACGGGGTGACCTCTCGCAACTTCAACTCCAGGCGCTCCACATCACTCGCACTGGGGATTGATTCTTCACTTGATGTCTGTATAGGGACTTCCACAACCTCATACATTCAGAATCACGGTTCAGGGATTGGTCATCCTGGAACGCGACTCTGCGTCCAGGATACCGAATCCGGTTCCAGGATTCTGGTGCATCGGGAATCCCTCTTCGTCAGGCGTAGTAACTTCTTGGAAACGTAATGTGTTGTGTAACACGTGCTTTGTTGGGGGAGAGACTAGGTCTTGGGAGCCCTTAGCGTCACACTCATCGTGCGCTTTGGGGCCAAGGCTACACAAGTCACAGAGGGGATACGTTCCCTCAATGTGATTTTCGCCCACTCTTGGGTACTTGTTGACGGACGAGGTGCGGTTTCGGACCGAGCCTCCTGTGCGTTTCGGGATTTACATACTCCCGACGCAGGCTTCCGAAACCTAGGGAGCATCCTTGGTAGGACTCCCGCCACAGCCTTGTCCCAACTGGTCACACGTCTCCACAACCACTCATCCACTAAGTTAAAATCCAACCAATCACAGCGCGGGGATTGCTACCCATAGAAAAATCCAAATCAGCATCACCACAACCGCCCCTTCCAGGTCATGAACGTCAGTGCAGAATTTATCACAAACTGTCGGGCCATGCCGGGACATCGTCAAGTCTCAATTAAGTCCAAGCCCGTGTCGGGGATTGGGGGAGTCCCAAACGATCAACCGCCCGCTCCAGGCTCCACCCATCATCTCGCCCGTTTGCAAAAGAGGGCCAAAATTCAACGGTGGCCAGACAAAGTCCAACTGGACCCAAGTCGGCTCTCAAAACAAAATCACAACGCGAATCTCCATCCAAGCAAGCCATCTCGGAGGAAGACTTCTCACACCATGGCGGACGCCGTCAGCAAGGCCACGCCAGCAGCATCTCCAGCGTCGGAGACGGCACAGGTCGCGTCGGCAGCTCTACACGCGGAGGCGTCCGCGGCAGCGCCAGCGACAGCCGCAGGCGGCAAGCAAGAGAGCGACGCCGCGTCCGACGGGAGGTCGGTGTCCGATGCCGACAGCGAGTATGGGCCCACGGAGTCTTGTCGCCCAGAAAAGCGTGCCCAAGGCACAGCTGACGACGAAGAGAAGGACGACGAAGGGGAGAGGAAGACGAGGAGGAGGAGGAAGAAGAGATCGTCCGCCCCACGCAGCGTTCCAAGTCCGCCTTCACTCGCGACGACCAAGACCCCCGCTCCGCAGCCTGCGTCCGGGTATTCGCGGACCTTCGGAAACGCTCACCGAGGACGAGCATGCCACGGTCGGTCTCTCGGGTCTGGTCCCAGCATCCCGAGTCTCTCATCTCTTGGACCCGGCCCCGGTCTCCTGGTCGGAGCCTCCTACACGACGACGAAGCCGAGCTGCGTATTCTGGGAGTTCCGGCCACCAAGACCCACATCGACAACGGCTCCTTCGTCCAGGATGGTTTCGGCGGGTTGGAAGTCCTGCTCACTCACGAGCGACTCACTCGTCGGGACATCGAGGACCTCGAAGAGCTCCTCGGGCCTGGAATCAAGGACTGCCTCCTGGAAACGCGCAGCGGGGACGGTCACACCAACGCCTCCTCGAAACGCTCTTGAACTCCTTGCAAGTGCGTCGGGAGGTGGCGTCTCTGCTTCAAGAATTCGAGCCCGACCAGCTCGCCGAGCGCGTCGTGAACACAACATCTTTCCTGCGCCGGCTCCTGGACAAGTTCCGGATTCTGGAGGAAGAGGTCCAGAGTGCAGGTGGCGCGCAACAGATCTCCTACGCCGTCGAGTGCCGTGAAGAGACTCGAGACATGCGTCGGGAGTGGAAGGCCATGTGTACCTACTACGAAGGCCGGATCCAGGAGCTGGAGCGGGAGCTGAAGGAAGCCAAGGTCAAGTTCCAAGAAGAGGTATACTCCCTCTCAACCAGTCACCAAATCGAGCTGGACTCTGCCCATGCGACGATCCGGGACCTCAACAAGGAGCTGAAAGAGAACACCGTTCACCGCCAGCAACTCGCACGCAAGGCTGTGGAGAGCACCTTCGATCCGGTCGCCCTGAACGAGTTCCTTCATCACCACGCCACTGTGGCTACAAACTGGCCACGGCTCTGGGAGTTGATCAAGCACTTCGCGAACAAGACCTCGGTCCCAGACTCCTGGAGCACCACGATCAACGTCTTCGCGCTGGACGCTCCTGGGTTCGTGGCGCCTCCGTATTCGACGCCCAAAGCTCCTCCCCGACGGGTCGACTCAGGACCCTCAGCGGAAAGCAAGACAGGGTCTGGGGCCGTCGGTCCTTCAGACGTAGCGTCGGGTTCAGGAGCAGCTCATGAAGCTGTTACCCAAGCGCTCGCGGAGTTGGGCTCCCCTCGCAGTGGGAAGTTCAACGGCAAGCAGCAGGCAGTGTCGGATCCGGAGGGCAAGCCTCCAGGTCCTCGACCCAAGCACCACGACCCAGTCCACATTCGCGCTCGAGAAGCGGACATACCCCCAAGCGTGACGCTGTCCCAAGCGCAATCTTCACTTCCAGGATTTGTGGAGTGGAAGAAGCTGCGTCGGGACGTTCGCTGCGCCATGCTGTCAGGAATGTCTTACGACAAGGCCATGGAAGTACTCGACAAGGACCAGCCCGTGCACTCGTTCTTCTACAGGAATGACCTCTCGCACATGTTGGCCAGCATGATCTACTGGAAGAAGTTGGAGCAGACTAAGTGGGCTCGCTTCGTTCCTGAAGTGTACTTCATCGGGGCCGACGTGATCCTCCGTGGTCTGCGACGCGATGGTCTACGTCCCGACCCGTGGCCAGCTCTCGACGCGCATCTACAGGAGTTGAACGAGGTAGACTCAGGATCAAGTTCTTCCGACGACAAGAGCGACGACCCAGACTGGCGTGATCAAGGCGACGAATCCCTCGGGTCCCCACTTCCATCGTCTGATGACGACAACTCAGTGGTGGAGGTTCCAGAGGCACGTCCTCCCACGCCGCCAGCTGAGGTTCCAGGTGCCGGGATACTGGTGACGTCTCCGCCTGAACGCAAGCGCCACCGTCCTGGGACGGACAACTCCGGACCGCCCGCCAAGCGCCACGAGGTCACACCTCCGACCCGTCGCGAAGACACAGCTGCACCTACCCCGGTCACGCGTCAGAGATCTCCGCTTGCTCGGCGTGCGTTTAATACTCTGAGCATCGCCGAGCTCGCTACGATCGAGGACGCGGATCGGGACCGGTTCTCGTCGTTCCGGTACTTCGGGGCTCTGATGCAGTTCTACGGACTCGGACAGCGTCCGGGCAGACGCCAGGATATCCGAATTACCAGCCCCACCGACTCGACATTGCGTCGTGGAGCTCGCGTTGGGACTTGGCATGTTCAAGGACTTGTCTGCCGTCCCGGTGAAGAGCCGTGGAAGAGGATGTTCGCCGACCGATCTCGGTGCTTCTACTTTCACCGACGCGCCGAGCTCGGGGTCGAAGTACTGCGCGGGGTTCGGAAGTATGTGAACTTCATGCACACTCACGCTCAAGCTTGGTGGGAGTGGCTTCACTGGGTCAACGTCGATTTCGGGACCGACGAAAATCCGGATCCCGCCTCCAGCCGATACCACCGAGAGCGTCGGTCGCGTCGTGACGCACTGCGTCGGGGACACGCGACTCTGCTGAAGAAACTGCGTGCGATCAAGAACTTCCCCGAGACTCTGTTCGACGAGCCTGGTCTGTGGACGCTGCCAACCCGGGTGTGCTACTGGATCTGGCAAGACCCCCGCGTTCAGAGGCACGGACGCTCCATCTCGTTGATCGAGCAGCTCGACGATCTGGACGAACGTGAACCTGAGCGCACTCAATGGGCCACCGCTGAGAACGAACAGCAGCGTCTCTCACTTGTTCCGGAATCCCTGCGCAGTCGAGCGATGAAGCTCCCCGAGCGGGTCAAGAACCCAATCTTGAGGCGCAGCAAGTGACTCGCTGGCTTCGGCTTCTCTCCGCCCACTCTGGACGCGGCTTCCACACTTCTCTATTTTGCATGTCATAGCGTCATTCACTAATGCTCAACAGAAAATCGTGCACTATCTCCATCTTCCAATCCATATAGCTCCACCTCCGATCCTTCAGACTGGCGTCACCCTGAGCCTCTGTCACGTCTTGGGAATGCCGAGATCTCCAGCTATCAGGTTACAATAATCAAACAATTCACAATCAGGTCAGTCATCTTCACAATACCGTTGAGTTCCAGGGTGAGCACTCAGAAGGCTACACTCCTGGATAGTCATCCCCTGCCTGCATGGCTCGGAACCGAGCTCTTGCCCGCGCCCCTTGATTGAACTCATACAGGAGAGCACCACAACTTAGCTGTGACACGGGGACCCAATCGGTCTCGTCGTAACCCTTCCATTTGATCTGGTATTCTTTGACCCGCTTCGCTGTTCGGGTACGTTTGAACCATCGCACATCCAGAATTTTTTCCACTTCATACTCGTCGTTCTGGGTGTCGGGTTCCCAACTATCCTCCGGTAGCAGCGCCGCATCGAAATCGTCGTCTTCTTCCACATCGGCTTCTGAACTCGGTCGTTTTGGGAACAGAGCCCGTGGTTTCAGGCGGCTCACATGCACCCAAGGATTTACTCGATAACCAGTATCACTCACTTTAAGCTTGACTCTGAAATCATCGTGCATCTCCTCAATCCGAAACGGACCATGCCATAGATGGGCTAGCTTCCGACTCAAACCGGGCTGCACCTTTGGGATGTACAGCCACACTGCATCCCCGACTTTGAATCCGGCCCTGAGGCGTCCCGAAAGTTCTCGCCACTTCTGCGTCTGGGCTTCCGACCTTTGTGCTTCGCCTCCTTCTGGAGATTCGCAGCGCAAGCCTGAGCGTAGCTATAGTCGCGCTGCAACTTACGTCTCCACTCGTAGGCACTGCGTTCTGAAATCGAAGACGGTCTGGGGCCCAGCATGGCGGACACCGTCCCCTGCGCGTCCCAACCGTGAACCAGGTAGAATGGCGTATCCAGCCTGGTCGCATCGAAAGAGGTGTTGAGGGCAAACATCAGTCTCTCAGCATGATCGTCCCAGTCACTCTGGTCTTCTTCGGCAACATACGCCCGAACCGCTCTCATGACAGTCTGGACTGAACGTTCCTGCTGACCATTGGCTTGGGGGCGATATGCGAGAGTGGCTCTCTGCTTACTGCCCAACATTTCCCGGAACCGGGTGAATACCTCACTCATAAACCGTGGATCCTGATCGTGACGAATCATCGAACTGGCGCCGAATCTCCGGAACACACACTCCTCGTATGCCTCTGCGACGTCTTGTGCCGTGGTCGAGCTCATGGGTTTGCACATGACGTATCCTGAAAACGTGTCTTGGAACAATAACAGGAAAGTATTTCCACGTTCAGATTTCGGCATGTGTGTCACAAAGTCCATAGAGACGACCTCGAACGGGCGTCGTGGCTCAATGTTTCCAGGTGAGGGGCCCGGATTCGGAGGTCGCCCCTTGGCGGACGCGCAATCCAGACATTCCTTGACAAAGACTTCCACATCAGCGTACATTCGTGGCCAATAGTATTCTGATCGTAATTTTTCATACGTTCGAGATATACCTTGGTGTCCACCCTGATAGTCTTCGTGCGCGTAGTGTAATATGTCTGGACGCAGCGGCTCCGGAACCACTAGTCGCAACTCTGAACCTCTGTTTCGGGGCCGTTCGCGTGTTGGAGAGCTCAAGCGATACAGGACCCCTCTCGAGTCTAAGACATACTGATCCGCAACTTTGGCGATCTTTTTGACTTGAGCTCGAGAGTAGTCTTGCAGGTCACCCTTCAGGTACTTCTTGATTCGCATGAGCTGCTCATCGCCATCTTGATGTACCTGAATGCGTCGCCACCTCTCCTCTCGAGTTTCGAGCGGGGACGCAGATTCACCATCCGGGTCCGCTTCGCGTTCTCGTCCACGAATCACAGCTACCAAAACCTTGGCAGCAGGAGTCAGAGCCTCAGGACTTGGATCTTGGCTCCCAGACCTCGGCTCCGACTTCATCAGCTTCTCTGGGATCTTGGAAACCACCTCCAAGTGTGTGAGCTCCTCAGGATCCTCAACCGTCCATGTCTGATCCAACATTAACGTCTTCGAGGTCAGATAGTCTGCCGCCTGGTTGTATTCGCGCTTCACGTGTACCAAGCGCAGGGACTTGAACCTCAGCTTGGATACCTCATATTCCGCCGGCCTGCGTTGAAGATTGGGCTGATTGCAGTTAATCAAACCTTGTGCTTGTTGGATCACAAGGCGAGAGTCTCCAACCACGATCAGTTCTTGGATCTCAGCTTCGAACGCGAGATCCAGACCCTCAGCAGTCCATGATACTCAGCATCATTCACCGTCACGTCTTCCAGCAAGTATCCCCGCGCCGCCAACGCCTTCCAGCCTGGGAGTTGCCACAAGATGCAGCCACAACTCCCTTTCCGGGACGAGATTTTGGCGGCTCCGTCGAAACTCAGAACCACCCCTCTGTAATCAGACTCCAGCATCTCCACGCTGATCGGGGATGGGGCTTGACCCGCCCCTTGACCGGAATGAGTTCTTCAGCAACAGCATCCAGATGCTCGCGTGGGGTTATGCCTGCGCCGAGGATTGCCGCTAAGCCATCTTCATCTCGCTGTATCCGCCGAATTTCTAACGAGCGCTTGGAAAGCTCCAGCCCCCACCGAAGACATCTCCCGTCTGCGGTATTAGAGTTCAACAGCCACTTCAGAACCGAGAAGCGGGTATAGACCACAACCGGAAATTGGGTGTCCGACAAAAGCGGCCTGAACAGTTCCAGGACTCGTAGTATCGCCAACACTTCCTTCTCCGCGATGTGATACCTTGTCTCGAAATCATTCAGGACGCGCCCCGTGAACCGCACCGGCTGGATCACCCCATCATACTCTTGACCCAGGACAGCGCATGCTGCCCAAGGGTTTGCATGCGGGATTACCACATACTGCTTGGAGCGGTCAGGGTGCCTCAACAGCGGTGTCGACACAATCTTCCGCTTCAGGATCTCGAACGCTTCCCGAGCCCGGGTTAAGTCTCGACCTGAGCGCACTTGGTCATCGGTCAGCTCGTAAAGTACCGCAGCGATCACCGGGAGGTCCTCAATAAACTTGTTGTAGTAATTGAGGCTTCCCAGGAAAGATTGCACGCCCTTCAGAGTGCTCGGGAATGGCAGATCCTGGACGCCCTTCGCGATCTTCGGAGTCGCTCGAATTCCCTCTGCGTTGATCTCGTGAGACAAATACGGGATCGTTAATTTCCCGAACTCGCTCTTAGGAAGGCTGACCGATATGCTCCAGTATCGGAGTCGGAACAGCAATGCATTCAGATCTTCGCAGAGCTCATCCCAGGTCACGGCTCCGTGTGCGATGTCGTCAATATACGAACTTCGTCCCAACACTGGGCCCACATGGGATGGCATCGGGATGCTGCGCCGAAACACAGTCATCTGCTCAGACAGCGCAGGCACTGTGGATGCGGTGAGTTCTGAGTCTGCATTCAGGCCCAGAAACTCTAGCACCTCCGAATCCACCAGCCGTTCCTCATCCGGCGTGAGTCGAACAAACCCCCAAAGGCAGTTGTTGATCACACACTGGTAAATCAGCGGAGCATTTTGAGACCGAACGGCATCCGGATCCACTGGAAGTGCCCGAATGGGCAGATAAAAGCCGAGATCAGCTTGGCTCTCTCAGTCATCAGGATCGCCCAGAAACCCCTGGCCATGTCGAGACTCATGAACCACATCGCATGTTCAAACCCTATCAACAGGTCGTCAATTAGAGGTAGTGGATAACTCATCAACTTGATGAAGCTGTTCACCAGTCGATAGTCAATACACATCCGGATGTCCACACCAGTCTTCTTCAGGACGATCACGATCGGGGATGCCCACGCAGACTCAGAAAACTCAATCAACCCTGTTTCCAACAATTTCTTCAGCAGTTCGTAGACCTTCACCAGAAGATGAGGTGCTATCTGCCTCGCACGTTGTGCGACCGGCTTCGCATCCCCAACATCCAGATCACAAACGACACCTCGCGCTGGAGCGGGGGCAGCGTTTCCATCACCCAAGAAGATCGAGCGATGCCGTTCCAAGATGTCTCTCAGCTTCTTCTCCATTTCCGGAGTAGTGGATCCTGGGACTCCTACGTCGGCAGTGCTGATGTCGCACTGCGGGCTCAGATCCTCTAATTCAGGAAGCATGGCTAATTCATCTCGCAACTGCTCCATGAGTTCGCCACCCTCTCGGAGGTAAACCGCAGGTTCCAGATCCAACTCTTCTGAAGTCACTCGCATACACCGAGCATACTCTTCCTCCAGCTTCTCGAGCGGAGTACCGATACACACAGGGAAGTCATCGATCTCCGAACCGGCCTCGGCGAGATTGGAGACCACGGCACATTCAACATCCTCATCTCTTGACTCCGAATCTTCACCCTGGTTCTCCACCTGTGATCCAAGAGTCTTCACATTGGTCGCCTCTGGATTCATATCTCCTGTGCCACACTGCACACTCACACACTTTGGTGGCTCCGTCTGGGTAGAGGCATCAGCCATTTCCCTCGACTTGGATGAAGGCGGTTCATGGAGCCTAGCAATGCGTACTTGAGATGCACCCGAAACCGGTCGTAGCATTATCTGCTTGGGCCAGCCATACTCAGGCTTCTCGACACACGGGGCTCCGGCTCCCGAGCGGCCCTCTCCATCTGTTCCCGTCTCTCGATCCTTAACCGAGCCTGCGCTGAAACTGTATTCTCATAGATCAAGTGTTGCCACTCTTCATATCGTTTCGAGCCAGGCCGCACAAATCGACCGGTCGGGAACGATCCATACTCTACGATATACGCCACAGCAGTTTGGGAATCTATCCATATCCTCCGATCCGAGACATTCACAATCTTTACGGTCACTGGCCAGGACTTCGCTGCATATAAGATGGAAGTCACCCACCGGTTTCCTCTCCCAGCCCACACAACTTCGCGCTGGGGATTGGATTGCCCGTACCGGATCTGGACTTTAGCCGACTCACCCGGATTCAGATACAGAGACTCCAACGGAGTCACCGGAATAGCTTGTCCCGGGCGTCGAACCGGGTCGCTGTACATCACCAACACTTCCTCGTCTGGGAGTTGTACCAGCCCTTCCCGGATCGACAGCCTCACTCCAGCACAGAACATGAAGTCCATTCCTAGGAGCACGTCGACCCCGTCGCCGATATTCGCAACCAACAATTCCAAGACATAGACAACTCTCAAACCGAGCGTTATCTTTACCTGAGCACAAGCTGTGATATAGGTCGGGATTCCTCCCAACCCCGTCACCCTCAGTGGTTTCCGCGACCGGAGTTTGAGTCCGAGCTTACGCGCAAAGTCGAGACTCAACATACTTACGGTCGCACACGAATCCAGCATTATAGGGGTTCGGTGATCGTTCACAGCTCCATGCACATAGGCAACCTCCCGTTTGCTTTCAGGTTCATGATCGACCCACCACCCGTACCGTTCTCCTGGACGCAGGAGGAACTCAACTGGCCCTTCCGGACCGAAATCTTCGGCATCTGGGCTTGCTAGCAGAACCCTGGAACGGGACTTGTTGGTCGGATCTTGAACTACTTTCATGCATTGTGGGTCGTTATCTTGGATTGGGTTTTGTTCTCTCAGCTCGGGGCCTACGTACGCTAAGACACACAATCTTGGGGTTTTCTCAAGCCCGACGCGTTCTGGATCCCCATCCAGCGGGCTTAGTGGTTTAACGGTGTCTCCCCAGGATCGGCCTCAGCGATTCCGGAAAGGCGATTCCGGAGTTCGACAGGTAGGTCTTCAAGCGCACCTTGGCGAGCGAGCTCTCCCATGTTCTTCAGCACCTTCAGCTCTTCACAGGCTTCGACACGGTGATAGAGTCCACAAACGATACATGGCTTCACCCAACAGCGGCGTGCTGGGTGTCCCTTGGATCCGCATTGGTCACATATCATATCCTGCCAGCAGTTGTCAGTCGTATGTCCACGACCCTGACAGTTGGCGCAGACTTCATCCCGGAATGGGTTCTCCCGACGCGGAGGTGTCTGGCCCTGTCGGGTGGGACGGGAATCTTGACGCAACCTAGACTGCTCCCCGGAGATCGCCATCCTGCGTTCTCCATTGCGCGGTACACCATCTGGTTGAACTCGTCCTCCCCGACGCTCGGACCCGGGTCTCGGGCGGATCCCGAGTCCGGATTTGGCGCTTCATCACCATCGGGCGGATCCGAGAACGTTACGTGACGCTCCTCATCGAGATCGGGTACAGAACTCGCACTCTGAGTCACAAAGGCATGCTTCGTGTTCTTGGGTCTGTAGCGATCTCGGTTGAGATTGTCACCACGAAAATCGCGCCCGGTGGTTCTTCATCGTAGCCTTCCTCACTCCACACATCCTCATGTCGTCGTATGGCATGTTCCACATCTTTGACCCTCTTGAAGCGTTGACCTTGTAGCGCAATCTTCAATTCCTTGTCTGTCAGCTTCTTGATGAATCTCCGAATGTGCCGCTCTCTCGATGAGGCCTTGGTCTGGAACGGGATGCCGGCTTTAATGCCTACTGCATTGAGACGATAAAGGAACTCCAACGCCGTTTCTCCAGATTTCATGCGCATCGTGTAATAGCGTTCTGCATACGTCCCCGGGCCCGGCAATACCTTCTCCGGAACTGCCTCTTCAACTCCCTCCAACTAGTGCGAACCCGTTTTGGGAGCTGAGTGAACCAGTCTCTGAGTGTCGCTGGCAGCCGATTCCGGAGTTGGCGGATCCTCATCGCCTCGTTCCATTCACCTTGCATAGCGATGTCCTTGAAACGTTCCCACCACCCAACACGGTCTTCCAAGGAAGCATTCTGGTTGAACACTTCGACTGCATTGAAGTTGATGAAAGGTCGATAACTCCAAACTGTCCGGTCACCTCCAGTCTGGGACGCCACTACGCCCGTATTCCCATCGATGCTGCTGTCCGAGTCACTAGAACTGGGGCCGTTTCCGTCGGCCCAGTCGTCTCCAGAACTTGAACTGGGATCAGACTCAGACTCAGGATCAGAATCAGATGGAGGATCTGATCCCTTCTTGGACTTCTTGGTACCAGATGTTTTGTCCCCCTTCTTGGACGAGTGCACTACCGACTAACCTAGAACTGGCTGCTGGACGAGTTCGCCCAAGCTACGGACAAGGCATTGTTCAAGAAGGGCTACGTGATGAAGCGCTACTGCATGAAGAGAGAGGGGGACCTTCGTCAACAAGGCTCCAGTGTGCATCAAGAAGTCGCTCAAGATGATGGTCATGCACCTGTATTCAACTGCTTTCACGGCTTCCGACTACCAAGCCGCCGCACTGCTGTGCTTGCTGCGATTCCTGTTCGGACGAGAGTCTGACCTCACACTCCTTCGCAAAGTGAATCTCTCCGTCGGCGACGGAAATGTTTTTTCGTTCGCTTCATCCGTATCAAAACTTTGGGTGAGCAAGGGCTCTCACTCGTCCCGGTCGACGACTCCACCACCTGCCCGATGCTCACCATAGCCCTTGCCCTCGAGACACAGTCTGCCCTGACAGTCTCGCTCTTGAACCAGCTTCCTGAGCAGCACTCCAACGTGCAAGCCACTCTGACCCCGACTGCGCCTCTCGTTGGCTTGATCGAACACCCCAAAGCCGTAGCTCCACTTCAAAGTTGAAGGCTCTTCCGGCTGATGTCCCTGCGATCCAACTGTAGGAGACTTTTGGTGTCGAGAAAGGATTTTTGTCAATGACTTGCTGGCTTGGTCGAACGACCGGACCTCTGATCCAAAGCCACCGAGGAAGGAAATACCAGAGCCACGCAAGAAGCATCGACAGGTGTTACCAAACACCCTGTGTTTTTCCATCAAACCGCCTTGATTGAACCGTTAACATAAGTGAACAAGATACTCGACGCTCGCTTGACTGAAATGGAGACTAAGCTCTGCAACAAACACGCAGGGACATCAACACTACACGAAACAAGTGAGGACACAAGCAGCGACAAACCGCCATCCAAGCGACGATGTACCTCTCCAGCTTCTAGCCTCGAAGACACCTGGTTCGCGTGGTACGTTCAGGAGCCGAGAATGTGGAGCTCGATGGACAGTACTACCAAGCACACTTGGTCCGACGCGAAGTGGCATGTCGCCTTCACGAAGCTATTCTTGACCGATAGCTTCAAGCTCAACGGGAGCTCTCCACCCTACCGTGAGGATGTTCTTGAGATCGAGGCTTCTACGGAAACGGCGACACTGGAGTTCCTTCGGGGCCACGGGATCAAAGCTCGAGGCGGTCACAACGTCTTGAAACATCTACACGGGCTTCACAAGTCAGGGTCGTTGAACGACCACATCACTCACTTCCAGCAGTTTCAGCGCAGAGGGCACCTCGTGGACCTTCCTACACCCAGAACATCAATGCGTTAGCAGCCACTGAATGACAGGTCAGGGATAAATAGCAAACCATGAATGCATTATCTACTTAATAAAGCTAGAGATCATCTTATAGAACCTTATCCACCAAGCCGGAACATAGAGCTTAACCTCCATGTGGAACAGCAATGTTAACCTTCAGCAGCAGCAGACAAAGCTACCTCCGAGACAACTCGGCATCACACACGCACACACATCGCTTCCATACAGCCGCACACATAGTTTGTTCATTGCTGGAATTGAACCAGCGCCACTGCTTTAAGCTCGGGCCTATTCAATGGGCATTATGAGCGGTCGGGAGTTGCATGCTTTATTTTTTCCTCTATCTTTCTCCACAGGTCATTTTAGAGTGTCCGAACTGGACGAGCTATCTAACCGACAAACCCCAAATTTGACTTTAATTTGGTTTTTGGATGCGTCAAAGATGTCACCAAATGGAAAACAAAAATAACAATCGGCGTCCCAAGTTATATCAGCAGACAAATTTGGCCGTGAAAAAAGCGGCGGGGGGTAAGTAATCCCAGCTCAATACCAGATGAGCGGTCGTTCGCGAAGAGAAAAATATCGGAAAGCGGAAGGTAAAACACTTTGTGAGGGCTGATTACCATGCACATGGAGCACACGTCTAGCACTTTGCTCGAGGATAGCCTGGAGCTATTGTGGGGTGGCAAAACGCAGCTCAGCCAGGCCGTGAGCCCTCTGTAAGTGAGGTGACTTTCATGCCACGAAGGTGTCCGTTCAATAGCAGCTATGAACACAGTTTCTTGTTCATAAGCTTCTACTGGTGTCGCGATTCATTGTTTCATGCTTTAGATGATTGGAAAATAGCGATACCGCTGTGAGACCTTCAAACGGTATTCCAAATTGATAATTATCACATGATTTCGTCGCCAAATTTACGATAGGGATAGCTCTACCGGTATGAACACTCTTAGAACCTGGGAATCCATCTGTAAACTTGCCATTGTATGGCTCGCTTTAAATTCTCAAATCTACATGTGGTTTCAAATCTGCTTTTCTTTAAGACTTTTTCTGATCGATTCTTTTCCCTCCGACGTACCGATTTTTCGATACGCGTTGGAGAAGGTCGACGAAAGTTGTGCTATTACATCAAGTCATCCGCAATAATCACCAAGCCATCTGCACAAAACATCAAGGATTGTACGCGACATCACCACACCCGAAGAATGGTACATGACACTAGAGAAATGTTCGTATCACCAAGAGTCATGCACGCATCACCAAGCAAAATGCATGCACTACCAGGAGAAATCCATGCATCACCAAAAAGCGTCACCAAAGTACTCGTTTGCAGGGCTCTTTCATTAACATAGATGCTAATGATTCCAAATCCCTTGATTAAATAATTAGTTCTCCTAACCTTTTCTTCTTGTACTCCACCTGCGATGTAATCCTGTACTGTACTGTCAATACTGCTGTGATTTCTGCATCTTCCGTAGATGCCGGTATTATCGGGACTTGACCGAGGAATTTCACTGACTTAGGCAAACTACGGGCGAATGCGCTTCCAGGTTTGGTGACAATATTTCACAATGCGAGCAGTTGAATGACGACGACGCGTCGATCTGCAAGGTCCTGGGATCGCTCTCTGATCACTCGATCGAACCACGATCTCGTTAGCATCAGCACTCACTGACGGCTGCCGTCCTCCGATCCTGGCACGGACCTGTCACCACCGATAGACAACACAGCTTGGCGCGGACTGGTGGGCAGGTCCCGCTTCGTAGCCGCGCTGGGTGTGGTAAAAGTACCATGGGAGCGGGCTACACCACTGGCATTGGAGTCCCGCATCTGGAAGATCCAGCGGATATTCACAGGAAACGACGGTGCTAGCCAAACCACTTGACCAGCCGTTGTCCCCTGACTCATCCGAAGACAACTTGTAGCGACACTGCCACCATTGTTGTGGCTTGAGGCTTCCGCGCCAAAGAAGCCTGCTTCGACAGCACCAAAAGACGTGTGTGGTTCTTGACGACTGGGTGTTGCCATGGACTTCGACACAACGGAAGCTGATCGCCCTCCAACTCCTCGCTGTCATTCACAGAGTTGTTAAAATGCTCGACACTTCAATTTGTCGAAATTGTGTCGAGTCACAGGCGACGGGCGACACTTTCTTGTCGTGCACGAGGACGTGAACGTCGAGTGTTCGATACGAAGCGCCTTAATAATGGTGTCAGGAAAGGACACGGTATACCAACCGCAAAGCAAGCAACAAGATGTAAGGGCATATTCTATGCTGCCGGCAGTACAAACCATCGCACTGCAGTCGTTCTGGAACCACAACCCAGCCATCGGACGGCATTCCCTGCACTTTCATGTGCCGAGCATTTACCGACCCAATTCATTTGTCATAATCCTTCAGGTTTTCAGCATTCACGGGGACGCGACGGGGGGGTCTTGTGCAATCGCGCGGAACCTCCGGTGCGGTGGAGAAAATGTGACCCTCTCTGAGAAAAGCAAGACGAGCGCGATCCATAGACTCCATCATTTCAATCGGAGTCGCCCGAGGGCTGGCGCAATTGATCTTGACCGTCCTGTGGTATTGCTCAAGAGGTTTTTGTCGAAACGCATCCCGACGGTGTGTGGAAAATCTGCCAGTTCTCAAACTCCTTGCTATTGACCCACGCCGCCTTGATGTGCCGGCCCAACACGTGCTGCCCAGTTGCACGGTAACACCTCCCATGTTCTCAGCACGGCTTGCTTGCTTGCTTGTTCACTTCGAACTCGCGCTCGTCGGTGTAGTGTATGTCATACAGGTCTGCAAAGAAGTCTTTGGTTTGCGCTGACCTAACTCCCTTAGCCTTAGCTTTCTTGAACACGTTTTGAGTAACGTGAAACCAACACATAATTATTTTGTCGTGTACGGACAGCGTTTCGCTGGGCTTTATCGGCGTCTGTCGTGACGAACTCGGGTGCAAAGTATATTTCGAACTGCTCGAAGCAGACCCTCTTCTCGTGTTACAGACACCAGACAATGTTCTCTTCGCGACTTTCCAAAGCTCAAGACGGCTCAACGTCTTCCAGGAAGCGGTCGCAGTGAACGCACTTCACACATTTATACTTTCCGCCCTTGATGCCGGTGAACTCGGCATAAATGGGCCCCAGAGGTTTTCGTATGCGCTTGCACTGCGTCACAAGTGCTAGAAGCAGCGCCGCCATCAGCGAAATCGCGTGAGAGGAAGCTGTCGATCACCAAGGGTCCCTTGGCAAGGGAAGTTGAAAATGGCTGGACATTTGAAGCGTCGAGATGGCTGCATTGACCACTAAAGAACTTTGACGTTCGGAGTTCACGATTTGATCTGTTGTCGACACTATTGCCGATTCGTCGTAATGAGGATCAGCTGCGTATTGGTAGATAAATTGACAGTGCATTTTGAAGGAGCTCATCATTCCTAGAATGCTCAGGGCTTCACATCAGCGGAGATACAAGCTGTATCGGTGATGCTGATACAAAGGCCACAGTCGCATCACGAGAGTGTGTTTGATGTTTGATAATTCAATCGCATGTATCAATATCACCATGATACTCTTGATACAGTATCAATACCTAGCTATCTTGCTGACTTTGCAGTAGTCTTTTGTACTTTTGCTCGTTTGATTTCATAAGACAACACACTTCTGCGCGTTTGTCGTCAAGGCATGGGCGAAAATATTTCAGAAAAGATTATTTTATTCAGAAAAAAGCTACATTTCATGTATGGGAATGTATTGCGTTCACAGTAGCTACATTGTATTCAATTGTGTCAAGCCTCCAACCGCCCTGACAGTACAGTTTTCGTACGGACAGTCCTATATATTTTATAAAGTTAGTAATTTACCGACTGTGTCTGAATTTAGGTCTGACATTGAAGTTCAGAGAGAGAAAATGATGTTTTTTCCGTTTTTTTACGGCAACCACTACACTCATTTTCGAACATGTCTCGTGTCGCAAAATGCAACCGCCCTACCATCGACGTCGATGACGACGACACCACCCACCTCGGTGCCCTCGCCCGCCACCTGGAAAGCCGCGAGAAGGCTCGCAAGCGTCTGATCCGGCTCCTCAACCGCGTCGACGAAGAGATCGGGGCTCTGGAGGATGCTATCCAGAGTCTCCGCCGTTTCAAGCCTCTGCCACCAGCGACACTCGCCGCAGAGGAATGTCAAGCCACCCCAGAGTGGAAGAAATCCGACAGCGAGTAATGTGCAGTGGCCTAATAACATGGTCACGACAGAGTACAACATTTTTCTGAATTTCGGTCAATTACATTCTGTGCATATATTTTATCGAAAAACGCCTTTCCTACCCGGCTACCTCCACAACTCTGGCACGGGTTGCTGCGGCTTTGTTTCTCTTCATTCTTCGTTTTACCTCGCACACCTCAAGTTCATTAAGAACGCCGCCTCTATCCCAGCACCCCTCTTCATTTGATCACCCCTTGAAGCGCTCTCAGTCTCCCCGCAAGCTTCTAGCCACCTCCTCAAGCGCTGGACACGGCCTGGACGACAGCTAGTACGCTGAGCGCGTCACGGTCTCGCGACGTGATAAGCCTGATGGGGAATTCAAGCGAAAGTGAAGACTTCTCTGAAGTCGTTACACGACGCCGATCTGCAGTACGCCGACGACTCCCCAGCGACGATGCAGATCAATCAAGGTCCCCGGTTCAAGATCGCAACGAGCTGGTCACTTCGTCAAGCGATAGCTCCCCACCTTCTATCCATCGGATGATAGTGATGCCTGGAATGTGCAGGATGGGAGTAGCAGCGACGAATACCACTACGAAAGCAAGGGTGAGCCAGCTACCGGCAGCGACAACGATGGACCAGATACCGCTCAACTTTGGGTCAGCGACGGCAATGCAGTGGTGGTTCGACACCCTATCACCTTCAACACGAAAGAGCAAGCACGGGCAACTTTGGACGGCCTTGAGAATGCCCGCTTTACTGTTGCAATCAACAACACCAGAGTTCAAGATTGAGGTGTACCTCACACGTGGCGTGTACGGCCGAGGCGCGCATTACCAAGGACAACAACGGCAAGTTTGTTCTGACGAGGAGTGGAGCACACACACAAGTTGCTGCACCTCCTGAAGCTCAAAGGCGTGGCATTCACAAACCTTTTTGGCGGATATCGACAATCTGCTGCTCGGTGGCCAAGGCCCGCAAAGGTGTTGAACACACTGCGTATGCGGTACAGCGGGTCAGAAGAACTATTGGCGTTGTTGCCAAGTGTGGGTCATCTCAAGAATAGCGCTCAGAAGCTACGTATGCATGGTGATTTCTCGATCACGACGTTCGCGGACGTTATGGAATGGCCAGCTCCACGAATGTGTGCGACGTCGCTAAAATTTTTCGAGTACATGCGATACAGCCCTGGTCACGATTCAGCGCGTATTACTCGACAACCTTTCAGCCATCAGAACGAACTATTGGTATTGGATTGTTCCACGGACGAACTGGACAATGGCGACCAATCAATCGGAATAATTTTCACGTCGAGGAGGTTATTTCGAACTGTGTCCAGGACTATTATTGGCCAACACCACAGTATTTTGGGCGTGACGGACGGAACGTACAAACTTCACTGCGGAGGTTGGACTCTTATGTCATTCGGGACTTTCGGCCTCCGGTATACATCAACTCTGAAGTTTCAGCAGAAGTTTTATCCGATGACGTTCATGTTTGTTCGCTCAGAGACTTACCACGCATACCCGAAGCTATTCTAAGTCACGAAGCAACGATGCGAAGAGTTTTTGGAGGAAGCCTTGACCTACAATATTGGTTATTGGATCACTCAACAGCAATCGCTAATGCTTTCCGTGAGGTGTGGCCTGATATCAAGTTATTGAACTGCTGGCCTCACTTGAAACGGAAAGCCCGAGGCAAACGCAGCTTGCTGAGTGCCACGGATCGGTACAACGACATAGTCAAACCGCAATTGGAATACCTCAGCATGGCTAGATCAGAACAACAGTACGAAGCTCTGGCCAAACTGGTCACGGACAATTGGATTGACCTGAGTGAGACGGAGTATGCCCAATGGCTACTCTATGAATACCTTTCCGATGACTGGGAACTGTGGAACTATACGGCAAGTGGTATGCCTGGTGTCGTCCCATACCAGAACCCAGTTGAGTCTCACCATCATGCTCTGAAGGCGACTGCGATAACACACCTTCGAGCTTCAACTGGACATGTCCTAGCGTCGTCGTTGCCAAAGTACTAGTCCAATGCGTCATGGACATCGGCTCAGAGCCAATAAGGCATTACGCAGCTGGACCTGTGGACTCGGAAACATTGCTGGGGGCTGTGTGTCTGTGCGGTGACGACAAACACTATCCCACCCATCGCAGGAAGTCCCGAACTGCTATCGCTAACATCCAGCGATATTACTTCAACGCGGACTACTACGTTGTTCGGAACGACAACTTGAACGGGTTGAAGGTTAACGCCAACCGAACAAAATTGTATCAGCGCTCAATTGATGGCTCTCTCAAGTCGTGCGAGAAGGTTGAAAATGTCCGGCTGCGCTAACTCCCTTTCCAAGTTCTGACCATACTTGAACGCATTTCGTTCGACCACGACTTGAACTCACTGACATAGAGTCTTGACGAGATCGAAACGATCAGACAAAAATTCAAGTGTGACTGCAAACCGTTCTATCAAACAGGATGGATTTGTGCTCACATACTTGCCTGTCTTCACCTTGTGGATAAACTCGATTTGGAAGTTATGCTGCGGAGTTTACCAGCTAGGAAGCCACCAGGACGTCCACGCAAGAAACCAGGTGTCTCGACCGCGACCGCCCGCGCCGATCCCAATACTCTGTGGATGCTCTTGTGTCACGTCTTGTGGAGAAACCCGCCAGTGTGATAAACTGGAGCATACTTCGCGCGTGGACGTAAACAGACGCAGATGGAGTGGTTACTGAGCGCAATTACGTTGGCAAGATCAAAGCCCCCTTCACGAGAGGGGGTAAACGGTTTTGGGAAGGTACTTGCGAAGAGCAAGAAGGCACGACCACGCTTGAAGTTGAGGAACTTGCTAGGTCAATCAACTATTCCTACCGAATGGGCCACAACATTGTCCCAACCTAGGAGTGTTGATCCCTTGGTGATTTGTGTACCTGCATATGATCAAGCGAAACCAAAGAAACAATGACCAAGAATTCATCAAGTGCTGCAAAGAAAAATCAAAACAAAAACCGGAGAAACAAAAAATCGTGCGCAGCAGAGTAGGGAGTAGGAAAGCTTACATTTCAAAACCAAAAAATATATACACATCATTTCTCCTCACATCGTTTCTATCAATAATTGTTTGTTTCATGCAATAAATCCACCTGTATGACATATAGCCATAAAAACATAGATAGAATCCAAAATGGACCGAAACAAAATGTAGCCGATTAAAACATAAAAAAATCCGCCCCCAAAATATTTGATAATGTATCCGCTTAGACTGAAGAATGGCTCTTGTGTTGCAGTTGACATTGGATTGCAGAGATACACTCTTCCAAGGACAGCAACCGAGCGAAAGTCTCTCTCTCCATGATCGCGGAATCATTTCAAGACGTCGGTAGTTCTGTAGAGTTCGAGTAGGCTAAACTCGCCGTCGCTCGACTGGCATGGCCAAGTTACTGATAGCTCTTTCCATTTCCACCAGATTTTGGTAGCCGCTCTTCCATGGTTAGTTGTGGCTGACACTCGTGTGGATGGCACTTCAACATCTAACAACGAGCGAATGGGGTCGCTGGTGCTCTGATCAGCATGAGATCAGCCACTAGATGGCGTAGTGCTCGGTGTCATTCGACGCTTTCTGTAGCTTGAAAGCGCTTGGAATGTTTTTGCGAAGTGACATTAAGTTAGAAGATTTTTATTGGGTCACCGAGTGGTCTGGTCCCGGATCGGGTCTCGAGACCAGAAGCAAGATCCCTGCGGAGGTTTTCTACGGGTCTCGCTTCTGGTCTTGCGCGACGGACATCACAAGGCACTCTAGGCATATGTAGCTAAGATTTTCGTTGGGGCATAGCCCCTATAATGAACTCCTTTTACTACTTCATTTACCCTTTTACAAAGACATATGATAAAACTGATAAAAGGTTAGGGGTAAGGTTTTATCATAGCGTTTCTGGGGGCGATTTCGAGCGAAAATTCCCTGCGGTTTAAGGACATCAAATATCGCGTGTGTTGCCCTTCAAACAGGAAAACGGAAAAGTCACCTCCCTTGAAGAGGCTAACAGTCAGTAAAGTCGGGTCAAGTTTTTATGGAACCCTGTTGGGGCACGTTTCTATGGGATGGTGAGTGATTAGCGTAAACATGCATGTTTAGGCAAGATTTGCGGCAGCATGATTCCATCTGTGTCTGATCCCGTAAAAGGCGCAGTCCTTTAATAGGAGTTTGGGCAAGCCGATTAACCCCTCTACTCCTGAAATTATTCCGGATTATCCGTTATAGTGAACATATGAATTAACGTATGGCGGAAAATCAGTACTTATTACCCTGTATTAAGCCCTTTTGGCGCCACGTAGGACGATATGGCGATTGTGATTGGGCGAGATCTGTTGTGACAACGGTTTTGCTGAACAAAACATGCACTACAACCTTCGCCTTGCGATCTCCCTGCAAAACCGTTATGATAAATTTAAGATGGGGGCTCCGTTTCGCGCCAAAAGTCCTCCAGCTTCGCGCACCAAATTTTCGGCCAGTTCTTTACTAGAAGGTAGTAGAGGAGAACTGGCCGAAAAGTTTGGTGAGGAGTCAAAAGGTACGCGTGCTGCATTTAGTGCTTAGATAAACTCTTCATCCGTCTCACCGTCTTCTACTCTGCGCTTCTGTACCAAGCGGATCTTGTGCTGCAGCTCGGGGGATGGTGGTGCCGTTTCGCCAGGTCTGATGCCATACTTGGCTGCAGGTGAGCTCGCTGCCTTGGTCCAGGCGTCGGGCCGTGTTGCAGAGAGCCACGCGACCCCCTTCGCGATGGAACAGCTTCGACAGAAGAAGCGGCTCTCGAAGCTCCTAATTCCAGGTCCCGCCAGGGCTGAGCAGACCTTACAGAGCCACTGCCTGCTTTTCTGACCGTTTTTCTCTCGTGTTTGCTGCAGCGTGTGCGGCTGTCGCGGCAGCGGCGACGTCAAGAGCTCCTCGCCATTGTTTCCCGCCACGAAGTCCTCCCTTGTTTGTGACAGCAGATCGACATGCAGTCGCCGCATGAACTCAGCGTGCGTTGGCACCGGTTTCCCCGCCTTTTGCATCGCGATTTTGTGCACAATGAACGCGTTCACTAACGCCAGATCCACCAGCC
Organism: Phytophthora quininea; assembly: GCA_011947345.1. NCBI lineage: Eukaryota > Oomycota > Peronosporomycetes > Peronosporales > Peronosporaceae > Phytophthora > Phytophthora quininea. Next base: position 235,350 of record JAAVTG010000112.1, read on the forward strand.
CTAAGAATATTGTCTTGTAGTACTTCCGCATCCGCACGGATTTCTGGATGGAGTAGCGCTGCAGGCGCAGTTGATCGTGTACATCTACGCCGCCCATAGTCTCATGGTAGTCGACGACCAGGCGAGGACACGGCACCGCTGAGATGGAGCCGTCGGGCTCGCGACGAGTCACTTGAGCCGGCTGTGTAGAGCAACCAGTAGCTAGGAACCGCACTGGCTGAGAGTCCATCCAAACCAGCGCAATAAACTCTGGGCGCTCTTGCCATTGAGCAATTCTGTAGGTGCCTCGCGCCATGTTCTTTGGTCGACTTTTGGTCTCGAACTCAATACCTTTGCACCACCCAGTCGATCCGAGCGCATGGTTCCGACGTGGTAGATGCCCATTGAGAGCAGCTTGTCCGACAAAGGAAGCAACGTGTAGTAGTTGTCTGTGCAAACCAGTCGTTGCGACTGCTGACCGCGTAGGAAATTTGTCAAGTTCTTGACCACCGCCTTTTGGGCAACAGCTTGCTCATTCTTGTTGGCCTTGCCGCAATAGATATATATATAACCTGCAACATGCCATCCGTAGTAAAGTCAGTCAAATCCGGAATACAGTCAATCACATCCCGTACGTATTACGGATGCAGAGTTATAGCACTTTACCTTGCACAGTATGCCGTCTCCGCACAACACGTCAAGTAAAACTTTGTGCCCCACTTGTTGGGCTTCGCCGACATGTACTGCCTCATGGGGTTTCTGCGGTGACGCATCGGAACCATGCCCTCGTCGAATGAGATCTTCGCTCCCAAGCGATAGCCGCGGAAGAATGTTTTCTGTAGCGCTTGCAGGACGGGGCGAATCTTGAATGCGCGGTCGTGGCTGTCGGTTTGTTTGGAGTTGTCATTGAAGTGCAGGTATCTTGTGATATCTTGGAAACGATCGCGACTTAGAAATTGCCCAAACGTACCACGCGAAAGCGCGCCCTCAACTTTCGTGATCCAGTGGCGGCTCAGGCTCTCTCGTCGCGGCTCCAGCGAGCGTGCGATCAGCAAGCCAATGAAGCGAACCAGTTCATGAGGCTGAATGGAATTCTTACGGCGTAGTTTAGCCTTGTACTCATCCACTGACAACACCAACGTTGACGAGGTCGTTGCTCTGCGTGCTCTAGCCCGCGCCCGCGTCGAGACAGCCACGTCGTCGACACACTCTTCACGAAATTGATTCGTCTCCGCAGCAATCTTTCGCCATAGCTCCTTCGGGAGAAAGAAGTAGAAGATCGCCAAAGGGCTTTCCGCGAAAGCCAATGCCGCCTTTGTCGGGCCGCAGGGACCGTCGTAAAGTTGGGCAGCGTTCACACGAAGTTCGTCAGAGTCCTCCTCGTCGTAGACACTCCACCCTTCCAGTTATAATGCGTCCAACTCAGCCTTCCGCAAGTTGAACGTAATCGGCTCCTCGGGTTCGTCCTCCTCGAAGAACACAGCAGCATCATCGCCATCGTCTGACTCGTCTTTGTCGTACAGCACTGTGTCTTCATCACCTTCCGTGTCGGAGCCCAATGGTAGTAACCAATCTTCTTCGCCGACGTTGAGATCATCATCATCTAGCGGGTCGAAGAGACGATCACGCCGAAGTGCAGACAGGAAGTTGTCCGATTCGAAGTCATCCATTGTAACGGCGTGATCGCGAACCTCAGGTACAAGTGAGTTCGCCTCCACAGTCGCATCCGGAATAGGTTGCACAGGCCTATCCGGAACAGCAGCCGTAACAGCCTCATCCGTAGTAGACGGGATAGCTTCGGTCATCTCCGGAATAGTAGAGTCTGTATGATCCGGAACAACAATTTGAGTGAGTGCTTTCAAGTCTCCACTCGATCCTGACGCATGTACGTACCCTCTCGCTGGCGCTTGGACGGTGAGTGTCTGCTGGTACGTGTCTTGCGTTTTGACACTTTTTCGCAGCGGGCTTCTTCGCTTCCACAATCCTCTTAGAAAGCGACTTTCTTTTCGCTTTTGGAGCTGTCGAAGGTCGAGACGAACGGTTCTCAAGTGAGCGTGCAGATGTGGCTGGACGAGCACAACTTGATGGACGAAGCACTAACGCCGGAGGCGCAGGTGCAGGACCTGGACTCGAGGCAGTCGGGGCAGAACTTGACGCAGGTGTTGGTGCTGGGCTTGGCGCTGGACTTGGCGATGGACTCAGAGCAACACTCAACGCAGGAGCTGGAGCCGGGCTCGGCGATGGCGAGGTCGGTGCGTACACCAAAGCATACGGTAGTTCCAGCCACCCGTGCTGGCGGCAGTAGTGCATCAGGCTCTCGTGGCCTACATTGAGCAGTAATGTGCGTTAGTGTATACATAAGTAAACTGCGCCAAAATCGCACAACTCACCGACGAAGTGGTCGACACCTTCTTTGCCGTCAACATTCCCATTTGGAGGCACATACGTGTTGTCGTAGCTGAGTCCCTTTGACCTCTTCCACGTCCATCCCTTTTCCGAAGCTCGCGCCACATTTGGTGGAAAGTTTTCTCCATGGTCGTGCAGGTTGGCGTCTTGTCTTCGTGCTGGCAGATTGCGAAATGAAGACTCGTGGGTCTGTGCGATCTTATATCTGGTCCCCGATCCCTTTCCCGCGAATTTTCATGTCACTTGTCCCCAACCGGGTCTGTTGAACTTTATACATACAAAATTCTATATGCGAGAATTAGGCTGTTGCGGAGCTCTCGGAATAATTTCACCTTTATAATATATATTCCGGAGAATCCGTAACGCCGGAGTAGGGGGTTAAGCAAAATCAGGGCGAGCTGACGTGGAAGCTGATGCACTATAAGATTTGAGTGACGTACGGCGCTGGTAAAAGTATGCAGGAGTGCACTGATATCCACGTTTGTTTTAGGTTAGGTGGTGGCTGAGCAGTCGCCAGCACACACAGAATCGGCGCTCAGCGCGTGTTCCAGATCGGATCCAGCGTCGCGTGCTGCGAGGGGACATGCATGCCATTCTGTCGGCGTGGCTATTGGTGCGTGGGGTGTGCTGCACGATGTAGTTTGATGCTCGCTAACCTGTACGTGTGCGTTCGCTGTAGTGAACTGCAGCACGGTAGCTCGCGAGACTGGTGTGGAGGCATTCAGCACGTGTACCGATTCGGGTATCGCCGAGGGAAAGGATATGGCGGCGGCACGACGTGGCAGAAGCTGGCAAGGCGAATCGCAGACAACCTAGGTATTTAGGTGCATGCATCGTACTGCGCGATTTAATACGCTTGGCTAACATGTGTGTGTGTCGTATGTCCTAAACAGGAGAGCCGTAGCTGTTCAGCTAATGTGGAGGTCCCCGAGCATGCAGCCGTTCGAGCATAGCGTTGCGTGCTGCGAGCCGCTGGATACAGCGTTGTGACGGCACATCCTGGCAAATGGTTCGCAAGCACGGAGAGCCAATGTATTTCGGTGCGTGTGGTGTACTGCGCGATATCGGTAAGCTTGGCTAACATGTGTGCGCGCGTTGTGTCGTAAAAAGGAGAACTAAGCTGTTCGGAGTGGCGTGAAGGCTCCCAGCGCGTACCGTTGGATTGCAGTAGGCAGGGTCGTGCGGAGTATACAAACAAATGATAGGACTATAGATGGTTGTAATATTTCATAGGGAGTGTGAACAGACAACAGCGCGGCTCACAACTGAATTTGCCGAATGGAAGACGATAGACGCCAGCTAGCTCGGACGGCCGAACAAGACACTTCCAGGGCACTTATTGCTGCGCACCAGGAGCTCTACAGGCTCCGGACGCTCGATGGCGCTAACACCAGAGTCGTCCAGGCTGCCGTGCACGCCATTGGAAGCAGGCGTGTACGCTACAAGGCAGCCAAACGTGAGGCTGGTGCTATCGACGGTATCTGACTGAGAGACACCTGTGATGCTATAGTCAAGGACCGTGTCGTGCGACGTCGGGAACATGCGGCTCGCCTAGAGGCTGTACTAAGAGATGTACTAAGAGATGCTCGATCCCGACAGCACAGATCAAGTTCAAGTTCAAGCGGCGTGGACACACCTGAGAACACTGGGGAGGAGCCTGAAGTGGTCGTGATCGACGACGGCAGCGATGATGGCAGCTAAGGATCGGAGTGGATTCGCGGGCGTGAAGAGTGATAGCACGCTTTGGAGATACGGTGTTCGCAGGTTCCAGTAAGCAGCTCAAGAAAATACAAGATCTCTCAAGGTGTGATGTTGTTTTAGTTGTTTGACTTCTCGAAAGTGGTATGTACACGTTCAGTTGCTAACCGTATGCATAATGATAGCAGAAAAATGATTAGTGGCGTCTGTTGATGGGTTTCCTGCTAATTGTTCTTCTTTTGCATACAAGGAGAACGTCTTCAGGTGAATGAAGCTGATGAGTTAGCAGGTAGGGCAACAGGTCACATTGCTGCACAAACTACGGCGGGCTCTAGCACGCCATTGCATAGCTACGACGATACGGGTTCATTAGCGCAATCGCCGAGCTGCGAGACAACAGCCGACACCTGTTCTGCTGAAAGTCACTGTGCTGGGAATAGCGATGGTAAATCTCAGATTTCAGCGGATGTGGGAATTGTACACGGCACAGAAGACGAATGCTGGGAGCGAGATATAATGGAAAGCATGACAACGTCGTATGAGCTTGAAGGGAATCAAGGTGATAAGCCAAGTGAGTTAGAACGTACGCTGGGGGCTGTTGGTATGGGAGCATACGCAAATTCCTCCATTGGTGAGCTTCGCCGCAATGCAGACCCGATAAACGAGAATGAAATTAATACCTTAATGCAAAATTGTTTCCCTACGCTATTCCCAGACGCTCAACCCGTTTAATGAGAGCGAGCGCAGAATGCATGAGTACAGCTTGACCAAATACTGCTCCCACTTAATGAAGTGGCATGACAGGAAATTTATAATCCACGGCAACTTCAAGTTCTTCTGCATGAATATCATTCAGCGCCGACAGATAGACGGCCTAGTCCGAAGAGTACGCATTTCGAATCAACGAAGCACAGCAATAAAAACAGCTAGCGGAGATTTTAGGTCTGACAAGAGCAGCAGGTCCAATCGAGAACAGGAAAAAGAAGAATTAAACGCCGCTATGCAGGTATTAAACTCTCTGAAGCCTTTTTTTTCGCGTAGTCAGAGGTAATGGTCTTTATTGATCGAACGCTCGTGATGATTTAATGTCCATGATAGGAAATCGTTCCCTTCCTACGAGGTGGCCAACGTTTTCTTTTACTCTCAGTGTCGCCGACACGATTTGGCCTGATTTTGTGAGGGCCTGTAATCCATCTTTAACGCTAGAAGAGTGCTGTCAATTATCGTATAGCGACAGAAGGCGGTATCTGAACGAGAATCCGACATTAGTGTCAGACCCTTTCATCGTCGCTTTAAAGCGGTTTTTGAGAACGTATTGTGCGGGAAATCGAAACCTCTAGGAGAGATAATTAACCATTTCTGGCGCGTTGAGTTTCAGCAACGCGGGTCACCGCACATACATTGTCTGATTTGGATTCGAGACGCCCCAGATGTGATCAAACTCTCTGAGACTGAGGAAGGCCGAGAAGAGCTCGCCAAATTTGATGATCAGAGGATATCAGTGCTGTCTAAAACGCTGAGTGATCTAGAAGCGTGTCAGTGCTCAATCTGTGTTGCTGACCGCGTTGGCGACGTCGATATACTGGCCAGAAGGCCACCATCAGTAGAGAGCAGTGAATGGCAATGCGATTTGTCGCGTCTGGTAAATCGAGTCCAACAACATATCTGCAATGCAAATTCTTCCTGCCGGAAGAAGGGGTCTGCCTGTCGTTTTGGGTACCCAAAAGAGCTGCAAACAACAACCAAAATAGATACAAGCTTTGCTTCAGACGGAACACCCTCAATGAAGGTTCTGCTGAAGCGATCAGTCTCTACGATAAATAATTACTCACCACATTTGTTGTCGTGCTGGCGTGCCAATATGGACTTACAGCTAATTGGAAATTCCTACGGCGCTGCTGAGTACGCTGGAGCCTACGTGAGCAAGGCGGAACCCGATACATTAAAATATAGGCGCATTATTTCCAAAGCAATTCAACGGTGCGACCCAAATCTAGCTTACCACTCCATTTTAAAGCGTGTCGCTAACGCAACACTGTCTGTTCGAGAGGTGGGAGCGCCAGAAGCAATATACATTCTTCTACGAAGTCTTCCAATGCATAGCAAGTCACAGCCTATAGTGAAAGTAAAGTCCTTGCGCCACAATGAACGATACTACAGAGTTGAACCTCACAATGTTCGTGAACTTGCTGCATTGGCCGATTGTGGTTGTACGGCAACACTCCGGATTGAACCCATTGAGAGGGCTTACATGAATCGGCCTACCAACGAAATGTTTGATGAGATGAGTTTTGCGTCTTTTGTTGAGCAATTTGAACTATGTGATTCTGCAGGAAGAACGAAAGCCGCAACAAAGACTTGGAAGCGCCTAGATGGAGAAGGCTGGATTAAACATCGAAGTAAGCAGGCTGTCGTTCAGAAGTCACCCTGGATGAAGCCCGACGTCACCAACCCGAGTTTCTGCTTCTCAGAAATTTTCTTTTACGTACCCTGGCGAACGTTAGACGACCTTCCTCACACTGATGAAGAATGTATTGAGGCGTTTTTAAACGCGCAGGAATCCCAGCTCGATAACGACCTCCTTGAAGAATCTAACGCAAAGATTGCTCGCCAACATAAGCTAGACCTTTTGAAAAATTCACGAGAATCTTGCTGCCTTACTTCCCTACCTTCTTCTGAGTACGTATTTGTCAGTAATCCTACTAACAGCGAGCCACAAGAAGAACCCGACGTGGAAGCAAATAGCGCGTGTTCTCATAGTATTAACGGTAGTACGGAGTGGAAAGCAAAGCATGACTACTCGCCGGAGGTAGTTGAAAAGGCAAGTAACTTTTTAAAAGGATGCTTAAAGCCTTGGTTGGATGCAAGTAAAGAGATCCGTAAGCTAAACCGTGAGCTAAGTAATGCTGACACCAGTTCTTCCCACGATCGATATCCAATATCTAGAGAGGATGATGACTCGAACGAATCCGAGATAATGGCGGAGTCACAATGGATACCTTTCGCACTTGCAATGCAGCAATCGAGAGAGAGGTTCAAAAGCTCGCTAGATCTTACACACTGTAAACCTCTTCATCTTATTATAAATGGCGAGGGTGGGTCCGGGAAAAGCTGGCTAATCAAACATATCGTGAAAGACGTTCATGCCGTTTTTGGCGAGCATAAAGCTACGAGAAGAAAGTCTAAACGTGTCCTTCTGCTAGCTCATCAAGGAACCGCAGCTTTCAATATAAAGGGTAAGACACTTTGCTCAGCTTTGGCATTTACCTCTTTCTCGCGAAACGCATTTTCCGTACCTTATAAATCTATACTAGAATCAAAATCGGGTCCTACAAGATTAAAACAGATGCAACAGGAGTACAAAGATGTCCATCTTGTTATAATAGATGAGTTTAGCATGATATCATGCGGAATGCTGTATTGGATTGATCAAAGGATGCGTGAGATATGGCCTGATCACTCGAACGAGCTGTTCGGAGGGCGAGATGTGTACTTTACCGGAGATACAGCTCAGTTGGATCCCGTTCTGCCTAGGGCTTTGTCGACTCCGATATCGAAAATCGCAAATGGTGTACAGCGTAGAGGGAGAGAGATCTGGAAAGGTATCGAGCGCGTTTGTACCCTCACTAGCCAAAATCGAGGTAAGGAAGACCCGGAATGGTTTGAGGCATTAAGTAGATTGCGCAAAAGAGCTCCAACAGCAGCTGACATTGCGCTTTTTAACTCGAGGTGCTTGCAAGAGATAGATCAGCCAGAATGGATCGCCCAAGCTAAACATATTGCCTACAAAAATGTCGATGTAGACGCTGCAAATGATAAGAGAGTTCGAGCATCAAATTCTCCAATTGTTCACATTAAATCGCAACACTTCGTTCAGCAGAAACGACTGACAGCTAAAAGGGACATTCCTGCGGGAACAGTAAATGCTCTGTTAAAAGAAGCATTACTTCCTAACACAGATCACGATTGTGTAGTGGCCAGTAATATCAAACTCATTGTAGGTGCCCCTGTGACGCTTTCATTTAATATGGCGCAGATGGCGGGCTTGTACAATAGGACCAATGCTATAATATACGACTTTCTGTTTACCCAAGGCAGTGAACTGCCCATTTTTTGATTCGGATCACCGACACGTACTTAGGGCCCTCTCTGCTGGATGGCGTCCCAAATATTGTGCCTATCATACCGAAAGAGGTATCTTGGGTTAAAACGTCAAGCGATGTGCGAGTAGCACGAAGAGGAATACCTCTCCGGTTGGCTTACGCGTTGACAATTCACAAAGTGCAGGGCTTGACGTGCAACTACATAGTGTTCATTTCGAATTCTATTCCGAATGTTGCCTTCGCGTACGTTGCGCTATCTCGCATACGAGCCCGCGATTTGATAGTAATCACGCAGAGGCTCATCTTGGATAAGTTAACAGCAACGCCGCAGCAAGCTTTAGCATTCCAACGCGAGGATGCATGCATTTTGGCAGCAGTAAAAAACAGAAGCTGAAGCGTCACTATTAGTCACCAAGGTGAAAGAAGCTGCGCGATCTCCCAACGCCTGGATGTCTCCTCGATAAGTTTGGTGAACCTCCGCCACTTCACCGCGTCATGCGCCTGAAGCTACCACATTTGTTGCTAGCATGTGATATTGGGCTACCGAGGCACATCAACAAGGTATGTCTTAGCAAAGAAATAACTGTATCACGATCACTTGCACTAACTGCAACGTACATACACGACAGGGATGCGCTTCAAATACACACAATCAAGGGACAGCAGAGCAACCCTGTCAAGATTAAACGAACTCTACCAACGCGGCTAAAACGAATGTTTATTGGTCTCCAAAGCGCAGAGGAATTCGCAGATCGAATCTAACCCGCCGTGGCCTCGTGCAACTTCCAGATTTCCGTGCAAATGCTCATGAACCGGGGATCTTGAGCCATTCGTTGCAACGTTTGCAAGCGCTCTGATTCGGTCACATCACAGCGAATTTTATCGGGCAAGTCGTTATTTTGTGTCCGCGGCGTCGCCCTCGGCGGTTCCGCTGCCACGTTAATACGCGACAACAAAGTGGAGATACTGCGGATCTCTGGTGGTACGACAAGCTGACCCTGGCACACTCCAAGCACGCTACGAAATTGGTGCTGCTCCGTTCCGCCAACAGCTACAGGAATCAGCATGTAGACAGTTGAAGGAGAAATATTGGTAGATCACGACTCCGTGGTAACAGGCTTCTCTTCATCGGTATTTCTCTGGGCAGTGTCAGCCACGTTCACAGCGTGGCGTCGTGCGGAAGTCATAGGTGCCGGGATTGCTTGGTTTCCAACGCGTGGCACACCCACTGGGGACTGGACACTGGACAGGCGAAGTCTCTTGCTTGATACACCTGGTGTATTTTCCTTCTGCACCATGCGTCTCTTCTTCTGTTTCGAACTCTTTTTCGTGTTATCAGCCGCTTTGAGTCTTATCGTAGCGACGTCATCGCACGACAAGGTGCTAGTCACATTGACGCCCTTGATAGGAGTAGACGATGACGCCGCTTGCCTGACGTTGCTGTTGCCATCCTTTGGTGCTGCACGCCGATAACGCTCTCGTGCCAACGCGTTTTGGCGGCCTCGGTGGTCCTCACACAACCAATGGCGTTCTCCGTTCAACTTAATCGATCTTTCTTTCGTGCACCCTCCAGGGTATTGACACTGGAGGGAGCGAGAGATCTCGACGTTTGCTTTGCTCGCCGCGCTCGAAGCTTCGCGACCGGATACGTTTTGTGCTTCTCACACATAGAGTGTGTCGTCCCGTCCTCTTTCACTGCCAATGCTACTTTACAACCGCTAGAGTAAATGGAACCTTCCTGAGGGGATCGCTCTGCTGATAACCAAGTCAAAACACACGTACACAGCAGTCAGTTGAGAGCGCCACTGTTTAACGTACACTCATGGCCGCACTTGGCATGGCCGCTCCAGTGTCCTAACGTCTGCGCGTTTGTCTTACGGAAATCGCGTTCTTTGCTTGAGGCGAGGGAGGATGTGATGAGCGAACTGAAAAGCCGCTTGAACCCTTTTCAAATTGATATGCCTATCGGGGGACGATGCTGAACTACACTTTGGAATGTATACTGTTCAGCAATGCCCCTTTAGCAACCGGAGCGAGTATCGCCGGATGCTGCCATACTAGTATGAAATGTATTTGAATGCATATTTTCATAAGCAAGTGAGTGGGTTAGTTGTACCCAAGTGTGGCGGACGGTATTTCGCGCTTAATTACGCAGGGCTAAAACGCTCTTCAAACAAGAGCTTCCCAACGTTTTTTCTTCGAGATGAGCAGTGATTGTCGAACCCCACTAACGACAAAGGTAGACAACTTACGTCGTACTTGGCCTGCTCTCTCCTGCCGCTGGGGTAGCCCAGGGTGAGCAGCCACGCCAACGCAGCCGGGTTCGCTGTAGCTCACAAGGTCTGCTTAACTATGCTTGCACTGTTCCCGAGTTCGAGCTCAGGATACGAAAGCTTGCCATAATCGCTAATTGGTATTAGCGTCATCACAGCAACCACTTGTGATCTTCGTGACCTTTTCGGTCTTGCCTTCCTAGCGTAACTTCAACTTTGCATTTCAATATAATTTCCTTTTTACAAATAAGTTAACATTATTTCGGGTCCTGTTTTGGTCTGGTCTTGTTTTCGGGTCTTGTCGGGACCCGAAAACAAGACCAGACCGCTCGGTGACCCTGGAAAAGTCTACCTAACCAACTTAATGGTAGTTGGTTAAGACTAGCTCCTTTCCTACAGAGGCTTCCTTGTGGGCAACGCCTCCGTCGTCTCTAGACCAGTCGTTGCGCTTGATGAAATGCCTCTGATGATGCTGCCTGTTGATGCGGCTCCACTTGATTATGAAGCAAGCTAACGCAAGTGGCATGTTGACGCGGCGGCAGCTTGCCGTCTACGAGCGTTGTCTTCAACTTTGCTCACCACTGCACCGCACTACACTTTCATAAGTTGAATATAGATGGCCTCATGTTCTTGCTCTGCTTGATGGGGTGTTTTGTTAGTGGGAGTTGCTTCCACAAGAAACTTCTAAGGTACTACTAGTAGTACTTGATATTGTATTTGGAGAGTATCGTCTCGAAGCACGTCAGTATCATTGATGTTGATGCAGGTTCGTTGGCCGCATCAACATCCAGTTGATACACACGTTGTGCTGCCTGTATCTGATGAGGGTATCAAGCATCATGAGATGATGCGAAGCCCTGGGAATGTTAAGCGTTTCGGTTGGGGTCTCCATGAACAGAATGTCATTTCGCGGTCTCCATGTTGCATGGAATATGATTGCAGTGAGTACTCTCCACAGAAGGAGTACCTTGTGATTTTCTCGCCAACTTGTTCACAGGTCTTGTGCTGTGGGGAAGACCAGAAGCCGCCAAGTCAATACTGACTTCTGAGTTGTTCCTTACTTTTGAGTTTACCTGCGTTTTCAGCGACCATCATGAAATAAGTAAAGTAATACTGAGGAACGGCGATTGATCGAGCGAAGCGAGATCACCCACCTGAGCATCGCCTGTGGTTTAAGCTCCGTGTGCGATGCACGCGGACTTAAACCCCGGACTGTTAGGCATATGCTCAGCTAATCATTTTTCAGCAACTCCCCCAAAGCCAGCAGAAAACAAGAAGTCCTGCTCGTATATTTTCTAGTAGGTTGTGTGGGTAAATGTAGTCGTTGGAGCTCTAACCTGTATGCTTCGTCTCGGCATCGTCGTAATGACATCCGTGCAGAATATAGTCGAGCAACCGGGATCTGTGTGCCAGTAGAGCATTGCCTTGCGTGGATTTAATTGATCACTATCGGATTGGCTTCCTCAAGAAACAGGTTCTGTCGGAATTGCAGGTAACCGCGTCTCCTGTTGCCTATGGAGCTCGTCAGCGCCCGCTTTCTGGTTGCGTTCGTGGCCGTATTCTTCATGTAGAGTTGGCATCGCGTTCGAACCACCGACGCATGAACAGGATCCATCGGCGACGGCGAAATCACCGTCAGATACTCCTCCACGAACTGAAGCTCTTCCGTCGGGAAGAACCACGACAACACGCCGACCACAACCACGCGGCCATTTTCCTTGTGCCGGCGGATAGTGACCACACCGTAGTTGTGCACCACGGTGTTGTTCGGGTCTGGAAAGAGTCCCGAGATGATCCAGTTCTTGTTCTCGCTGTCTTCCCAACGACCAGGACACCAGGTTCGAGCCTACAGAACACAGCTCGAAGCACATCAGTAATTGAACACAAATTTAGGGAGATTGGTAAGAACGTACGCGACGGAACGCCTCGTCAGAGTGTTTGCCATTGCTGCCAGTGGGGAAATCCCACACAAACGTCCCCGCGTGCTCGACCGACCACGCCACCGGTGTGATCTCGTTCACTTCCACGAGGTTCCTGCACATTTCGTGCTCTTTGGTGTCGCAATGCAACACGACTTGGATCCCCGTGTCCAGCGTCGCGAAAACGGTATCTGCTTCCACATGGAGCCGATGCAAGTTGGCCGTCAACTCTGCCAGCACGGTGTCGCTGAAATCGAGATGGAAGAACGGTCGGTCTGCTGTCGGTCGTCCGAGGAACTCCCTCTCCTAAAAGCACGAGCAATACGTAGTTAGTCGACGGATGCAAATAAAGTGTCAAAAGAAATGGTCATGCTATACCGTGAGGATGTCGGTCTTGGCGACGACTTTGCGCATGGCCGCGAAGAGTTTCTGCTGCTCGGACAGCAGCGTTCTCAACCTCCGGTTGGTGCACTCGGACTGAACTCGCTGGACGCTGCTGAGTACCGCCAGCGCGTGCCATTGATGCTCCATCTTCTTGTCCTCGACGTATTGCACAAAGTCGGCCATCCCGACACGGCTCTGGTGCTGCTTGAGCAAGCACGCTAGTTCTCTCGTCAGAGCCTCTTCCTCCACCTTGAGCCTCTGAAGTTCTTCTCTTCTTCGTCGCTGGTATATCGTGGTGTACGGCACTTCTCGGGAAGACTCGTTCACGGTTGAGACTTCACCATTGTCGAGGTTGTCGTAGATGGAGCTGAGGTGGTCTAATACTTCCGATAGCGCTTCCGTTGGTTGGTTCGCCATGGTGGCTGCGCACCAAATGTGATAGTGTCATGGTGAAGTGATTCCTATGCGCTCAGCCTCGTGCTGAGTGAGAGGCCACGCGTAAACCATCCACAGGAACAGGCTCTTTAAAGTCTCCGTCGGCTACGTCAAACACGTATTCCGTAATCAATGTTTGTGCTGTTTCTCCACTTCATATTCGCTTCTTTCGAAGCAGAATAAACAAGGGTAGTCAACAGCACTTCGGTATAGCTTTACAGCGCAAACTCTGGCTATCCCGGTCTTGTATCTCTCCAGAATCCTGCTGTCATCGACGAACTTGATGTCGCTACACATTGTTTGGTAAGACGCGACGTATATCGCCACATTCCGGACGCCCATGCCAACGGGTGCAGGCATGGACGTCTGGAATGTGGCATTAGTAACGACTTCAGGCACGCCAATCTCCAGCAACTCCCTAGGTTTCGTGTGTTCAAGAAGATGCACTTGATTCACGATAGACTACACGATAGGCAAGTGGCTCAACCATAAATACAATTCAGTCTTCGTTTTGCGTGCTACAAGTCACGGCTACACGGGCCGCAAGGCAAAGGCTTACCCGCACGTCTGCGGGGTTGGCACCCCGTATTCGTGACGCCTTTCCAGTACGGAATCAACATCAAAACTTCCCAGATTAAGAGTGTGCTGGCTGGTTTTCTTTTCTTTTCGACGTCTGGACGAGGATGGCTTGCCGAGCTCTTGTGTCGAAATATATTGAAGAGAGTCATTGCATAACTCCACCTGGCACGTAGCGATTGCTTCAAGAGCAGCCACTCCGGCAAATATGCATCCCTTGCCGTACGTTGAAGCGCACTGACACCGACCTTGCTCGCCATGAGTGCAACCACGAACGAGCTCACCGGGAAACAACTAGTAGCCCAAGCGTTTCCCATTCTATACAGCACAGCAGTCTCGCGGTGAAGAATGCTAGCGTAGGAGCTCGTCAGATGCGTCGGGTTCGGAGCTCCATCCACTGCACTGTTCAGAATGGTTCTCACCGTCGCCGCCGGAGACAATTCAAACATGAACCTGCGACACCCTCCAGCATCGTAATCGTTCACGCTAGCACGCGTTTTCTTCATAGCGTCCACACGCGACTCGTTATCGTTGTACAGCTAGACCACACACGGAATTCTTGTTCCGTCAAATGCAGTGTTAACTGCTTCGTAAAACAGCATTGGCGAGAGCTTCGACATACTCGCTTTTTGTCCACGAAGACATGAGAGAATGTTCGATATCGGCAGTAGCAACTTCATCCTTGTGTGGACGTTTTCTCCGAAGCATGTCCACCGATGCACAAGACACGGTGTTCCCTTTTCCCGAGTGGCGACATAAAAATATCGATCGACGACATGAAATCCCAGCAATCGGGTGCGTCGTGCACTCCGTCCAGACACACGACGAGTTTCTTGTCGCCGTCACACGGTAGTGTGATTGTCGATAAACTTTCCTTGGAGTACATCCGCAATTGGTTGGTCCCAAAGTCCAAGCAGCACACGTCGTTCTTGCCCCAATGAATCCACACGACATTCCACTTGTCCCGACCTAACTAAGGAAGCCGCAAAGCTCCGCGTCGCCATTGAAGTCCCCGTATCAGGAGGCCCCACAATCATCCCTCGTTTACTATTCACAATCACGTTCTCCCTTACAAACCTCCAAAGCTCTGGCATCCTTGGACGACAGCACAGCATTACATCAACTTCCGGCTGCTCTCCGCTGTTCTTTAAAAGTTCTATCGGGCAACCTCAGTACTTATCCACTTCCTCGCTACAGCATCAGTTTCTGCTGCTGATCGCTTTTTCAAGACGACGTTCGATACAGCTACAATGAGTGCTGTTTTCAATGTTGCGCCTAGCGGACCAACTACTTCATTTGCCTCCACGGGGTTCTTCGCGCTGCGGTCTTTGTATACCTTGAGAGCGGCTGCGGGGATCGCTGCCAGAATATCGTCGGCATATTTTTTCTTTACAGCGCCTCGGAAACGTTCGACAGTGCTTTGTTTCGTCACAGGAACCGAAGCAGAGTCGCCCAAAAGTCCACACGAGCATCGTCTCCATCCACCAACTTGAACCAAACCGTCGGCGTGATCGGCTTCTGTTCGTCCACGTTGTCGTAGATGTTCATTTTTCTGCAAATTCTCAAACATGTTGAAGTTGGGACTAAATATTGTACCAATCCAATTTGTGTAGCCATTCTGTGCAATGAAGGGCTGATACGAATGGCTGCTGCATTGTCAAATCTGTTGCGATTCCGAGGCGCCATGGAGGTCGAGATGGAGAAGTTCCTGCAGCAGCATCAAGCCCAGCTAGTGGCAGCTCAAGTACCCGAGCGACTGTGGGCCGTAGCATACTACAAACTCAAGTAAGCAGCAAGAATGGCGACATTGACACATTGATGCATTGACACATATTCTTATTCTACAGACACGAAGTCTTCGATGCCGGCAATTATTTCTTCTTGGCGAGGGATGAGGACGGAAATCTGCATGCAGTGGTGCGTGACGACGTCGATCTAGCACCAGTACAGCCCAACTCGGACGAAGCTTTGTTCCTCGTGGACCACGCCTGGACGTTCACGGCCGAGCAATGTCGTCAGCAGTTGGAGGCGGTGCCGCCTCTGCTTGAGCGCATGGAGAACCTCATGCAACTTGCAGACAGCGCAGCTACCAAGGAGGAGCGTATCGCCAAGGTTGCGGACCGGGTCTGGCGCTACGCCAACACTTATCGACTGGGCAATCTCAAGCCGGAAGAGGCCTCGGCGATCTGGTACGTGATGGACGAGGTCGGATCGGCCATTGAGCACAGCGATGCGCCCAATGTGCGCATGGCGCCGTTTTACTTTGGTGAGACACAATGCGCGTTCTCGTTGGTGTGGACGGTGGAGGCTGTGGAAGGTGGAGACTTCCTAGCACGTGACTACTTCCCGGAGTATGCGCAGGACGAAGCAATGCACACAGCTCTACTAGCAGCACTGTTTTACGAGCCGGGAAACAGGGATAGTTCGTATGTGGAAGAGCTGCAACAGATTGTTGCTACTCGTAAACAGGAGAACACTCTGGACAGCGCCCGTGCGAAATTCCACGCTATTGTGAGCCGTGATTTGGAGACGCCTCCAGACCCGGCGACGACGGTCTCCTCGCCATCGCTTAGGACTCTGCTGGAAGGATCGGAACCCATTCGCGTGTGCTCTGGTACGCTGCTCTCAGACCTTCGGCTTGCATCAGACTAACTTTTGTGCTTGGGTCTCTAGACTTGCAGTTGGTACACGACAACTTGACGCATCCTCGCTTTGCTCTTGTGGACAACGAGGACGAAGCTCAGGTGGTGTGGTTGACCCGTCACCTCAAGAACTTCCCTGTGTACACCACCAACGAAAACATCCAGATCATCAATCAGTTTCCAAACGAAAAGGTCCTCACCTGCAAGGATCTGCTCTACGAAATGTGCAAGCTGTACGTCCAAACGATCCTTTGACGACTTTACTGCTATTCTAACCATTTTCTGTGGTACTTTCGACAGCCAAAACGATGGTATCCAGCCTGAATGGCTCGCAGAGACGTACAACATGACGAGTGAGTTCCCGGAACTGATCCTGCAGTTCATTACCCGCGACCTCGCTGCCGTCGAGGACAGAAATGACGACGATGAGGCAAACCACTGGATCTGCAAGCCTTGGAACATGGCGCGCTCCATCGACACTTGCATTGCTCAGAACGCTCCGCACCTTGCGCGTCTTACTGAAACGGGACCTAAGATTGCTTGTAAGTACATCCACCGTCCACTGCTGATCGACCAACGCAAATTCGACTTCCGCTTCCTGGTGATGGTCAAGTCGACGGAACCGTTGGAGTTGTACTTGTGTGGTGTGTATTGGCTTCGTATCGCCAACAAGCCGTTCACGATGGACAATTTCCAAGACTTCGAGAAGCACTTTACCGTCATGAACTACTCCGACTACGACGTGCGTATCATGGACAACACCGAATTCGTGGAGCGGTTTGACGACGAATACCCGAGCGAGGACTGGGCCAACGTGTACGCCGAAATCTGCTCGTCTATCAAGCAGTTGTTCGAGCATGCGACGGTGCAGCCTCCTCCGCTTGGTCTTGGACGCTGCAAGAAGTCTCGTGCTCTGTACGGTGTGGATGTGATGCTCTCGTGGGAAGCTGACAAGGAGACTGGCGAGGAACGTCTCCGCCCCGTGATTTTGGAGACCAACTTTCAACCTGATTGCACGCGAGCTTGCAAGTACTTCCCGCAGTTCTACAACGACCTCATGAACGTGTTGGTGCTCGACCGCCCGAATGACACGGTGCACGGTGCTACCAAGCTGTAAGCTTCAAAGGAAAGTCGGTTTCCCATTGCTTCGAGACCTATTTATTTGTTCTTTTTCTTCTTCTTCGTATCGATTGTACGCCAACAAAACTCACTACGTCGAACGAGCTGTTAATGCTTGATGGGTTTCTTCTTGAGGATCTCTTCGATGGGGTTTGCTGCAGGTGCATCTTCGTCGTTGTTGACGTACGCCATGAGGTCAAACAATAGGTCCTCTTCGGGAGACTTTCCGTCGCTCGTTCCGCCATATTCCACGGGGATGTTCTCCACCGGGATACGTTCGGACAGCGCCTCGAAGATTTTCTTCTTGCCGCGAACGATGATCACCTTCTCTCGGGTGACGTCGTCGACCATACCTTTCACCGTATTCCAAATCATACTGAACCAGGAGGGCACGTTGATCACAAAAATGAAGGCACAACGTTCTGGGTAGTGCTTGCCCGAGACAGAGGCCGCCTTGCGAACGTACTCGACCGCTTCGCCAGCAAAGTCGGAGATGCCGATACCATCGACATCGAGCACCGAGATGCCCTTGCGGTTGTCGTCCTGCTCGATCACTTGCCAGAGGAACTCTGTGATCATCAGGTAGTTGTGCATAAGGTCGTCAAGAGTCAGACCCGCAGCTTTGAGCGCCTTCAAGTTGATCTTGCCAGGCTTCTCGTAGTACACAGGCTCCCCATTCTTACCGCGTTTGTGGTAGTAGTGTGGGTAGTTCTCTTTGATGATCTTGAAGTGAGGGCTCGGCTTTTCAAGAAGAGCATCAACGCCTTCTTCACGCCGCCATTCGGTGGTCTCATTATACCGTTCCAACGCTTTCTCTTCGTCGCCCTTTTCAGCAAGAATAAAGCGCATAGGTACCTTTCCATCGACCCCCAGCGCTGTCTTTGATGAGGCCGCCGCTAGGCCATTGGCACTATTTGTTGTGTGGGTTGATCCCTGGTTAACGCTTCCGTTGGCGTTGCTACTGCTTTCGGCAGCTTGTGAAAAGCGGTACTCAGTCACGATGAGCTTGAGCGAGCCGCTTTCGACAGGGCTACTAAGATCTGTGTCGTCCTCATCCATCAAAGGCTCGAAGACCGGCGGTTGGAAGAGCGCCGAGAACGGATGGTCCACCTTGACAGCCACATAGAAGGCTGGCAGCAGCACCAGTACGAGCACTACTAGCTCGCGACGAAGTCCATCTTCCATGGAGTTAAGAGCACCCCAGAGGTGGTGCGTCAGCACCGCATATACCAATGCAAACACTGGCCAAGGAATATGACGCAGCAAGTCCGACACGCGGTAGAAGACCGCCAAGCCACGGCCAACTTGCGGTGATGCCACCGGCTTCGCACTCTTGGAAGCAAGCTTTCCCACCATCTTTCTCGGTGCAACGCCAATCAACCGCACGACGAGGGCACCGGGGCATTTTTCAAAGGAAGTTCGAACATCGATTCGGGTTCCTCTCCGTTCGGACCTGTCGGCTTGGCATGAGCCAGCATTTTCTGTTGCAGCAACGCTCCTGGCAGTACAGCCGAGGACCCGTTCGACAACTGGAAGAAAATCTGCGCTGGCTGGATGCCACTCGCTTCCCCAGCCTTCTTGGCTTTAACACAACCTCCCGTATCTATCGCGACATTGGTGCGCTTGGCCGTGCTCTCCAACAAGCCCAGCGGCAGTGCGATCTTCTGTCCGTAATTGTACGGCGTGATGAGTTTGTTCATCATGGAGATTTGCTCCACTCGGGGTTTGGCCGGCCAGATCTTGAACCTCAGCTCGGTGCCTTTGCCGTCACAGCAGATATACCCGCCTGTAATGTGACTTGTGGGTTTCTTAAAGTTACTCAGTCTCTTGTTGAACATCTGCGAGTGGCGGTTCGACTCCACGACCGTAATGGCTACATTGGAGTCTCCGAAACACACTGGTCCCGGTTCATGTGTTGAGCTAAGCGGACTCTCCATCCCAGACATACTGGCCGATGTGGACAGCATGGAGGACGACGTAGAGGACACCAATTTGTCCAGCTTGTCCTTGTCCTTCTTGCTGCTCTTGGTCACCCCCACGCCGGGCGGGAGCTTGGTAAAGCACACGAACATCTCCCCGGAACGCCTCGGGGTCGGGGTCCCACGTAGCCCGTAATTCCGCCCGTCTTGTTGTTCCACACCAGTCCATGCTGGTTCACCAGCACTAGAGGCTGTCCGTACTGTACCTCGTCACCCACAGGCCGCTTGTCGTTGGGACTGAGCACTAAGAACTCCTCTTCCGTGAACAATTGCTGTAACTTGGGTCCTAGAGGCGGTACGCAGCTCAGAATCCCGTGACGGCCATTCTTCTCGT
This sequence comes from Phytophthora quininea, assembly GCA_011947345.1. Classification (NCBI taxonomy): domain Eukaryota; phylum Oomycota; class Peronosporomycetes; order Peronosporales; family Peronosporaceae; genus Phytophthora; species Phytophthora quininea. The sequence goes on from JAAVTG010000112.1 coordinate 255,197, forward strand.
AGTAGCCGATGCCCAGCCCTGAATCCTCGTCCGCAGAGCTGTCCACGTACGCCGAACGCGTTGCCAAGCGCAGCTTCTGGCCGTAGCGCAGCACGTGCGTGTCCGTCATCGTCTCTTGCTCTTTCTGCTGAAAAGGGGGCGAATACCGCATGAGTTATTTTACCAAAAGAAGGTGAAATAAGGAATGAATATGTCCAGAACAGGGTACTCAGTTGAAGCTGTATGTACAATGTGGCGATGCCACGTCAGTACATCGCACTTTGCTTGCTCCAGCTCCGGATCCCTTGTAGGCTGTCAGTAAAGACGACCCGATGAGGTCTGCGCACATGCTGCGTGATATTGATGGCTTTAGAAAGAGTACTCGGTCCCTTTGGGCGCTGTTTCTGAAGTTGTTTCTGAAGTTGAAGTGTCGTCAGATGGCTGCGATTTGTCCTTTGTTGCGTCTGTCGTCGGAGCTTCCTCCTCTTCCTCCTCGTCCTGGTCGATCTCGTCGTCCTCCTGCTCGATTGCAGACCGAGTACGACCGTTCGAATTGCCGTCATCGTCGTCCTCTTCCTGGGACTCGACGTCCTCTTCTGCGTCCTCCTCCTCTCCAGTCTCTGCCCCATCGGCGGCTGGAAGTTTCGACGCTGCGTTGCGCTCGAGGATCAGCGAGCGCTCAAACGCCAGCTCTTCGTCCTCTTCGGTCGCTGCTGTCGTTGCTGTATTGTCGGCATCCGACGCTGCCTGTGCAGTGCCGTTCCCATTGGATTTCTGTTGACCATGGGCCGATGACTTGCCCACTCCAGCAAGCTCATCCGCGTAATCGCTCAGAGCCTGTTTCTTGAGCGTGTCGAGTCGCTTTCGCCTTGTCTCGAGTTCCGCCTTGGAACGTCCGACGAGCGCCGCAATCCGCAGTCGGATGATCTCTCGAAGCGGCAAAAACATTTGCGTCGGGTACCAACCACCGAGTAGCGTTGGCGTCGCCTGCCTTGTGAACTGCGCTACCCACCCGCGCACTTCGTCGTCGTCGATCTCATCGATCTGGAACAGCACGTTTGCACTTGTCAGCTGCACCCCGAAGATCTCGTAGATCCTCTCGCTTCCGCCCGACATCGTGTACACTGTAGATGTCGAGCCAGCCGTGACACTACCGTCGTCTGCTGTCTCATCGCTCGCGTCGCCACCTTCAGGCTCTTTATCGTTGTCAGAATCAGCAGAGTTTATCGCCGAAGACTCGGGGCTCCCACGTGGTGTCGGAGCTGAGGAACCGGCTGGGGTGGGTTCCACAAGATATGATCGACGTGTTTCGCCACGCGTAAATCGTTCCTTCCGTCGCCGTTTAACGGCCTGGGCGTTCTCGAGCGCGGTAGTTTGAGTGACTTTGACAATCCGTGGACCTTTGTGTGTGCTTTCACCGTTACTGTTCGTTGAATGATACGCAACGAACTTCTTGGTGCGTTTTCGACTGGCATGTGTGACTTTTGAGTGCACAAGCTCGCGGTTATTGCGCAGCTCAACGACTTGGTAGCGCGATGCGGTCTCTGAGACTTCGGGTTTTCGAGGATCATAGCCCATTCGAATCCATGAACCACGCCACGGCCCATCTACAAACACGTAGCAGAGCCTCCGCAACAACCGCCTTGCTGCGCGTCTCTCCAACGCATCTAGTCCGTCAAACAGCTTCGATCGTAGCCAAATGGGCTTTCGTTCCAATTTACTCTCCAGCACTCGCATCACGTGCGCGTCCACACCGTTATCGTCAATACCGACAGGCCTCCTCCTAAGAACCGGATGCTCTGGTTTGGGTCCTGCAGGTGCCGGAACATCGTCATGGAAATTCAGATATGACATGGTCGTGGACGGCTTCTTGGCAGCAGTCGTCGGCTGGTATCCTGTCTTCTGACGGAACTCATACTTCAGCGGCAGATCTACTTTCGAGAAAACCTCTGGGATCAATTCCAATTGAGGCTCGCTCTCTACGTCCAGATACGGCCGCAAACGCGCCTGTAGTTCCAGTTGCCTCCTCGACGGCTTGGACAGCGGTGCTGCATCCATTGCATTCATTACCATAGACGTCTCTGGCTCTTCTTCAGTCACTGTAAGTGCGTCATCGGCTGGCACAGACGTCGGGTAGAACGGTCTCGCCGTCAAGTACTGGAAATCGGCCATGCCTTCGCACACGTACTTCTCTTTAATAAGACCCACCACCTCTGTCTTTAGCCTGGATCCATCTGACGCAATTGCCATTGTGCAATTGCTGTCGTTGTCTTCTATTGCGACAGTTCTCGTCCTCTTTGGCCGTGACCTCTTGACTCTCATCAGGATCATCTGCGTCTTGGTCAAGTCTGCGAACAGCGGTTTGCAGGACGGCTCGGTCGGGCGTAGCTTGACTGGCAGGAACTGACTCTTGATTTCGTGCGCCTGCTGCAGATTGTGCAGGCCGCCCACCGTCTCCAGCACTTTATTCATGTTGGAGCCGTAGACTGGCAGCTCTACGCCTACAAGCGAGCGAACGCCATCGCTGTGGAGATTGAGACGGTGCGACACAGTCGGTGGGTGCGTCGACTTGGTGCTGGGCGAAACTGGGCCGCTGAAAGACTCTGTGGGCGTCGCAATACCTGCCGAGGCGATGTCTTCCGAGCCGGCCATGAGTTGCTCGTCCGCCATTAGCTTTGGTAACGGACCTAATTTGGGTAAGCACTAATAAGAAAAAGAGTATACTCAAATTATGTCTTGAATAAATTATAGACTACAAATGGTTTCACAAATTGACCACTGAAAATGCACAAGGCAACTTGGGGAAACCCCAGGCAACCAGTACGAATAGCAGCCTGCTGATACATGTACATATCAACACGCACTCCTCCCTTGACCATTGCTCCTTGTTCTTCCTTCCGTTGCAACTTCACGACTCAAATTGTGACTCAAAAGTCCTGGAACTCGTCTGCTCGAGTGGCTGGCCCAGAGCAGTCGTCGCGTCGCACGCGCTTGACGAAATCGCCCGATTGCAGGCGCAGCGAGGCCACCGGCGCGCTGGTGAAGTCGTCGTCGAAGTTGTCGGTGCAATCGCGGCCGCGACACACGGGCACAATGGGCGGCGTCACTTGGCACTGGATGAGTTCGTCCCAATCCAGCGACGCTTGGAAGAACGGGTGCTGCATGGCCTGCTCGGCCGTCAATCTTCTGGCCGGGTTCACGCACAGCAAGCCCTTCATCAACGACAATGCGTGACCAGAAAGATACGGCGGATACCACACGCGACCTTGCTCGATCATCCGAAAGAGGCGTCCCATGTCGTCGCATTGAAAGGGAGGAGAACCGGTCAGCAGTTCGTACATGAAGCAGCCGAAGGACCACATGTCCGTCTCGATGCCGTGGCCGTCCTTCTTGGCCATCTCGGGTGACAAATATTCGGGAGATCCACAGAATGAATAGGTGCGCTGACCCGGGTGCATCTCCTGCTTGGCGAAGCCAAAGTCGGCGAGCTTGACGTGTCCTTGGGCGTCCAGCAGCACGTTCTCGGGTTTGAGGTCACGGTACACGACACCGTTGGCGTGCAGCTCTCGCAATGCCGCCAGTACTTCTGCAGCGTAGAATCTAGCGGCGTCTTCGTCGAACTTTTGGTTGAGCTGCTGTTGCAGGTGGTAGAAGAGCTCTCCACCTTGACAGTATTCGAGCACGAAATTGAGGTCGCGGTCGGTCTGGAAGGCCGAGTAGAGCTTGACGATGAACGGGTGGCCGCCCAGCTTCTCCAGCACCTTCTTCTCCGTGAGCGTGTGCACCACTTGCTTGCGCTGCAGTAGTTTACTCTTGTCCAGCGTCTTGACGACGAACATGCCGTGGGTGCCGCTGTGGGTGGCCAGCGCCACCTGGCGGGCGAAAGTGCCACGACCAATGACCTTGAGCAGCTTTAGGTCGTGCGGGTCGATAGCTGCAGCGATGTCACCCTTGGGACTGACTGAGGGTGGCAATTCCCGGCCCGAGTGGCCGTGGGGGTCTTGAGGTCGTCGGCCACTTTGGCCACACCGTCCAGCGATCGCACCGGCGACAGCGGGCGTTTCTTGACGGCGCCTGAGGACTGGGACGTCTCGACGGTCAAGTCGCCGAGCGAGGCTATCGGCAGCACCGCCGCCATGGCGCTGCTACTGGTTTGGTATTGTGACGGGCGGACGCAATGGAGACTTGCACTCCGCTGGTCAGGAGCAATTGTGATGGCGATGTCGACTTTCCCGCGGCGGTACAGCGAGGGTTCCGAAGATGGGACATACAAACGCCAAGATCAACGGTCATTTTCGAACTTCGATGTGCAGCGAGCCAATCACTGCGCGTGAAAGCGTTATCTTACGGTTTTGTTACCGGTCCGGTGCATTGTCGTGCGTGGCGTACAACAGTTACAAAACGGCACGTTGAAGGTAGCGGCAACGAATGGCTGGCGCGGCTAGGAGCAGACCCCGCAGACCCCAGCGACAGCATCGACGCCTTTACTTTGCCAGCTCAATGGCTGTGAGTGTCGAGCTGAGGGAACCGGCGGGGCCTGCACCTTTAGGAGCTCATCTTGGATCGCTACGTGTAGAATGGGTGGTCAGCATTGATGCAGCATGGTGACGAGCGCACGTGGCGGAAAGAGATCGTTGGAAAGCGGCGTTTCGACGACCAACGGACCGTATGTGGCGCCACTGGAAGGAATATTGCGACGGATACCTTTTATTTTTCGCTCTGGAGCATGGAATGACTAGGTTTCTGAACTAACTGCCATCGGATTGGCCTCCTCAAGAAAAATATTCTGCCGAGATTGCAGGTAGCAACGTCTCCTGTTGCCTATGGAGCTCGTCAGCGCCCGCTTTCTGGTTGCGTTCGTGGCCGTATTCTTCATGTAGAGTTGGCATCGCGTTCGAACCACCGACGCATGAACAGGATCCATCGGCGACGGCGAAATCACCGTCAGATACTCCTCCACGAACTGAAGCTCTTCCGTCGGGAAGAACCACGACAACACGCCGACCACAACCACGCGGCCATTTTCCTTGTGCCGGCGGATAGTGACCACACCGTAGTTGTGCACCACGGTGTTGTTCGGGTCTGGAAAGAGTCCCGAGATGATCCAGTTCTTGTTCTCGCTGTCTTCCCAACGACCAGGACACCAGGTTCGAGCCTACAGAACACAGCTCGAAGCACATCAGTAATTGAACACAAAATTAGGGAGATTGGTAAGAACGTACGCGACGGAACGCCTCGTCAGAGTGTTTGCCATTGCTGCCAGTGGGGAAATCCCACACAAACGTCCCCGCGTGCTCGACCGACCACGCCACCGGTGTGATCTCGTTCACTTCCACGAGGTTCCTGCACATTTCGTGCTCTTTGGTGTCGCAATGCAACACGACTTGGATCCCCGTGTCCAGCGTCGCGAAAACGGTATCTGCTTCCACATGGAGCCGATGCAAGTTGGCCGTCAACTCTGCCAGCACGGTGTCGCTGAAATCGAGATGGAAGAACGGTCGGTCTGCTGTCGGTCGTCCGAGGAACTCCTCTCCTAAAAGCACGAGCAATACGTAGTTAGTCGACGGATGCAAATAAAGTGTCAAAAGAAATGGTCATGCTATACCGTGAGGATGTCGGTCTTGGCGACGACTTTGCGCATGGCCGCGAAGAGTTTCTGTTGCTCGGACAGCAGCGTTCTCAACTTCCGGTTGGTGCACTCGGACTGAACTCGCTGGACGCTGCTGAGGACCGCCAGCGCGTGCCATTGACGCTCGCTCATTTTACTCTCAGCGTGCTGTACGATGGCCGCCTCCTCGGAGCTACTCTGGTACTGCTTGAGCAATCGCGCTAGTCCCCTCGTCGTAGTCTCTATCTCTAGCTGGAGATCTCGAAGTACTTCTCTCTTCCGTCGCTGGAAGGCGGTGGTGTACGGCACACCTTGACTCGATTTCATACCGTGATTGTCATCACAAGCAGCGCTGGCTAACAGTTCGCCACTGTTAATCTTTATCCCCCAAATCGTCTACCGGTAGGCTCTCCATCCTACGGGTAGGCTCTCCATCCTACGGGTAGGCTCAACCGAAAAGTTAGTTTTCCAGGAATAGAAGCTGGATGCGATCGTTTTAAGCTGCTCACCTTGTTCCTGAAGCGCCGCAGATAGCCAGAGTTAGTTTTTCGCTCCATCCTCGCAGTGTAGCATGGCCAAATTCCATGTCGGAAGCCGGGTTCGAGGCAAGACGAAGCGCCTTGCGGGAAAGGTGGGCGTCGTCCGTGCAGTGCGTACGGGCTCGAGACAGAACACGTACGATGTCACGTGGGGCTACTGGCGCTACTGAGACCGTTGCTGCGAGAGCTATTGAGCTCGCAGCGCCATCCATGTCAGGTCGACCAACTGAAGACCAGCCCGTGCTCATCGATGACCCGTCCAACACTACCTTTCAAAGCTTGTTGCAAGCTTCTAATGCTTCTCTAGTCATGGAACTGGAGAGCTCATCTAGTGACGAGTCCACGAGCGAAAACGAGATGGATTCTGATGAAGCTGACGAAGATGACACAGTGCTGGCGCATTCAAGGCGATGGACACCATGCACAGCTATTCTCTTTGATCGAGGCTCACAGGTTCAGCCGCGGCCAACTAGATTTTTGTTTACTACACTGTTGGAGAAGTCATTTGCCTCGTACTTTTACTTGATGTATCCCATGCAGATCATGGAGGCCACACTACAGTACACGAACGAAAGCCTCTCTAGTAGACGCCACCGCACGATCAAAGCAGGTGACTGGTTCAAATGGATTGGTCTTCGTCTCGCAATGGCGTTGGAGCCGAGACCTGGGCCGGTACGAGTCTACTGGGAAACTGAAGCTAGAGATGGCTTCATTGGTACGCCACCGTGCTTCGGACAGCGATTTGGGATGTCTCGTCATTGCTTTGAGCATGTAATGAACTGCATGTCATTTTCTGATGGGTACCTTAGTGACGATCCCTGGAAGCCGATACGTTTAGTGGTTGACGGATTCAATGCAAGACGAAAAACTTTGTTTCGCCTGGTAATCTGCTATGTGTTGACGAGTGTATGAGCGCCTGGAAAGGCAGAGAAGGGCAATACTGTCACGACGGTCTACCTCATAAAACTAAAATTGCACGAAAACCAGAAGGCAAAGGCACGGAGTTGAAGTCGATTGCTGACGGCGAGAGCGGCGTGCTCCTTGGTCTGGAACTGGTTGAAGGTAAAGACCGCCAGCGTGCAAAGCAGTATTACCGTGAGTACGGCGAAGGTACCGCTGTCGTCCTCAGGCTTGCAGCGCCGTACAAGGGGAGTGGACGTACCATAGTTGCTGACAGTGCCTTTGCTTCAGTCAAGACACTAGTTCAGCTTGAAGCACATCTTGGCCTATATTTTATGGGCATGGTAAAGACTGCTACTGTCGAATATCCAAAGCAGGCATTGACAAATTGGTTCGAAACTACTCCTCCGCGAGGCTCATTCAAAGTGTATGAAAGTACTACAGATCTCGGAAACAAAATGTACGCAATGTGCTGGGCAGATCGAAAGCCAAAGACTATCATTTCCAATCGCGGCACAACATTGCCAGGTACAGATTCAGTACGACCGCGTCATCGACTGATAAATCGAGAGGGGATTTACGAAACGCTACGGTATGAAAAAGTAATTTCTCGTCCGCAAATGATGGAGCTGTTTTTCTCTAAGTTCTCTACGATTGATATTCACGATCACTATCGACAAGGCAGCTTAGCGATTGAGCGTGAGTGGATCACCCGCAATTGGACACATCGATTATTTAGCACTATCCTTGGCATGGTGGTAGTTGACGCGTATTTGGCGTACCGCTACGACACAGAAAATGCCGGCAACGTCGACTTCAATGACTTTGCCTCACAGCTAGCTCACCAATTGATATTCAACGAGTTCGAGACTGCAAGGTCAACACATAATGGAGATGGAGATTCTGAAGGCAGTGTTGAGGGAGCTCCAGACCACCACATCAAACCGTTCATCGAGCTTCCCCAATACGCAGCAATGCGTCTTCAAGGCAAGCGGCCTCAACGAAAGTGCGGTGTATGCAAGAAGAAGGCGTCTTATTATTGCGCTAAGTGCTCTGACGTCGCTCAAGACATCTTCTTCGGCATTTGTGGGCCTCGATCCGACCGAGCATGCTACAGTGCACATCTTTCGTCATCTTCAATATGACTTTTTCTACTAAGCATATGACTTTCAATACAAACTTCTATAGATAACAAACTAACCTCCAGCCTACGGGTAGGCTCTCTCCCTTGCTACCGGTAGGCTTTTGACCTGGGGGATAAAGATTAACGTTGTCGAGGTCGTCATAGATGGCATCAAGCTGTGCTAGCACGTCAGATAACTCCAGTGTTTGATCCGACAAGGCCAACGCAGCGAATTTGGCAATGCAGTCACCTCAAAACACGTATCCCGTGATTTCACGCAAGCCATTCTTGAGGGTATGAAGTCAGGTTTCTCGGCCATGTAATCCGTAATCAGGAACGTTATTCCAGTCTGCATCACTTTGAGCACTTGAAACAACTCCTCGTCCTCACTCTCTTGTCATGTATTACGGATTACATGCCCGATGGGGATTTGAAAAGCCCTTTTCTTGGAGGCAAATGCACGGCTTGCGTGAATTCCTTGTGTCGGAACGTGTGGCTTGCGTGACGGGACGGGCACTTACTTCAGCATGACAATATCGAACCTGCTGCGCATTCACCATGTCGAACCAAACAACGGAAGCGTTTTCTAAAGTATTGGCCCGCCTCGGCTCCATCTACGACAACCTCGATAATGGCAAAGTTTCAACCGTGAGTGAATCCACCCAAGAAGTGCCGTATTCCACCGCCTACCAGCGACGGAAAAGAGAAGAACTCCTAGCACTCAAAATGGAGGAAGAAGCACTGACGAGAGAACTAGCGCGTCTGCTCAAGCAACACCAGAGCTGCGCTGAGACGGCAACTTTCATACTGAACACCAAGCACAAGATGACCGAACATCAATGGCACGCGCTGGCGGTCCTCAGCAGCGTCCAGCGAGTTCAGTCCGAGTGCACCAACCGGAAGTTGAGAACGCTGCTGTCCGAGCAACAGAAACTCTTCGCGGCCATGCGCAAAGTCGTCGCCAAGACCGACATCCTCACGGTATAGCATGACCATTTCTTTTGACACTTTATTTGCATCCGTCGACTAACTACGTATTGCTCGTGCTTTTAGGAGAGGGAGTTCCTCGGACGACCGACAGCAGACCGACCGTTCTTCCATCTCGATTTCAGCGACACCGTGCTGGCAGAGTTGACGGCCAACTTGCATCGGCTCCATGTGGAAGCAGATACCGTTTTCGCGACGCTGGACACGGGGATCCAAGTCATCCTGCACAGCGACATCAAAGAGCACGAAATGTGCAGGAACCTCGTGGAAGTGAACGAGATCACTCCGTTGGCTTGGCCGGTCGAGCACGCGGGAAAGTTCTTGTGGGACTTCTCCACTGGCAGTAATTGCAAGCAAGCCGACTTGGCGTTCCGTCATGTACGTTCTTCACGAGTTTCCGCGTTGTAGTTAACTTTGATCTGTTTTGTGTTGCGTAGTCTCGAATCTGGTGCCCTGATCGTTGGGAAGACAGCGAGAGCAGGAACTGGCTCATGTCTGCCCTCTTTCCCGACCCGAACAACACGATGGTACGCAGCGACTCGGTGATCACTTTCCGCCATTACGAGGAAGACGACCGCGAGATTGTGGTCGGCGCGCTGTCGTGGTTCTTCCCGACAGAAGAGCTTCAATTCGTGGAGGAATATTTGACGGTCATTTCACCGTCACCAGTCGACCCGGATCATGCTTCGGTGGTTCGAACTCGGTGTCAACTCTACACCAAGAATATGGCCACCAACACGACCAGGAAGAGAGCGATGGTGTGCTCCATGGGCAACATGAGACGTTGCTACCTGCAATTCCGACAGAACCTGTTTCTTGAGGAAGCAAATCCGATAATGGTAAGCTAAAGCAACGATAGAAAAAATAAAGCTATTCCACACCTCCCACGAAGATTGTAAGAAGCTGCTTCTCGCTACAGAGCAGGAATCGAAAAACGTTGGGAAGCAAATTCCCGAGGTTTTACAATTCCACCACGCTATCTTCTTGAAGGGGGAGTACGATCAGTTTCAAAAGGGTCGCTCGCTTGCTTCCTTCTCCCGTCATAAAACGGAAATATTCTCGCGATTTTCAAGCGCTGCTGGACGCCACAATGGTGTTAACTCGCGCTCAAGCCGCCGCTCAAGCTGCTTCCCAAGCCGCTCATCCGAACTCCCCGAGCAGGACTTTGCTGTAGCTGAAACGGCAATCGTTGAGCAGCATGAGGAGACAGCGTTGCAACCGACAAGCGTGGAGCTAATTCCTGGCGTTGGAGAACACTAGGCCAAGATCGCCCAGTACTTCTTCGCACAAACGCAAGCCCTCGCCGCAGAGCATTTGGTCTTGCAGACCCAGCAGCAAGGGCAAAATGAAGCACAGAGTGCTGCGCTGATGGCAGTGCAGGCCGCTGCAGAGTCGACGATGAACCAGCTGACGGTCCAGCAACAAGCAATTGCCGAGCGTTTCCAGGGAGAATTAGTGGGAACGTAGACTGTAATTTGTCGCCAACTCGTGCACTTACAGGCTGTGCAAGAGGATCAGCGGCCGAAAATTGAACAAGGGGTCGCAAACAAGCTGGGTCAAGCGATTTCGGAAGTGCAGTGAGTGTACGAAGCCATGGAATCAGCTCGCTCGGAGGGCGTGAAGCATTTGGAGGATCAATTATCGATCAAAGTCGGAGGAAACTGTGACGCGCTGGCAATGCGTATACAGCATGTCGAAGACCAGTTCAAGGACAAGGGTGCGGCCGAGTACATACCCCGTCAAGCCACTGAACTTGTGCACCATTCGCAGGAAAAGTCAACAAATGAAATGAAAGAGCACATTGAACGCTCATTGGAGCTGGGCTTTAAGATGGCGCCTGATGAATTGAAGCAAGACCTGGCCTCGACCTCACCCCTTACGTCGGAAGCGCTGCTGCAAGAAGCCGTTCGGAAACTCGAGCTTAACGAGACAGCGAAGGCGGAGCGTCACATTGGAGTGCAAGTACAGCGAGCACTGACGACAGCGCAGTCGGAGATCAATCTGGCCACTCAGCGGCAGGCCGATGCTACGTCAAGACTGCGGGATCAATTTCAACAATTCTGTGTGAATGGCGCCAGGGAATCACGACAATCAGATGAATCCGTTCTCCATGAGCAGATAGAGGAATTGGTGCGTGATGAAGTAGTAAAACAAGTAGCTGAAATGCAGAGCCAGATTAAGTGTGAACCTGAAGGCGAACAAGGCATGAGCTTGCAGATCCCGATCAAGAGTGAGAATATTGCTGGCGCAGTTCGGGGAGATCCTGGCCGGCGGGATTCGGCAAATTGAACTGCAGAACAAGTACTCACGCCGAGTATATCAGCAGCGATCAAGCAGTCGGTCGAGCAGAGTGTAAACGAGGTGATTTAAATCATTCGAGACGCTGTCAAGCAAGCTGTTTCACCCCACCCTACTGCAACTCAATCAACTTCTCCGGGGGTAGTTGCAGTGATGACGACGAATTGTCTGAAGAAGATCGCTACTTCCAGCAAAAATGCGAGAAGCCCTCTTCAGTTCTCGGAAGACAAGTATGGCTCGCGATTCACTCACGCAGCCTCCAAAAACGTTCACCACAGTTGCTTCGCCCCCAGTCTCCAAATCTGATAAACGAGAGCTCTTCCGTGCGGCAGCCACTGAGCAGACGTTGCCGCGATCAACGCGTGGTGGACGACGATCATCGTCAAGGGTAGATCCCCAGAGAGTTATTACCGATGCGCAGCGGGAAGTTGCCGAGAGGGCGGAGGCTGCTGCACCGCGATACAAGCCGCTCAAGTAGCTACAACAAAAACCGGTGACGGCGAGGGTGTCAATTTGTGATGCGGTGGCTGTGTCGATAATGAGATTGCGATGCAAACTGGAAAATCGGCGAACTGCTAGTTTGAAGAAAAAAAGGATAACCGACACACGCAATTGCTTTCATGCAAAAGTGGAGTTATTCATTTATTGCGTTGGCAACATGGATGTGAAGCCGGTCTTTTCAGCAGCACAGAATTCCAATTCGTTGGTAGCAGCGCAGGGTTTGTGTCAGGCTCAGGTACAGTCGAATGGATATTTGTTGTTGATGATACTTTGGTCTGCGGTAGTGACAGCTGGACGACGACGCTATATTGTGTTTTCCTTCTCCTCTTGGTCATCATGCAAGCTTGCGCTTGAGACGAATGTGGCCAACGTGTCCTCGACGTACAATTCCAGGTTCATGTCCACGTCCAAATCAAGTGGAAACGTAAGGCAAGACGGCATATGCTCAGTATACTTACCCGGAGCGATTTTTTCACATTGCAGGAGATCGACGTACTCTCGGTTTCGATTCAAAAAGCAGCACATATCAATGTTGGGTGCCGATAGATTAGTACGCTGACTTGTCACCATGCTTCCACTGACACTGAAGTCGCGTTCGATCTGGCACGAAGAAAATGGGATCGCAAACAGAATATTGACCGCCTTCGGCAACAATCTGTAAGTGCCGTTATGCTCGACTCGATCCCAGAATGAAAGGAGCGACTCCGGGGCGCCCTTGTCATTGCGCACAGCAGTAAGAGGGTCATTTTTCCACCTGTCCAGCTCCTCGTTGATGCGGCGCTGCGTTTGACTAGTAGCGTTAACATTTGGTGCTTGTGGGGCCGGAGGAGAAGCAAACATTTCTTCAAGGGGATCAAAATAAGTACTAGGCTGTCTTCAGGATGGAGGGCAGGACGGATCTGGACGCCGGCTCAGAGACGGACGGGGCGTCGTGACCAAGGACTGCATGCGCGGACGCTGGAGGAAGGCCTGGCGGACGCGCAGCCAAGGTGTTGGGCGCCAGGGACCTAGTACGGAGCGAATACGAGCGCGCCTAGGGAGACTGGCGTGCTGAGGATGGATGAAAGGACGAGTGAATGGCGTGGAGCGTGGGTGCGCGCGCTGGAAGGCGTCGCGATGTGTTTGTTTTTGCTAATCACGCTTACATTTGCTCTCTAGCGAGCAGGCGAACAACTACAGGCCGGAGAAGCAGCGGTCGCCGCCAAGGACTTCGTTAATAACTTAATCAACTACTTTCTACTCTTCCTATCGACACAGTGTTACCGTTCCGGAACGGTCTCGGCCTCTCTCGTTAACCAGTCTGCGCGCTCAGCTACAAACCAAGCAGAAGACCCTTAACAAATTTTATTTGGCTCGGGGCGCCACGACACGCGGATCCCCGCGCGGCCTACCCAGCAGCGCGAGCGTACCGCCACGACCATCCCCAGCCCGCCCCGGGACAAGCTGGTGGAGAAGCAGGGTACTTCTCACCGTAGAGGCAGCCCTTCAGAGATTATTTCGGCAGTATGTGGCGCACACCAAAAGCAGGCACCTAGCCAATACAAATTCCAAGTGGTCAACACTAATAAATCTTCTGTTTTGCCTACTTTGTACAGATTTATTACTTATTCACAGGTCATTCAAAATATAAGGTGCTAAAAGCTGAATTTATTTGCATTTGAGATTTGTATAGACTGAAAAGGTTTTTCGCCTGAGCAGATGGATGTTGACATCGAGGAAGACCAACACAACGAACATCCAAGACCAAACACAGTTAGATGCACAGCCTGTGTCAAAAGTAGCTGATGATGTTTCTTTCCAGAGCTGGCAAATAGACGACAGCAGTGTACGGACCGCTCGGCATGGTCGATAATTCGCGAAGTTTGGCTGTCGACGCTGGAGCTGTTGCAGTGCGTGAATGCTGCACAACGAGCCGACAATTCACGCTTTGCAGGCGCGCATGAGTGGGTACGAAATGCGTTGAGGTTGATATGACGGAGACGAGGTTGACTGTTAGAACTACACATGGAGTCGCCTGAAGGCACGCCAAGTTGGGCAGGAAATGCCCAACCGTAGCACTGCCAGCCCAATCCTCTTGATGTTGCCTCGATCTCCATAGGTTTTCCCTGCGCACCACTCGGTCCCAGCTCCCATCTACGCAGCGTGTGAGCAGACGGAAGCTTTGAACCATATTATAGGGAGGGTGCCACCCCAATCCCAGAAATCTCTGTTGGATAGGAAAACGGATTATGGATTACGCGGTCGGTTTGACCGCGTTTCCGTTTCGGTTGTCCGCGTGGCTTGCGTGAATTGTTTGTATCCATATGGAGTGGCTTGCGTGTACTACTCACTCAGTAATTGTCATCGGTCATGTCAAGTCACGCACTAGAATCTCTAGCCGAAGTACTGGCACACCTCGACGTCATCTACGACAACCTCAACACCGCTGAACTGTCAACCAACGACAGCGATGGCTCTGCCAAAGCCGCACCCGAGCCCCGACCCAAGAACCCTGGACCAAATTTCGTCCGAAGAGTGCCGTACACCACCGAATACCAACGGCGAAGAAGACGCACTGCAAGCGCTCAAGCTGGAGAAAGACATTTTAGCTCGCGAATTGTCGCTGCGGCTACAGAAGTCGAAACACGACAGTGCAGAAGCGGTGGCCTTGCTCCAGTGCCCAGAGGAGAAGAAAGTCGAGCGTCAATGGCGAGCACGCGCGATCCTCAACTGCGAAAAGCGGGTGCGCTCCGAGTTCGCCAACCTGAAGCTGAAAGCGATCCTTTCAGAGCACAATAATCTCTTTGCGTCCTTGCGCAAAGTCGTCGAGGAGAGCGAAGCTATCACGGTACGAGCTACTCGCTGGTGTAGTTTACTGCGTATTCTGATTCGTGTGGTTTTGCAAGGCAAACGATCTTCTGGGAAGACCGACTGTAGCCCGACCGTTCTTTCAGGTTGATTTCGGCGACTCGGTGCTCGCCGAGCTGACCAGCGGCTTGCATCGTCTTCACTTCGAAACAGACTCGGCTTTCTCGAGTCTGGAAGCCTGTCATGTGATATTGCGTAGTGATATCAAAGAGCATGAAACACACGGTACCTTCGCAGAAACGAGCGAGGTGACTCCATTGTCGTGCTCAGTCCAAGAAGCTGCAAAGTTGTTGTGGGCTTTCTCCACTACCAGCAACTGCAAGGCTGTCGATTCGATCCTTCGTCAGGTCGGTTCTATCGCTTTATTATTTCTGATGGAACGATATTTGATTTGGAATTGATGCACTGTAGGCTCGGACTAAATGTCCAATGCATTGGGAGACCAGCGATAGCAGGAGCTGGATCATGTCGGCACTCTTTCCTGAATCAAGCGACGAGATGCTGCGCATCGACGCAGTCATTACCTCTCGCCAATACAAACACGGAGACCGTATCGTCCAGGTCGCAGCTGTGTCGTGGTTCTTCCCACGGAAGGACTTCAATTTATAGAGGAGTATTTGACGGTCATCTCACCGTCGCCGACAGATCCAGTCCATTCTTCAGTGGTTCGAACCCGCTTCCAACTAAAGGCGAAGATTGTGGGCTCCAAGTCGACACGGAAGCAAGTGATGATGAACGCACTCAGACACAAAGGACGCTGTTATCTGCAAGTCCGCCAGAATTTCTTGCTGGAGCAAGCCAGCCCAGTCACAAACGGACAGTTTTGTCGACGACGTTGAACATAGCAAAGCCTACCCAACAATCTTGCCGTTGCTGGCCCAGTTCTTGGCCGAAATGTCCTCCAGGTAGAAACTCACACGAGTTGGTGGCACTTTGAGTTCCTCCAAAATGGCCTCCGTCAAAGCTGCGACGGTCTTGGGGTTTCTTTCATCGTCGATTCTTGCGATGCTGCGAACATGAACGAACGCCATGGGCTACATACACAACAATTAGCCACCGATATACACTCTTCATCATAAACAACTCACGTCTTGGCATTCTTGATGTGACATCAGCAGACTCAACTCCAGCTGCACCACGACGTGAGGTGCTGGTCGATCGAGCACAGTCGATAAAGTTTTCGTGATTGCAGCAATAAATGCATTCGCGTCGATATTCTCTCTCGTTACGTTGCTTGTGATGTTGGTGTACGGCATGGTCTGTGCTAGCAGAGTTCTTTTGGCGTGACAAATTGACGAGTGAGATAGTTCACATTCGGGCATTAAAGTTTACGTAGCCTCCTTTTGCTCACGGTGACTATCGGGGATGTGTTGACGAGTAGCAGTGCTGCAAACGTATACACACGCACAGCAAGCCCCCCAGCTTGTAATAGGCTTTGCTATGTTCAACGTCGTCGACAAAACTGTCCGTTTGTGACTGGGCTGGCTTGCTCCAGCAAGAAATTCTGGCGGACTTGCAGATAACAGCGTCCTTTGTGTCTGAGTGCGTTCATCATCACTTGCTTCCGTGTCGACTTGGAGCCCACAATCTTCGCCTTTAGTTGGAAGCGGGTTCGAACCACTGAAGAATGGACTGGATCTGTCGGCGACGGTGAGATGACCGTCAAATACTCCTCTATAAATTGAAGTCCTTCCGTCGGGAAGAACCACGACACAGCTGCGACCTGGACGATACGGTCTCCGTGTTTGTATTGGCGAGAGGTAATGACTGCGTCGATGCGCAGCATCTCGTCGCTTGATTCAGGAAAGAGTGCCGACATGATCCAGCTCCTGCTATCGCTGGTCTCCCAATGCATTGGACATTTAGTCCGAGCCTACAGTGCATCAATTCCAAATCAAATATCGTTCCATCAGAAATAATAAAGCGATAGAACCGACCTGACGAAGGATCGAATCGACAGCCTTGCAGTTGCTGGTAGTGGAGAAAGCCCACAACAACTTTGCAGCTTCTTGGACTGAGCACGACAATGGAGTCACCTCGCTCGTTTCTGCGAAGGTACCGTGTGTTTCATGCTCTTTGATATCACTACGCAATATCACATGACAGGCTTCCAGACTCGAGAAAGCCGAGTCTGTTTCGAAGTGAAGACGATGCAAGCCGCTGGTCAGCTCGGCGAGCACCGAGTCGCCGAAATCAACCTGAAAGAACGGTCGGGCTACAGTCGGTCTTCCCAGAAGATCGTTTGCCTTGCAAAACCACACGAATCAGAATACGCAGTAAACTACACCAGCGAATAGCTCGTACCGTGATAGCTTCGCTCCCTCGACGACTTTGCGCATCGACGCAAAGAGATTATTGTGCTCTGAAAGGATCGCTTTCAGCTTCAGGTTGGTGAACTCGGAGCGCACCCGCTTTTCGCAGTTGAGGATCGCGCGTGCTCGCCATTGACGCTCGACTTTCTTCTCCTCTGGGCACTGGAGCAAGGCCACCGCTTCTGCGCTGTCGTGCTTCGACTTCTGTAGCAACAGCGACAGCTCGCGAGCTAAGATGTCTTTCTCCAGCTTGAGCGCTTGCAGTGCGACTTTTCTTCGCCGTTGGTATTCGGTGGTGTACGGCACTCTTCGGACGAAATTTGGTCCAGGGTTCTTGGGTCGGGGCTCGGGTGCGGCTTTGGCAGAGCCATCGCTGTCGTTGGTTGACAGTTCAGCGGTGTTGAGGTTGTCGTAGATGACGTCGAGGTGTGCCAGTACTTCGGCTAGAGATTTTAGTCCGTGACTTGACATGACCGATGACAATTACTGAGTGAGTAGTCCACGCAAGCCACTCCATATGGATACAAACAATTCACGCAAGCCACGCGGACAACCGAAACGGAAACGCGGTCAAACCGACCGCGTAATCCATAATCCGTTTTCCTATCCAACAGAGATTTCGTTTCCGATGTCTACAAAGTTCTTCCAGGGCGACGAAATGATATCTAAGGACACTTTGTTTTTCGCGACAACTATATAATTAATAGGGGAGTCAAACCTCACCAAAACACTACTGAACTTTTTGCTTCCTGGCTGCTTGTAGCGTGAGCTAGAACCCATGCGAGAACCGCGTCGGGCTACCTTGCGGCCACTCGTTCCATCTGGTCCAGGCTGCTGAACAGGGGACGTGTCCCGTGTGCCGCCCAAGGTCTTCACCGTGCAAAAGCTCAAGTCGTCCATAGTGCTGTCCGAGGAGCAGAGCGAGATGCTGCTTGCTTATGGCGCTCGACATCGGCAAGCAGGTCGTACACGCCGTTCTCAGCGTCATACTCGTCAAGGTTATGGACTACTGCTTCAACAAGTATGGAATGCTACATCAAAGTAAATGGGCTTTAGCTACTCCGGGAGGGAGAAGAAGGGTATGCCGTTGAGCTCTCATTCTTCTCCTCTTGGTTTGCTCATCAACAACAGCTGGCGCCAATGCGTGCTTGAAGTCGTCGATCATCATCCCTCGCTTTTACAGTCAGCAAAAGTTCTGAGCATTTGAAAAGCAAGCAGGGGACCTTCACGTTTTTCACGTCTTGGTATTCGCGCAGAAGATTGCATGGCTGCTTGACTGTTTTTCAAAGATCACCAGGTTTGACCCCCCAATAAGAGGTACGCTATCAGTGCGAAATTCTACTACGCTGGGGATTCTTGCCGGTTCTCGACCGCGGTGGTGAAAACGTGTTTCGAAAGAGGCGTTAATAGCGTGTTGAACGCTTCGAATCTGATCAGCTATTACAGCAGCATGTTTGCCCGGGAGACCAGGATGTTGTACGCAATGCGAAGTGAAGACTCGGGTAGTTGTTTTCTGGTAGGCTCCTTTGTGGTCTCTCTCATTGTGAAACCAATAGGTGTCGATGCGATTCAGCTCGTACGATCCGGCGATTGATGGCTATTTGTTGGAATGGCAGAAGCACACGGTGGAGTTATTTAATCAGCACGGCGAACGAGTTGCTGAGCTTCCGCAAGCCAAAGTTCTCTCGTTTGACCCCGAGCTGAATGTCAAAGGTTGGACGATAAGGAGATTTTCAACTCGGGAATAATTACCAAGTTGTTTTATGGCAATCGAAACGGCGTCAAATTCGACGGCGAAGAGACTTGGTGTCAGCTGAAGACATTCGGCTTCCAGATAATAGCCTGGTGCAGGAAGAATTGGCGGTGAACAGTGTGGTGCAAGCGCGGCAAAAACTGAGAATCCAAAATGATTGGAGCTGGCTTAAGTGTGACTTGGGGAAGCTAGGAGCGTTTGATGCGCTATATATCGACACCAACTATCATAATGCCATCTTTGTCAACGTCCCGTGATCGGAGAAGATCAACCTCGAGCTTGAGGTGTTTGCAGCAGTACTGGATAAGCTCGTGGACGCAGGAAGTACGATTTCGAAGGTGTGGATTTACTGTGTGGTCACACCGAGTAAGGTATGTGACTGTAGCAGCAGCATTCGCGTAAATGATGGCAAGCTTTTGTAAAAGTGCGCTGAGGACCGGAGTATTTAGAGTTTGCCCCCAACTACTTTTGCGTTTTGACTACTCTAGGTCGCCATAAGCATTAAAGAATGCGTTGGCTTTGACACAACGCATAGGCAACTCGATCATCTGCGGATTATGTAGTGATTTCTTTTTGTAGGTATTCTGGTGCTGATACGTACGACTTGCGTACGGCGCTACTCGGTACAAGTTCAAGTCGATCGATGCCTTAAACTTCAAATACGCTTAACAGCTATTCTTTTAGGAGTATCTATTTGGACGGCGTAGCAAAACTTGTCTTCGAGATTGCTTTCTAGCAGGTAGAACGACCAACATGAAAAAAAAACTTCACCATTTTTTGCGCTTTCACACGTCGTTTAGGCCGACCATTTCTTTTGCGTTCTTAACATCTTCGTTGTCGAGATCGCGGCAGCGTTCAGGCATGCACGTTCTTCACAGAGCTTCTACACGGTTTTGTTTTGTACTTCTGCATAGTCTCGAATCTGAAGTCCCAATCTGTGAAACCAGTCATCTTTCCTTATGTTCGTGCTGTCAAGTTTCAGCATCGCTGTAGCCATTATTTCGTTCTCTCTCGAATTGTGCCATCGTCTGAGAGAAATGAAGCGATCTGTGTGGTTTCGCGTGGTCAATCTAGAGGGACCAGAGCTGATCTCAGACAGTGTGGAGATGCCGTCGACTGCGATGATACCGTCATTTCTAGAGCGAGCTTATGAGAGAGCAAAATAGTCCGCAGCCGTTCTTCACAATCTCAGCCCAGGCGATCTCGAAGTATACGCGGATGAGGACGCTTATAAAGCGGGGGCACTGTTGGGAGTAGATACACTCCTAGGCAACAGCGGAAGTACGTCCGGCCATCCGCTTATTTTGCTAGTACCGAAGACTTGGCTCCAGTTGGTAAATAACGACGATGCCCGTGCGAACTTCATGGCGGTCGACGCTGTCTCAGTCGCTGTGACGAAGCACAGTACTGTTGAAAGGTTTCGAAGTGCTGTAAAGAGTTATAGCGGAGAGAGTAGCCAAGAAATTGAAACCCAGGTCTGCTGTCGCTAGAAGTGAAAAGGTGGAGGTTGTTCCTCAAGTGATTATCGAAGACGGGGCGAAGTATGTGAGCCTTTCAATGGCCCTACTGAAGCCGTGTGAACTGAAGTTTCGTACAGACAGAGTACTGTATTGCCGCCCTATGGTGCACACGTTGTGGCAATTTTTGAAGAAGAGTGTGATTGATAATGGTGCGAAAGGGTTCATCATGGGGCCTCCTAGCACAGGGAAATCGATGACTACGGTCAGTTTTGCGGCTTCTTTGGATCGAAATGTATGGGACGTCGTGTGGGTTTCTTGGGGTTGGTATGTTGTCTCGTGCTTTTCTTTCAGGACAAATCGATGTTGAACATATTCCAAGAGAAGCTTATCTGCATTCACATTTCCTCGTGATAGCACCAAAAGGCTCTTTCTCTGCTTCGACGGAATTGATAATACCCACGAGTGTCAGAGCTTTCTGTCAACGTTATACGTGTTGTCCGATACCGAGAAAGATCGATTTGTGACTTGTTGCTCGATGGCAATGCTTGCAAACATGAGCCTGGCGAGAACCAGAGATGCCGGCATCGTTTTTTTTACATGCATTCGAGGACGAAGGAGGAGTTTCTGGATGCCATCGCTGACCCAGACTTTTACGAACAAGTTCAATCCATGCTGGAAGCGGCGGCCCATGATGGTCAATAGAGAGAAGAAGAGCAGAAGATGAAAGCCGACGAAGCCAAGTTCTTATACGCTTGTGGTTCGTGTCGCTTCATGTTTGAGTAGTCTACGGTACAAGTTAAAGAGTTTGTCGAGGAAGCTGTGAATGACGCTACCAAGTTGGTCAACCACGCGGCCGCTTTCCATTGAGCAAGTTTATAGCCTCGCGTCTGGAAGAGAAGTGTGGAGTCCAAGTCATGCAGCGAATCGGTTGAAGCTGCACTTCAACTTTGAGCATACAAACACCAAGTCTATCCCTCTTTATTTCGATTCCAGCTCTTTCTCATAATCGTTCAATAGTCTCAGAGAAAATCTGATTCCATAATCCATTTTTCTTTACAATCTACAACAGAATTCCAAGCCATGCTGTCTCGATCGCGCCCGCTGAGCGCCCGCAAGGGCCTGCGCAACGACCTGGGTAGCAACAACTGCTTCCTGAACGTGGTCATCCAGAGTCTCTGGCACGTGCGCTCGTGCCGCGTGCTCATCTCCATGGGGGACCATGCGGCCCACCACCGCAACGCTCCCAACCCTTCAATCCCCTGTCTTTTATGCGAGTTGGAGCAGGTTTTCGTGCTGTATCAGTTCTCCGAGACGCCAGTACTAGACGTGGACCGAGTTCGGCTCGCTCTGGGCGACAAGTTCGCTCTTGGAGCCATGAACGACGCTACAGAAACACTGGAGACGATTCTGGACACTCTACATTACGATACCTTCAATAGAATGCTGCAGTTACGTCGGGGACACCACACAGAGCTCAACAGAGCCAAGAAGATCGAAGATATGTCCGAGTCGCTTCGTCAAGACGCCTCCAGCATCATCTGCGAGCCCCAATGTGTGGCTCATCGCCTTTTCAGATGAATCTGATGGAGTTAAAAGTCTGCACGGCCTGT
The DNA here is from genome assembly GCA_011947345.1 of Phytophthora quininea. Taxonomy (NCBI): domain Eukaryota; phylum Oomycota; class Peronosporomycetes; order Peronosporales; family Peronosporaceae; genus Phytophthora; species Phytophthora quininea. The sequence goes on from JAAVTG010000112.1 coordinate 277,114, forward strand.
GAACACACTGCGGAGCCAGTAATGAACACAGACTTTTGTATCGAGTTTATGCTCAAGAGTTGCTAAACCATGCACGAGGAGGAGAGAAGGAAGGACTAAAGAAAAGGGTGACGTTGGAAGGAGTACTGCAAGCTGAAGCTCAGGCTCAGGATGTGGCGGGAACCTGTGACTCCTGTGAGCAAGGTGGACAGAGAGCTCTGAGTCGCTGGATCTTGACGCTTCCGATGGTGTTCTCGATCAGTATTATCTGGTCCAGTAGCCATGTCAACAAGACGGAGATTAAGGACTGGATGGAGTTGTTGTCCACGCAGAGTCAGGTGGACGGAGATGGCAAAGAGATGCAGCAAGCTCTAGATCTAGGACGCATCTTTCGACTGGACAATTCGTCGAAAACGTCGTCCCTGTTCAAGTTCAGAGGACTGGTGTGCTACTATGGACGTCATTATGTAGGATTCTTTGCTAGTCGGGCATTGGAGGATGATGGAGTTGAGAGGGAGCGTTGGTTCCTCTTTGACGACACTCGGGTCAAGCGTGTAGGGACATGGAGCGACGTTCGATTGCGTATTGAGCGCGGCGGCTACCAGCCAACGCTACTATTTTACGAACGCAGTGGTATCGAGCACGAAAACCTCGAAGAGATTGCAACGGAAATCCACAAATGGTGGGAGGAGTCGGCTGATAAACCGGAGGAAAAGAACAAAGCTATTGTATCTGATAAGAAAGAGACTCCTCCGAAGGTGGGGAGAACGGTGTAGTGCTTGGGGCTCCTCATGAGGTTGACCTGGGAAGTGGCGTGGAGGACGAGCTCCTAGCAAAGATGGAGCGAAGCGTACGGATTTCCCAGCAACATCCGCTGCCGCCATTAGCACCGAAAACGGTACCTACAAGTCCTATTACACTGCCTCTACGAGCACCGACATCGTTACCAGCGCTCAACGAATCGCGCACGTATCACGATGAGGACTTGCACTTGCATTTAATGCATCAGTCTGCCCAGGATACACTCTCGCGGCTTAATGGGATCTTGTCCAAGGACAAACCTCCAGCGACTGTAGCAGTCGATGGACGGGAGATGCTCCGGATGGCGATGTCCATGTCGATGCAGCGCTCTGTTCGCATGCGCGATTACTCCGTGCACAAACCGTCGGAGAACGAGCTTGACGTTAACCCGGACGAGATTTTTGAAGATGACGACGACGATGAAAAGGTTGTAGAAGCGTTTGAAGCGAAAGAAACAGTGAGTCTAGATACTGCGAGCTCTCCACAATCCAACGAACTGGAGACGTCAACCTCTACACCTTTAGCTGTGGTCGACGTAAGTCTCAACGCTTCTGACGGAGGCATTGGCTTGGTACTGGAAGCGAAGGATGGCGCTGCGACGGATTCTTCAAAGAACGCGTTTATTGTATCAGGCTTTGAGGTTAATGGCGCAGGTGCCAAACTTCCAGCTGAAGCCAGCGGTGCTATCCAAAAGGAAGACGTACTTGTGAGCATTAACAGCCACACACTTGAGAATCACAAACTCGTGGATGTCTTGGAAATGCTCTGGACCTCACCAAACCCAGTGCAGCTCCGATTCCATCGTCCGCAACAATGGGCATGCCCCGTTGTACGCTACTCAACAAACCAACGGACCACGAATGTGCAGTCTGCGGCCACGCGGTCGATGCTCAGAGTTCGGCGTAGCTCTAATGGTTAACGATTGATTTACTTGACTTACGCTGGGATTTCAAGTCTCCTCTATGAGCAATAGATGGCGAATAACGCGTTCTCGATCTCCTGCTTCTCTTGGGATAATTTGCAGTCCCCGCCTCGGATAGCACGATCGAGGAAACCAGAAGAGCGAAACTTGTTCCCTGCCTCATGATCACCGTCAGCCCGCGCTAAAGACACGTGTGTCTCGATGATAGCAGTCTCCCGTCTCGATGCCAACGTGTTTCCTCTCCTTACAATAATTCTCATCGTCTCGTGGAATGTCATGCTTTCTAAGCTGCCAGAGCCTCCATGTTTTGACTCTGACAGCAACTGACAGATGAACACGGTGCGATCGGATTCGACATATTTCTGAGCGACTGCATACGGCTTCAGAAATGTTTTCGCTTCATTGTAGGTGCCCACAGCGTCAACGTAGGAGGTTGACTCACAACAGCGAAGTGTCAGCGTATACTGGTTCAGGCGAAGATCATCTTTTAAGTGATTCGTACTTGAGTGTTCACGTGGTAAGGAACGTGAAATCCCCTCACTCCCAAGAATTGTTGCCAGACAGCCGTGGAAGCTGTCTGCATGCTAAACGGAACTAAGTTTTTGTCGAGAAAGTCAGCAAATTGGCTGCTTTTTGCATCTCAATGAACTTGACATGATCGTCCTGGACACGGGACGCCCTTCATCCCTGAGCCCGACTGGTTTTTGCCTGGGCCTGGGAGCCCATCGAAAAGCTCACCGTTTCCTTCGAAAGCATTGACGAAGTCCGCCAAATCTCTCCAATTATTGTCGAGATCGTTTCGTTGCTCGCTCAAGTTCCAGTCGTCCCACTTGACGTCAACCATGTCGACTGTAGTCAGGTTGAGATGTTCCAGATTGTCGATGCTGCTCTCGCTTGAGCTGCCTCTGACACTCATGACGAGAATGGAAACGAAACATGCAGATATGTTTTGCTGAACGGTGCCACGGATAAGCCAACAAGGAATTGCAATTTGTGAGACCTGTAACAACTGGTCCAAACGGACAAATTCACATAATGAGTGGTCTCTTTCACGTGATTGCTGCTGCCCAAAGTCCCATTGAGTGTTGTAATCTTTCCCTGCAGCAGAGAAACAAATCGACTAGGCATCTCATAGTTTGGAACAGAGCACATTTCGGTTAATCAAAGAGATTTTTGGCTGGATCGCAGTAGCGCTGGCCGTATGGATGGAAGTCGCCATCCTTATGATGCAGGAAACACGAAATTGGAGAATACATACAGATATAATTTGTGTTTGACGGAGCATTCCACGCAGAATTGATGCGATGACAATCTAGCAACTCGCCATTCTGTATGTCGGGGATTACGTGCTGGGCTTGGACCATAATGCGGCAGTAATCATGCGTTGTTTTCATCAAGGTTGTTGGTGAGATGGCACTAGCATTGGCGAAGCTTTCATTTCGCTGTTCTACACGGTTGGTTTTGTTCGATGGATATGAGTTGGAGTCTGTAAAGCAGTCAGTGTGGAATCGCCTTACAGCAGTAATGCCGGACGGACACGTGCAGAAGCAGCATGGTAATTTGTCAACCTCCTGCTTGATATTATAATTTGTGGCGTGACACTGTGTATTATGCCCCACTCGATCTGCGGCGATGTTCAAGAAGTAGTAACCACCCTGAGACGCTCGAGACTTTCCGTATCGCTGCGCAATTCCTGAATTCCCTTGCAAGCGTATACTAAGCATCATCTCTTCGAGCATAGTTCATTCAGTTTTCATCTAGAGGAACCAAGCTAAGATCTCATGGACCAGTTGACCATACCGTCTAGGGGCGCACAAGTAGCTAAAATGATTGGAGAAGATGCCTCGTGGATTGACGAATCGCCACGAGACCTCCGTCTGGACTTCTCGGTAATTCTCGACGATCACGAACTTGATGGGCTACTAAATGGAGAGTGGACGAACCTGTCGGACGACTTGGTCGCGAAGACACCAGTACCCAGCAGTAAACTACAGCTTCCAGCGAAGAGACTCAAGCAACCTCCATCTCGTTCAAGCAAGAAGCGCATAACCTGCAAAGAAAAGATTGAACTCGCACGTCAAGAGGTCGACGAGCTCTCTGAAATTCTCTCCGAGTTGATTCAAGCCTCCAAGTACGCTGGCCAAGGTCCAAGACTCGCTAATGGAACGTCCTGCTGGGAGCGTGTTGCCGTATCTCAACTTCGCTTGCGTCGTCAAACTGAGGAGAAAAATGCCAAGCTTCGAGATCTTGTGGGTAGCTACCGACGTATGAACAAGAACATCAAGCGCGTGCTGAGGCGCCGCATCGACGAGGAAGTGAGTAGGCTTATTATTTCTTTCACCTCCGTTGCTTTACTTTGCTAACTATTACGCGTGTTTTACGTGCACTTAGCTCTGTTGGAGCCCGCCGGTGAACATCAGTGATGCCAATCGTATTGACAATGAAATGATTTTTCAACAACTCATGGGAGGAATGCACCAATTACATATTGATGCCAAGACGAAGTACCCCAGCCAAGCCCAACCGACGATGCTTGAAAGCCCTATCCGAAGATGCCAAGAGTACCCTGAAGCGATCGGCGGTGTGTTTGCGGAGTTTGTTTACCTACGACAAGTGCCTTTCACTGTCCAGCAAACCGTCAATGCTGTATGGAAATACTTACTAAGCGACCTCTACTCGATGAGCAATATCTCCATGCAAAGGTAAACTCGCTCACTATCACTCACCAAAACTTGCTCATCCTTGGTATTGCTAACAGGAGCTTCAGCAGACGAAGGACACGATGACGAAATACGTCAACTTCCTGTGTATAAACAGTGAATTGACGTCCTCGATTCGTGAATGCAGTGCTGTGCGGAAGTACGCCGAGGAGGACTCACATCATGCTGGTCATTCAAACACTTGCGGCCCCGGTTGCGAAGCACCCGGGACTTGTCAAGACACCGCAAGTCCAAGAGATCATGACGATCGTTGTGAGGAGAGGGAGTGAAATGGCATCAGGCCAGGAAACAGCCATCATCGATATGCGAGTGTCCACGTCAAGGAATGTGGATACGAACGATGACGCTCCAGTCAAGCTATACAGGCAAACGTATCGTGCTGCTCTCAACATTTGGGAGCAGAAGTTGGCGCATGACAGTCAAGAGATTGAAAACCTGTTGTTTGATGAAGCTGCAGTGACGAACTGTGGGATGTAGTGTCCACAAGGCACTTGGGTGGTCTGCGGGTGAACGAAGACTGTCAACATCAATGCCATTACACCGTTACCCGCTGTGGATCCTGTTCATAACTCGCTTGGGCTATCGTTCGCCTCCAAGCCAATTGCTATATCCCTCACCTGTTCGTCTAACTGGCGACAAAGCAAACGCTTGAAGCTCCTGCCCTTTTGCCTCTGCAGCTCTATGAGCCTCCGAAGTCTGGCGTTGTCGCTTCTCGCTTGCTTCAGTAGAAAAAGTTGACGAGCGGCGATGTATTTCCAGGGATGCTGTGGATTGTTTGCGGTTTGGACCTTGTGCGATGACATCGACTTAAAAGTGTCGAGTTCACGTGTCAACGTCTCAACCACTTTGCGAAGGTCTTCAATCTGCATTTTGCAGGATACTCGCTTCTTGCGGGCTTGAGGTCGAATTGGTGAAGGAGGGTGACTTTTGAGTTGGCCGGGGAGCTCGACGATAAGTTCCTTGCTTGTATCGAGATCCCCAACGATGTCTGCTATGTCTTCCCAGCCAAACTCAAAGGCGTTTTCCCGGTCTGGCGATTGGAGAATATCCTTGTCCTTGGCCAAGTCGGTGTCGATCGTCTCAAATGAGGCCAAGTCGAGGTAGGTTGACCCGAGGGTGTTGCTTTCGTTGATGTCGAGTTTTGCTGCACTCATGGCGATCGAAAAACAAAATGAAAACTGCAGGAGTCCAGCATAGCGGTGGTGCCGACAGCGAAAACTTCTCGCCAGGGGTTGATTACCACGCAAAAGCTTGTCTTCTGGGAAGATGTGTACATGCAGGTAACGTAATGTGGTGTCCTCCAGTCGCATTTGCGAATCGTCCATATCGGATTACCACACAAAGTCGGGTTTTAGGGTTGCATTGCATATCAATGAACACAATTACTCGGACTGACTTCGTTCCAGCTACCTACGATCAATTCGACCCGTTCGCAAAGTCAAACAGGAAGTTCTCAATCTGCTGTCTGCTGAACGATACTTTGGTCGCCCAACCGTCAACTGCCGTGGCTACAAGAGACGACCACCGACCCTGCACAGCACTCTCACTTGCATCAACGTATTTCGCCGTCGAAACCAGATTTTCGATCACGGCCGTCTCCTGTCCGGACGCAAGCGGTTCACCGGCCTTCACAATAAATATCATGGTCTCACGGAATTTCATCCCGGCCGCCCTTGACTCTCCTGTCATTGGCTCTACAATTATGCGACTGATGAACACAGTTCGGTCCTCTTCGTCGTATCTCTGGGTTAATCGCTGCTCCGTGACGTGCGAAGCCAATCCCTTTCCAGCGCACGTGAACGTAATGCAGCATCGACTCGTATTTCCCGCGCCATTAAACTCCTGAATCTCAATGAACACATTAGAGATAAAGCTTTAAACACCAATGACACTTTGGGAAATATTTACCTCAGAGCAAATATGTCGTCGTCCGTCTTGAATTCTGCGGCCTTGCAGAAACTTCCACACCGCATTCTTCGTTTGTTTGAAGTCAAACGGAACGAGGTTCTTGTCCAGAATCTCGACGAATGTATCGCCGTCCGCTGCATCTCGATAAACGAGTCGCTTTCGACCAGGACAAGGAACTTCTGCCATTCCTTTGCTCGCATAAACCTTGTCAAGATTTGCGTAGATCTCGTCGATACCGAGCGACAATTCATCGAAAACCTTTGGTCACTGCGCTTCTGCAGCTTGACGTCGCGAGGGTTATCCATCATCTACAGAGATTACAAGCACACAAATTAATCCCTGGATGTATTGTTCAGCCCATTGTGAACTTACCTCGTTGTCGATTCGGCGACGGAACATTCTCCTGGTATTGCGACTTGAGCGTCTTTCGATCGCGACCAGAGCTTTCAGTGCCGCATTCTCCTTCTCCGCCTCGGATAGAAGCAGCAACTGCCGGACAGCAACTCGTTTCCAGAGCGTTTGGGACTGTGCTCGAAAGTTTGGCGATGCTTCCCACGCCCTCAAACTTTCGAGTCCTCGTGACAACTCCGACACCGTTTGACGCAGTTCGTCGATCTGTTCCTTGCGCGACGTTCGCTGCTTCGGCCTTCGCTCCACAGTAGGCGCCTCGGCCTCAACTGGAGCGGGGACTTGAGGTGATAAGCTTGTGATCATTTCCCCATTGTGACGTCCTGGTCAAAGTCCAAGCAGTTGTCGAGGACATCGATGGGCTCCACGTCGTCTGGGATCTCCAACGAGTGACCGCGTTTGAAGGGCAGTGCCTTGTCTTCAGTGTTGTCCATGAACGCAAGCGCAGCGTCGACGAAGCTCAGCTCCTCCATCAGAATTGCACCTGTCCGAATCCGAGACAATACTGCACTGCATGCCATGTGGATTTTGAACGTGATTACCTCTTAGAAAAAATCGGAGCCATCCGTAAACAAGTTTTGTACGTCTTACCCATTTATTTACCCATTTCCAATGGGGCTGCTGTATCTGCTGACGGCGATGGCGTCTTGGCTCGCGTGGACGCTGGCGTCGCTGGCGCTGGAACTCGCCCCGTTGGCTGCGCTGCTATGCGTCGTCATTGCCATCCTGCTGGTGTCCGCCATGACGGCGCAGGCGCTGGAGCACGGCGTGCTGCTGTCGCTGCACCGCTCCAAGTGGCATAAGGCCAGCAGCTACGGAGACCTGCGACGAGACTTCTATCGCGGCTACTGGCTGCTGACACTGCTGTACGTGGTAAGCTCCTGGCTCTGGCTCTACTTCACCGAGCGGACCAACGTGCTCTACGGCGCAGTCTTCTGCGCGTTGTGGTGGGGGCTGCAGCTGGCCATGGTGCTCGCACTCACCCCTTCGAACAAGTGCTCCACAAGGTCAAGACTACTGTCATCAATTGAAGAACATGACGCACACAATAGAACACGGATTGCAGCCCAGTAAACGCCAAAGATACTACAGCAGCCGTCAAACATCAAGCTGGCGACCGTATTGTCCATTATTTTGCTCCGATGACGTCTCCGATGACGTCTCTGGCTGTATCACCAATGCAGACGCCTCGGAAGATTTCTGCTCTTGCTGCTCTGTGTTTTGTGTCGTTGCTACGGCCAGCGCAGCCTGTTGCTGCTCCGTCTTGAGTGTCTGCTTGGCTTGCTCTGCAGCCTCTTGGATCTGCAGCTTTTGGAACTGCTCGAACGAGAGCTGGTCCTTCAAAATCTGCTGCGCCGTGGCCGGCTGCAGCGTCGAGATGGCTGACGCCGGGAAGCCTGCGTCGCTGAGCTGCTGCCGCATGCTGCGCGTGATCATAAAGGCCACGGACGCCACCGCGGGGCCGTTGCCCGTGCTGCCCTGGCCGTACCAGACGCGCTCCGCCCACTTGGAGCCGTCGTAGTGCCACTTGTTCACGTAGTAGCGCCCCAGCAGGTGCCAGCGCTGCGCCTTGGCCTGGAGTCGCCGCAGCGCCGTCATGTCCACAAGATTGATACGCGATTCCAGTTGGCGAGGGTGGATCGTCCGCCACGGATGTGAAGGAAACTATTGTTAACATCCCTCTGAACAAGAATGTGGACTCGACGCGAAAGCAACTTGTAGAGATTGGACTGACGACTACACAATCGATGCGCTTCAAAAATCAGAGAGGCACTTTCGCAAGCAAAGCGCTTGTGATGCCCGGCTACAGTAGAGGTCGAGGGCTCTCCTACGCCATGTCTTGAAGGAGTTGCTGCTGCTGTCCAGACACATTTGCATCACGCAGTAACGAATGGCTATGCAGTTTCTCGCTCCGCTTGGTACGTGCTTGCGAGAGCGTCACTCGGTGCCGAAATCGCTTGGCAAATTGCCCATTTGGCCTCAATTGCCGTCCTTTCTCTGGCCTGACCTAGTCGCTAATGCCAGTTCGCTGCGCTCTGATTGGCAGATACCCCTTGGCGCAGCCGCCTAGAGCCAGTACGCCGGCACGGAAAGACACTCGAAAAGTTGCCTTTCCAGGGGAGAGCGAGGCTCACTCTGGAATCGGGTCTCTCCATACAAAACCCTCACAGTCCGTGCACTGTACCAAACAGGTATGACGGCCATCTTCGGGCAGGAGCTGAGTTCCGGCATGGCGGCGCTCGTGTACATCTTCCTGGTGCTGGCGCTGGTGGTGCTCTGCGGGTCGATCTGGTACTACTGGAGCTACGCGCGCAAGATCGAGCGGTTCTTACAGCGGGACAACGAGAACAACAACATGATGCGTCATCACCTGGTCGACAGCTTCCTGCAGCGCGGCGAGGAGGAATGGCCGTGCTCCATCTGCTTCCACGACAACCACCCGGACAAGACGAGCTGTGTCATGTGCGGCACGCCCCGCATCGTAACGGCGACAACGCCCTCGATGGCCAGAGCTTCCGGTATTAGCAAACAAGACTTTAGTCAAAGTATGCTCAACCAGCAGAGTCGCGTGCGCAGTTTCCACGTGCGAAGGCTCAAGCAAATGGACCTGACCTCTCGTCAAAAGGCGGCGGTGCGACGTCATCTCTGGAAGAGGAAGAAAGGCAAGGACGGCATCATGCGTTGGGTCCGGATCGACGCCAAGGAAGCTGATGACGACACCAAGAACAAGTCTAATCGAGGTACTAATGGCGGCTACAGTGAATTGGGAACGCCACAGAACGGCACGGCCATTCTAGGCTCGCCTATGCAGAGAGCTAGCAGCAGAGTCTCATCCACCTCGAGCTTGCAGCAGGACAATGAAAACATCGCCTTGGCGTTGAGGGATTTCGGCGTTGAAGAGACCGAAGGAAGACACCCGGACAGTTCGTTTTTATCGGCAAACAACGATTTGGGACGACCGTCTTTCCAACCACTACGTGCGACGGCGTTGAAGAGATTGGAAGAGGCTGAAGAACGCCCGACCATGGCGTTTTACTCGCAGCAGAACCCATTCAACCCGGCGAATAGCGGGATCAATCCGTTCAGTTCGTCAGGAACGAACCAGTTCTCGGGGAGTACTGTAAATCCGTTCGCGAGCTCGCGAGCGCTAGCGAGTTCGCGCGGATTGAAACTCATCGATGAAGACAGAGAGGGAACGATGGGGAGGCCCCGTGCCGGAGATCGGCATTGGAGAAGACCGCCGGTTCCAACAGGACAATGATACAGCGCTCTCGAATGTGTCGACAGGCTACGTGCGACACGAAGACGGCGCTGGAGGCTACGAGTGGACTCCTGCGGGGACGATCATCGCCTTCTCGGAAACGAGTCGTCGGTTGGAGTGCGAGGACGATCTCGAGGAGATCGCGTCGCTGACTTTCCACGATAAGAACCGCTGGTTCCTAGAGCAAGTCCAGAAGCGCTGGCGCAGCTACGAAGAAGGACACATCCAGTTTGTCGTACGACGTGAGCACGTGGTAAGTGACTCGCTCGAGCAGATGCTGAAATGTCCTCCCAGTCGTTTCTGGGAGCGTCTGCGCATTTACTTTGAGAACGAGCCCGGCCTTGATGCTGGCGGATTGATCCGCGAGTGGTACGAAATCCTGAGCGATTCCTTGTTCAACGACGACTTTGGCCTCTTCATTTCCACCAAAGGTGAGAACATGGGCTACTGGATCAACCCGGCGTCTGCGTCGAAAGTCCCGAACCACTTGGAGTACTTTGAGTTCATTGGCCGTCTGTTAGCCAAGGCGCTGATCGAGGGCTACAACATGAAGATGTCCTTGGCGCTGCCGCTCATCAAACACATTCTTGGTGTGCCCATCTCGTTTTCAGACCTGGAATTCCTCGACGAAGACCTGTACAAAAACGCCAAGTGGATGAAGCAGAATGACCATGCAGAGCTGCTAGCAATCGACTTTACCGTGCAGGTGATCACCTCGGAGGGGAAATCGCACACGGTCGAGCTGGTCCCTGGCGGCGCTGAGCGAGACGTCACTGACGAGAACAAGAAGGAGTATCTCGAACTGTTGCTTAAGCACTATATGTTTGAGAGCATTTCCGAGCAGCTCGGGGCTCTTCTCATGGGCTTCTACGATGTCATGCCGCAGTTCCTTGTGACTGTGTTCGACTACCAAGAGTTCGACTTGCTCCTTTCAGGAGTGCCGGACCTGGACGTCAACGACTGGCACACACACAGCGAAGTGCGCTGGATCAAGCTGGAAAAGCCCACCCCGGTGGAGATGCGTGTCTTGAACTGGTTCTGGGAAGCCATGACGGAGTTTTCGAGTGAAGAACGCGCAAGGCTGCTGCAATTTGCCACCGGAACGTCTCGTGTACCGGTGCAGGGCTTCAAGGCATTGATGAGCAGCGATGGTCGTGTGCGGAGGTTTACCATCCAGTTCGTCCAACGTGGACCACCTCCTACGGGCCTGATGCCCAAGGGCCACACGTGCTTTAACCGCATCGACTTGCCGCTTTACCATACGAAAGAAGAGATGGTCAACTACCTCACGCTCGTTATGAACATGGAGATTTCGGGCTTCTGGATGGAGTAAAGTGCCATCCACGCTCTTGTCTGTTCGTGTTGTCGTTCGTCATGTGGAGAAGGCGATTGGGATTAAATATAATGTCTTTCATGTTAATCCTGTTCTGAGTTGTTTACTTGTGTACAGCAAAGCAGTTCGGGGTCATCTGGATCGTGGTCTCCACGTCACTGTAGCGCAGCAAAAACTTACTGCAGATCTCGTCCGTGTGGTGGCCGCCGTCCATCATACGTAGCACGTCTTTCTCCAGTTGGTTGCTTTTGTTTGGCATGCCGCGCATCGAAGACGGCGCGTTCCCGACGCCGTTCGAACCCTCTCGAATGTTGTTTCCGCCTCCATTTGCCACCCCGCAGCGTTTCCTGCTTGAATCGGTTGAGATGAAGTAGCGATCGGGTTCATCCCAGTCATCATAGGCGAGTTGGTCGACACTGAGTACGGCCTGCCCTTCTGTTGTCCACCTTGCTGTCCAGGCTGTTGTTGGTGCTGATTCTGTTGCTGCTGTGGCGGACTGGAGCCCGCCAAGCTACGATCAATGCAGATCGGGTACCGATGGACGCGTCGTAGGAAGCCGTGGATCAGCCCAAACGTGATGAAGCGACGCACGTCAATGAGCGCAAGCGATTCAGCGTAAACGACACAGAAGTCGCTCATGCGCAGGCTAGGCTGGACGGAGCAGTAGAGCGCGAAAATCCGCGCAAATGACGGCGGCGTTTGCCCGGACTTTGCGATATACACGGCGCACTCGGCTTGCAACTTGGGATCGTTGGCCAGCACTGCGATTTTAGGCGTATTGGCGTAGATATTGGAGTGGAGGAAAATGTCGATCAGCGTGACACAGCCGTAGTACAGAAGCTGGCGAACACACTTCCTCACGATCGCAATCTCCACATCCGCCTCCAGGCTAATACGCTTCACATAGCGAACGCCATCAATGAACGGGACAATCTGCTGCAACGCCAAATCCCATTCGGCTGTTGCATCATCGTCAGTAAAAAAAAATAGTTGCTGGGGATTAAAGAATAATTACGCACCACTATTCTCGAGCAAACCACGCAGATCCCGGATCGCGACTGGTACTTGATACTCAAACACGGGCGCTGGGTCCTGTAAGGTGGGGAAGAGCTTGAGGTTGATGATGTTGGCCGTGTCAACTGGAATTGTGCACTCCCGTGCACCGTCAGATCGCGTAGAATCTGCGGTAAAACAGTCCCTAGCAGCTCCTTCTTCTCTGGATTGTATAAGAAGCCGCTCTCCTTCTCCATCCCCTCCACCAAAGCACCCAGCTGCATAAAAACAATCACAATAAGTAAACCTCCAATACCTCAGTCATTTCAACACTCTAACAACCTTCCGAAGAATTGGACGGTACGGCGCCGTCTCAACATGCTCATCGAACACAAAACCTGGAAAACAGCACAGCAAGTAAATAAAAATCATAATAACAAATACCTACAACACCCAACTCACCAATATTGAACAGCAGTGCATTGCGATGATACTTGTCGTCCTCAATGCACACCGGATAGCCCACGATCTTCATCTGCTGCGCACGAACTACACGATCCAATTAATTTTATATATAACAATGTATCATATATAGTAAAGTGAGTACCAGTGATGATCTTCCCGCACAGCGCCTTGTCAATAATGATGTATCCCGAGACACTATCGAAAACTTCGTTGCTCAGCACACTACAGCCACAAAACCGCCATTAGAACATTATAAAAAATAAGTACACATTATACAGACATCCCACGCACTTCTCCGGTGCCTGGAAGAGGATCACAGGCCCCGCCACGTTGTCAAACTCGCTGTAGAAGAGTCCCTTGATCATGTTGGACTCGATTTTTCCACTTTGGGTACAATTGCCCAAAAACAAAAAATGGGGAACTATTATCAGCCAATCACGTCTGAGTCCATCATAACGGAGACTGTAAAGCGCGGCGAATGGATGCACGGACGGTGACGGTCAAGCTGGCGGAGCTCTCGGAGCATTTGGGCTGCGCTCTGTGCCACGGCATTCTCAGGGATGCGCACACCATCCCAGACTGTCTACACTCGTGTACGTTGTGCCTAAATTACGTGTATTACTGTTGAAAATTGATGTTTTGTGTTGTTTTAGTCTGCAAGAGCTGCATTTCGCGCCATTTCCTGGTGAAAGGTAGTCGCAATTGCCCCAAATGCAACAAACTGCTGAGTCCACGACCCATCGCGACGTTAATGTGGGAACATGCTACCATTTTATGTATTGTTAGGATAAAAAATATGTACTATTTTCTTATTGTTTGCCGTTCAGATCGGACAAGAAGCTGCAGGACATTGTGGACCGCATTTTCCCAGAGTTTAAGATCCAGGAGGCAATAGCCGAAGAGGAGTTTTACAAGAAGAACAATTTCAAGCTGAAGGAGGGCGTGGAAACAGAACCTACTTCAGTCACCAAGAACAAGAACAATATACAGTCGGTGAAGAGCTCCACCCCTACCGTAACAAGACAAGTCGCCGTGGAAATGTACCCGCAGCAAACGTACGCAGTTCTTGGATGTGCTTTTAGATATGTTTCTTACATGTTTGTTGAGCAGAAATGCGCACGCATTACCCGAGTTGAAATTCCCATTCATGCAGGTGAACGGCAACCTCAAGGTTGGATGGTATTTTTATTTTATTTTTTCTTGCTGTATGGTGACATTTTATTATTTTACTTAATGCAGATGTCGGAGCTATGCAAGTTGCTTCACAAGCGTCTGCGCTTAGAAGACGGCGTCAAAGTGGAAATCGCGTGCATGGGCACGACTGTGGGTCCCGAGCTCTCCGCTCTGTTCATTTTGAGGACGATCTGGCAGCATCAGAACCAGCAGGAGCCGCTCATCCTGCATTACAGACATTCAACGGCATGAAACTGCATCGATACCGAGTGTAGCAATGAACCTCGAGATAAATACATGTAATTTTGCCCTTTACTCAAAACTACGGCATGAGTCGAACGCTTGCGCTGCTCAAACCTCCGCCGTATCCGTTGCCCATCTGCGCAGCTTCCAAACTCGTGAACGACATGATCTCAAAGTCGTACATGGCGATCGGAATGTGCTCGATACTCTGCACCGCCGTCAGAATATGCAGCAAGGCGTTCTGCAGTGCCGCTTCCGTCTCTCCAGCACAAAGTTCCCTCTCCTCTGTCCACAAAATAACAAATAAAAAAGCAAGAATCAGCAAGAATAATACTACAACTACCTAACAAATTTCCGTTCTACCTTGTGAAGCGGCAGGAGACGACGTGACCGTCACCGGTAGAATCCACTTTTCAAACACCGTCTTCTCCTCATTCGACATGAGTCCAAAGAGTGCTTTCTTCACCTTCCGTTCAAAGAAAGAGATGGTAATGTAGCCACTGTTAGCTCCTCGGACATTGCTGGCGCCCATGGAGTTTATTGACGGTTGGCCGTAGGGTGTCATGACACTACTTCCTCCCATCAGGTAGCTGCTGTTGCTGGCCAGACTACCGCCCATCACCACCGTCTCCTCGAACATGCGCACGGCATGGTCCACTTTGCGACTCACATCCCCCACAGCGCACAAGGCGTACGTGATATTGGGGAAGGCTTGACACGTCGCTTCCGACGGTCGAACGGGGCCAGGAGCTCTTGTGAAGAGAATGGTATGGAGAAGACACGTCACCGCGTCGCCCACGTCCTCACCAGCCACGGGGATCTCGTCCAGAAGGTGCTCCGTCCAGGACACGGCTGAGGCTCCTCCACCGCCGGTGCCAGTGCCGACGGCGCTCGCTGCGATTCCTGTTGACCCGAGCATACTGTTTTCTTAGAATATGGGTATTTTTCTGTGTATCCATTTTTTTATACTGTACCCTACGTGTTCTACTTGGTGTTTTCTTGCATTAGAGCAGGATTTCGTTCCAATATAAGCTGAACGAGTTGAGGGTATCCACTGAAGTACGCCATGCCTAGCACTGTGCAGCCAATGTAGTCCTCTACATCCACATCTGCGCCAGCATCCAGCAATATTCGAATTGGCTCAAGACGGTTGTGCATTGCGGCAATATACGAAGGAGTAACGCCCAAATTCGACTGTCGATTGAGATCGGCATGCTCATTCACCAGCACCTGGACAACGTCGTCACGACCTTCTCTTGCGGCGATGTAGAGTGGTGTTTCCCCAGTTCATTCGGCTCGTCGATCGCAGCACCTTCGTAGAGCAATTCCCGCACCACTTCAGTGTGCCCGTATTCAGCTGCGATCATTAACGCCGTGGACTCTCCCGGTCCTTTGGCGTTGATGTCGGACTTGTGAAGCAGCAATAATTGCACGATCTCCAAGTAGCCATGAGAGGCTGCAATCATAAGTGGAACCCACTTTCCTTTATCCTCTACGTCCACCGAAGCTCCAGCCTCGAGAAGCGCAATGACGATATCCAACGAACCAAGAGCGCATGCCATCCCTAAAGCCGTACTACCACCGCGTTCTTGAGCATTGAGATTGGGTTTGTACTTGACGAGAAGCCTCACCGCTTCAACACTGTTGACCCTGGTCGCAACGATCACAGGAGTGTAGCTGTCTTTGCCAGGTATATTCACATCGGCACCAGCCTCCAGCAGAAGTTGAACCACAGCAAGATGGCCAGCTCCAACGGCCGCTTTTAAAGTCGTGGAACCATTCCGTGTTCTCGCATTAACGTTGGCTTTGTGACTCAATAGAAGCCGTACAATGTCGATATAACCTTGATCCGCTGCCACGTGCAGTGGCGTCCAGCCATCGCGATTTCTCGTTGCCACATTAGCACCGTCTTCAAGAGCTCGCTTTACGTCGACGGCACTTCCTCTCGCACAGGCGTCCAACAACTCGGCGTTTAATCGTCGTCTGGTCGTCAAATACTGCCACCCCGTGGATGCAACCGCGATAAATATCATCAGACATGCCATCCGAGCCAACGCCATGATCAGCGTACTGAGCGTGGTAAATTATTATGGCAAGTCTGCAGAGAGTTCTGGGCTATGAGGCACGAGTGGTGCCGTCCAATGTTCAGTAGGTACAGTGGCAAGTACTGCCGATAACTCAGCTAAGGGTGTGAGTTCAACGCACCGATAGCTTCGCGATTAATGGTGTGGTAACCGTGTCCACCGAACTGTAGCAAGATACTATTCGACTAATCTCCGCTATGAAGCTCTACTGGTTCGACTGTATCTCCATCAAGTGAGCCATTGAACGTTGAGTTCTCCGCCCGAGCTTGCTGGGTTTGCTCGTCACCGGCGGCTGCGAATCATGGGGCGTGCATCCAGAACCATTGCAGAAGAGTAGAACAAGCAGGAGGAATCCAACCGAATGCGATCCCCAGCTCGGGTTCCGGCCGGCATCACCAGTTTCTTGTTTCATTTCCTGATCGACAGCCTCCCGCTCACATCGCATTCAAGTGTCTTCGAGAGCCATGGCGTGGTCAGCATTGACGCGTATTGGTGAAGGCGTTTACAATGCCTACACTGGTGTATCTGCCAGCAGGTATTGGACGCAAACCGCGAAAGCGGAAACGCTTTACGACAAGATGTACCTCCCGTTCTACAACGAGGTTAACCGCAGAGGAATCCAACGAACCAGTTTCGCCCCCATGTACACTGCCGTCGACAACGCCGACCGTACCAACCGTGAGCTGAGAGACGACGGGATCGACAGCATCTGGTTCCCCATCACTGCCGATGATACCTGCGACTGCGTCGTATTCCCCACTATCGATGATTCTACCCCCATCACGGAATGCGTCACCGACGTGTACTGGGGCATGTTCCAGCTCCAAACCACGAACGGAAACTGCTACGATGTCTTCTTCAATTATGCCGACGTGTTTGCCAACTGTCCCAGCGCGCAGTCAAGGTACCAATACAATGAGTATTTCAGCTGCCTGGTCGACTTCACGAATGACCCGTACGATCCAGCCACCACGGATACAACGTCCATGACAGATCCGACGGAGGTTGAGAACTCGAAGACGATGACAGCCTCGCCCCACAAGATTCGAAAGGAGGGGATGGCGACCACAAGACAACTCGCATCCACTTGAGCATCCACCGTCTCCTGACATTCGTGGTTGAGGCGTTTTTCGCTCTCCAGACCCCTGTCAATTGATCGGCAAGTAATTTCTGCTCAACACTGCACCAGCATTCCTGTACCTTTTAAAAACTGCTTGCTCTCCAATCTCGATTCACGTAGTATCGCGTCCGACTTTACTTGTTTTAAAATTCAATTCTAACTATCGGGGTTAAAAATCCACAGCGTGATGTCCTCGTCGTGTCTTGCCCGCTGCATGTTCATCTGCTGACACCAATCATTGAAACGCCAGTCCCATGTTGGCACTTCAATTGTGCAGTCATGCACTTGGTCGGCGAAGTTCCCGACGAGCCACTGAATTAATCCAAAGCAAGGACGCTGGAAAATCGTCGTGTTACCGAAGGTTTTGACTTCGACTGACTTGGAGTGCAAGTACATCACCACGTCGAACCGACCTCGCAATACAGCCTCCCGCATGGCTAGATCTGCATCAACCTCGCTGCGGTTCTCGTACAACCACTTGACCATCTCCAAATTACCCGCTGCCGCCACTTTCGACAGCGTGTTGGGCGAACATCCTTCGCTGCGATTCCTGTGCAACCATTTAACCATATCCAGATGACCTTTAACAGCAGCACAAGCCATCGCCTCGTACGTGCAGCCCTCGCTTCGGTTATGGTGCAACCACTGGACGACTTCAAGATGGCCATTGCCTGCGGCCCAGTCCATCGCCATAACGGAGCAGCCTTCACTTCTGTTAGCATGCAGCCATTTCACAACCTCGAGATGTCCTTTGCTAGACGCAAAATCCATCGCTTCGGGGTGCAGCCTTCCTTACGAAACTCGTGTAGCCACTGGACAACGTCGAGATGACCTTCACGTGCCGCTCCATCCATCGCTTCGGATGAACAACCTTCGGTTCGATTTTCGTGTAGCCACTCCACAACGTTTAGAAAGCCGTTTGCCGCCGCAAAGTCCATCGCAAGCATCGTGCAGCCTTCGGTTCTGTTGGCATGCAGCCACTGGACAATACTCAAATGTCCTCTTTCAGCCGCCCAAGTCATCGCCTTCCAAGAGCACCCTTCGTCGCGATTGTGATGCAACCATTCAACCACACCGAGATGTCCATTCCTGCTAGCGCTATCCATTGCCCAGGCATCTCCCTGCTCACATCCTGCGTCATGAAGCCACTTCACCACTTTTAGGTGCCCATTTTCCGCAGCTCTCCGCATCGCTCCAGCAGTCAACGGCACTCCCAGCTCTTCATGCAGCCATTTCACCACCTCCAAGTGCCCATTCAAAGCTGCGTCGACTAGCGTCGACACCCTTGCTCCTATATTCCCACGGAAATGTACATACTGCATAAAAGACAGCTCACCGTGTGTTGCTGCGGCATCCCAGTTAACCCTCAATTCCGCAACCTCACAATGCGTTAAGAGCCACCTTGCAATCTCCCATTGTCCGCTCTTTTGTGCTTGTACGAACGCGTCGTCCGCAGCTGCATTGCAGTCATTATAGAACCACTGAATTGCATTTAAATTCCCCGTCTTGGCAGCAGCTTGCAGCACCAATTTCAAACACTCCCGTCGAGGAGGGAAATGAGTCTTTAGCCAGTCGAAAACTTGGCCCTGATTATTTTCCAGAGCTCCACACATTTCAATACACCCCCAACGTGTTCGGCGGGGGTGGTATTGGAATAAATACGTGAGTATCTCCACGTGGCCATGAGCAGCAGCAGCGTACACTGGCGCCGATAGAGTTTCAGAAGGAAACATTTCTCCACGAGCCATTGGAGTGCAGTAATGTCTCCTTGACAGGCCACAAACCACGAGGTGGCATTGCAAACCCAACGGCGGTAGAACGGATCCACTTGATCGGGTGGACGGCGAGCCGCAATGTATTGGAGTAATCGAAGACTCTTCTCTTTCTTGTACGCTTGCACAAGTGTCCACCGTGAAGAGACAGCGTCCAGAAAAGCGTCCAACAGTCGCTCGACGTGAGGCAGGTCGCCTTCAGGGAGACAGTGGCGAGTTACGACCCGTGCAGCAGTGAGCACAGGGAAGTCGTCGGTCATGGTGAGACTGTTTGTATTAAAATTATCTTAAAGGAGTACATGAATTCATGAAAACTACTTGTTGCCGAAGAGCAGGAGACTTTGCTGGTTTTATGAGATGGCAAGTGCTGCGACCAAAGCCAGCGTGATGAAATGTCCGACAGAGAATCGACTGCGGTCGGCGAATGAAGTGGTGGTTTCGGGAGTCGACGGAGCTGGAGTCGTCGAGTCCAAGGATTGTTGGTTCTTCGAAGCTGACCCGTCACGTGAGCTGGCTGAGGAGTTGCTGGCCGAAGACACGCTGGACGAAGACTTACTGGCCGAAGTCGATCCGCTTTGCGAGACCCTCGTTGAGTCGGTTGAGGTAGTACCTGGCATCGAGCTTGAGCTTGTCGTAGACGACGCTGAACTTCCCATACCGGTATCGAGCTCAAAAACGAAGTCGCACCAGATAAACTCGGTGTACGTGTCGGTCGCGGCCCCGCTATTGCAGCCCGAATACACTTCGTTGCTGTCGTCAGCTGTCACGTCCCAGCAGCTTCCATCGGAAAACTTGACTTCGAAAGTGCCCCAGTATGCATCTCGCTGCACGGTGCCACGGACAAACCGCTACTCGGGAACGTGATGCACTCGCAAGTGTCTTCCTCCGTTATCGGGTAGGAAACTGAGTCGACATACACATCGCTCATGGACTCGTCGCTCGTACTCGAGGCGCTGCCGTCAGTCTGGGCAACTTCGTTTTGAAAAGAATGCTTCTTTTTCCAAATGTCCCTGACCGTTGTTTCGTACTCGAATGGAGTCCACGTGGTGGCATCGTTGAAATACTGAGTTTGCGCGGTGGGCTTCGTCCTGTAGGTGTAGGAGCTCTGCGTCCTCGTTACGGTGATGGTGGCACTCGCTACTCCTCTGGATATTAACGCTGTCGGCATCGGCATCTTGGACGAGCGTCGATTATCGGGGTCTTCTTTAGTCGGTCTGTGGGTCGTGCGCAAGATTCGTCGAGTTGAAAAATGAACGGGTCACCGCTTTAGTCTGTGGTAGTGCTAGAGACCACCACGCTATTACTTTCAGTAGTGTTGCCAGTACCCATGCTGAACTGCCGTATAATTTTCAGTTCCATTGTCTTGACTGTGGTGAGCCTCGTTAGATGCTGTAGCAACGGGTTTTGTGGTGGTCATCCCAAAAACTCCAGTAGTGTCTCGGCACTTTGTTGAATTTCTGGTAGTAGTGTTGCCACGCATGACCACAAAGTCTCCAGCTCGGACCGTTTCAATCGCAAGGCCAGCAATCTGCAGCTCAGACCAAGTTTTGATTCATTGCGTTGAGCCCAAGAATATGTTTCTTCGTCGCTGGTTTGCCTGTCTTGGAGCAGTACTAGCTGATGCAGCTTCAGTTATCAGGAGATGTGGAGCAAACAGAAAAGCGAAGGCGCGCGCAGCGATGAATCTGCTTGACGCATGTGAACGAAGATGTTGTTTCGATGTCAAACAAGCCCTTGGGGATGGTGCCCCTATTGACGCGCGTGGCGCTGATGGCTGGACCTGCCTGCACACGGCAGCAAAGCTGGGATACGACGACATTGCCAGCGTTTTATTGTGTCACAACGCTCAAGTCAATGCGAGAACTCCAAACGATACCACAGCCTTAAAAATTGCTGCGGGCCGAGGTCATTTCACCGTAGTTCAAGTACTGGCCGACGCAGGTGCAGACGTCAACCTCAGGGGAAGCGACCAACACACGCCATTGACAATTGCCACGGCTAACGGCCATGCGGATGTGGTAAAGCTTCTCGTCGAGCATAATGCTGCTCTGGATGTTCAACTGCCGTGGGGTAATACGGCACTTGGTACAGCGTGCGATATTGGGAGGCTTGACATCGTGAAGATATTGGTGGGAGGCGGTGCTGCAATCGATCTTGCCGACGATGAAGGTTGGAATCCACTCATGAGTGCCGCAGCAAGCGGCTTCGAAGACATTGTCGATTTTCTGTTGGAGAAGGGAGCTAGCGTCGATGCCAAAGGACCCCAGCAAGCAACGGCTCTGCGTCTCGCGGCGGAGTATGGGCATCTGGAAGCAGTGCGAGCTCTGATCTACGGTAAAGCTTCGCTCAATGAGCCTTGCCAAGAGGGCGTCACACCCCTCATCATTGCGGCCAAGAAAATCACAGCGACGTCGTCCAGCTTCTGGTGAATGAAGGTGCCAAGCTCGACCTCCAGTCGAATATGGGCTTCACGGCGTTATTGCTATCCGCAATGTACAATAGCCAGGCATCGCTTCGAATTCTCGTGGACGCCGACGCCGATGTAGACTTGAAGGATAATACCGGGTGGTGGACACCGCTGACGATGGCATATTTCAGTGGTTATCCCCAGCTAGTTCAGCTCATTCTTGAGCGACGCCCTGCTCTCATGAGGGACGAAACTCCGATTGACGAGCAGGGTTAGTCGGCGAATATGTATTGTTTGTACAACCAACTCTTAACTTGAATAACATCAAAATCGCTGTTGTTCTTATTCCGCTTGAGGAAGACCGTGAACTTGTCGCTCAACAAGGCGGTGCACCGTGAGACCAGCTACGTGTTCTAGTGGTGGTGTGACGTCGTCTTTCATGGCACCTCGTAGATATTTAATAATCATTTGATGTGTTGGCTGCACACTTCCAAGTTTGAGGCTGGCAATCTCCCCGAGTTGTAGCGGGCTTAGCTTGCGGTTGTCCACAACTGTGAGCGAAGCGCCAGCAGTGATGAGTAGTCTAGTGCTCTTAACGTGGCCGTAAAATACAGCGTAATGCAGCGCTGTCAACCCGTCGAGCGTATCACGCTGGTCGATGGACACCCCATTGCGTAAAAGAAAAGAAATGACTTCGTCCGATCCAGAGAGCGCAGCCCAGTGAAGTGCTGTTCGTCCAAGATGGTCCACTTCGTCCACATCCTGCTCGCTTCCCAAACACAACTGCGCCATTCGAAGATCATCTTTCCGAGCAGCTTCAAGAAACAGGGCAAACTGGCCAGGAAAATTGCTCTGTTTCTTTTGCGCTTGGCCAGTTGTCACTGCAATTTTGGTTTGTTTGTTTCTTGAATTCAAGTAGTTGTGTGCTGAGCGAGCATTGTTCGCATCAATTGACACTTGCTGGCAGTAGGCAAGTGCCACAGTGAATAGACCAAGCATGACGTAAATCCCAGGAGGCAGCAAAGAGAGAATGAGGAAAAGTAGCTTGATCTTTGACCCCACCTTAGACGGAAGGCTCCAATAAACAATCATAAACACCGCAAAAGGGAAAAGCACACACGTCCCACGGAGACAGCGATTCCGAAGACAACAGAGCAATCTCGAAATTGTTAGGGATGGTGCATCACCGGATATTCCGTTCTTTTCATTCCACACAGCGCTTTCAAGTTCGTCGTCGTCAATATCAACAGTAGTCGGATTCGGGAAGCCATGATCAACAGTGAAGCTATGCCGTTGGTCACCGAGTTTAGTTTTCACGCTGCATATTCTGCGGCTTCCTAAAGATAGGCATAAAGCTTCTTCAAGAGCAGAAAAAGTAGTTGTGAAAACACCACTTGACATTGAAAATGCCGTATGATATTGGACCTCCGTTGGCTTCCGACTCTTCTGCGTGTTTGTCATCATCGCGTTCAACGCTGAGTACTCCTCGAGCGTCTTCAGCAAATACCCGCCGACTTCGACACGAATTGGGACGTTCGACCACAGCGCATTGGGCATTTCTGACGTCGACACCGCAGCACTTGGATGGCCGACGACCTTATCAACCTGTAAAGCCTTCACGACCCGCCACAGCTCGGGAAACCTTACCACCGGAATGCACTAACTTACCGAAAAGACCCGCTACCAGTCGAAGAAACCATCAGCGACAACATGAGCTACTCACTCCTCGAGGTGCAAGTGTAGCAATAAAAGAAGCCATGCGGCGAGAGCGAGACCAAGAGCAGTACGTTAACCCGTTGATCGGCCGCAGTGTGGAGCCACGAAGTCAGCCGACTGTACGAGTCTGTAAACTCAAACCTAACGCTGGAGGAACAGAAACGAATACTGCTGCACTCCTCTCACGAGTAACCTCAGCATCGATGAATGCTACAGAGAAACTTCGTTTGCGTGCATTCCAGGCACGCGCCAACGGCGAATATGACCGAGCTATTAAATTTTACACGGAACTCACGACGGCCAGGCCTAACGAAATCGAGGCACACTTCCACTTGGCTGTATGTTTGGAGCGGACAGGGCAGATCGGTCCAGCTTTGGCTGCATATAAGCAAGTGCAGAGGCTCTCTGGTGGGCATCACGCGTTTGCCTACTACAACATGGGCAACCTTTGCATGCGCAGCGATCAAGTGATCAAGGCCATTGAATATTTCTCACACGCTATCACAGCCAGTAAGAGAAGTCAATCCAGTTCTGTCCCGAGTACAAGTGTCGGCTCGACTCCAGTTGCATTTTACCAACAAAGAGCAGCAGCTTACCGCAAGAATGGCGACTTCGAGAAAGCAGCACGCGACTACGTGTTGGTGCAGAAGTGCACGGACACTTCCAATCCTTCAGTTTCTTCGGAAGACAAGTCTACGTTTAGTGCAGAATACCTTTACCAGCCTGTCACTCAAATGCAGCTTGCTTCCAAGTCAAAGACCGCTCGTCCTGATGAATTCAATGAAGATAGCAACGACGACCGAGTCGACTTTCATCCGGATGAATCGAATCAGTCCGAGATTGAGATAGAAGAGACGGATGACGCATTAACAACTTGGGCTCTTCAACGCAGCATGACCATCGTGCGTCTCCCTCCCTCTGAAAGAAACGAAGGGGATTTGCAATACCTCAGCGACTTCATGCAGAAACGCTTTACTGTCTGCGCTGCGCTGCACCCGGAAGTCTGTAGACTCTTATGTCGTGAGCTCGCACTGAGCCCTGACGGCTCGCTTTCTGCAAAAACGCCGATATTCATGGAGCATGACGCAGATTCGGGATGTTTTTCCCAAGATCGTTCTCTCTTTTCATCTTGCAAGGTCGGGTAAACATTTGTAAGACTACTGGGAGGATGTTCCAACCATCTCCACAAAAACCATAGAGAAACAAGAGAAGCATTCATAGTCGACGACATGTTCGACCAACAACAAGAGATGTGGCAGTCTCCTTGGGAATCGATACTACCAGTCGTGAATTCAGAATGGCAACAATCCCAATTGGAACTCTGTGAACTCGATCAGGGCGATGTCTTCGGTCATCAGGGCAAATTTGCGGATGACCCACGGTAAGAGAACACTTCTCCAATCGCCGACTGCAGTCTTGTTCTAACTGCATTTTGTTCGTGTAGAGCATATTCTGCCATTGCCATGACCTCATGCGCAATTGGTGCCATATCTTGGAGCACGTGGCGTCGAATTGAATGCGCACAACGTGAAGCTGAGGTAGGTTAGTTCGTCACTGGTTTGTCGGTGGTTTTGTCTGACAATCGCGCTTGTCAGCAAGAGCGTGCTGCTCGGTTCTTGACAATGACTCCATCCTTTAATGGTATATGCGCTTCCGACATCCGCAGTATCGCATCTCGAGTACGTTTAATTGCTACTGAAGTACATGACACGGAACCCGTACTCATCAATACGTGTTCCCCTTTAGGCGAAGTTTGTCAAGGTCGTGGGGTCAAAGGTCTTGTGCTGCGAAGGGCAATATGTGGATGGATTGTTTGTCGTTCGCGAAGGCGAGCTTTGTCAATTCTCGCCCTGCGAGATGAAAGCTCCACCAGATATGTCGGTGTCTTTCGCTCTCAGCGGTGCACTTTCCATTCCACAAAGCGGTCGAGCATTTTTCATCCAGCTTGAGACCGCAGGGGACCCGCTCGAGTTCCTTCGAGTAAACGATGCCTTTCACGGCTTCCTACCACAAAATTACGTGATACGAAAGCAGCGTGAACTGCTCCGTCTCGCAGCTGCACGATCGAGAAGTAACTCGAGACGCAGTTTTACTGGCAGTGAAAGACGCGGTCAAAGTTCGGAGCCTTTGGCTATCGCGTTGCGTCGTGGAGAATGTTTTTGTGTTTCATCGTCGTGGATCCCGCCACGCCAGTCTCGCCAGGAGGAAGAAGGTGCCATCCAAGGAGTAGCTTGCGCGAAAACGACACTAGTGTCCGTCGGCACGACCGAGCTACTGTTCTTGTCTTCTGCGGACCTCACGCACGGTCTGTCACTGGACAGCCGCTCGCAACTGCACCGGAACCTGCAGGACATCGCAGTGGCCGACAAGCAAAGCAAATCGATGATACGTCCATACCGCGGCGGACTACCCGGAAAGCGAAGTGCAAATTTACTTGAGCAGTGCGTGCAAGATGAGCGGTGGAGTAAATTCAAAGAAGATCTCGTCGAAAATGTCCTCCGGGGACGCTGTTAATGTTTCCAGCGAAAATGTGAAAGAAACATAATGAGAACATGAATGCAGTGCCAAATCAACCTTCAAAGAACTGTGTTTGAACGACGAAGCAATGCAGTATTGCAAACCCACTCTGACGAGTCGTCACACTGAAGATTGGTTTCTCGACACCAGGTACTGAAGTGTCGATCCCATACAGGTACTGTAAACTTGCAGCCGTTCATCTCTTGCGGATAGTTCGCAATTAGCCATTGCATCAATTCCAGGAACGGATTATAAATGCAAACGCTTTCTTCCTCAAAGCTAAATCCCTCCAGCAGATGCGCATGTAAAAATTTGATCACCTCAAATTGACCCTCAACAATGGCTATCGCCATGGCTTCACGAGTGCAGCTTTCACTTCGATTATGATAAAGCCATTTTACGATCGCGAGATGGCCATTGGCGGCAGCAGAATTCATAGCTCTGTTGGTACATCCTTCACTCCGATTTTCGTGCAGCCATTTGATAATCTCCAAATGACCTTTCCTCGCAGCCCAGTCCATGGCGTGAACTGAGCATCCTTCTTGTCGATGAAAGTGAAGCCATTTCACCACATCAAGATGACCCGAACGAGCAGCGCAGTCCATTGCGGCAGTCGTACAGCCCTCGGATCGATTTGTATGTAGATATTGAATAATATTTAAGTGACCGGAGCGCGCTGCCGCATCCATTGCAAGTACTGAACCATTTTTCAAACCGTACTCGTCGTGCAACCACTTGACGACTTGCAAACATCCATGGGCAGCTGCACAATTGAGCGTTGAAGCTCGGCATGGATCACTTGAATTCTCCTGAAGCCACTTCATGATCTCGATATTATCGCTAATGGCAGCAGCGTCATTGATACCTGAATCCCAACCTACACAATGATTTTCGCGAAACCACTTCACGATATCCAAGTGGCCATGCTCAGCAGCCCTTCGAGCAGCCTCACTCCTTAATTCCAATCCTGCATCGTGGTGAAGCCACTCAATAATATCTAAATGGCCACCTGCTGCCGCTGCATGCATCGCGTCTTTATTCAAGCCTTCGATAGTCATAGAAAAAGCAAATTTCAAGAATTCCAGCTCTCCATGTCGAGCAGCCGCGCTCCAGTTGATTATAATGTCGTCCAGCTCGCAATTCTCCAGTAGCCATCGCGCGGTCCCCCATTGTCCCTCGAGTTGTGCACCGCCCAAAGCGCCTTCCAGAGGAATACAACATTCCAAATGTAGCCATGTCAAAACTTCAATATTTCCTGCTGACCCTGCTGCATACACCACATTGTCAACACTTTCCGCACAAGGGGAGCATTAATCTTGAGCCACTCCACAGCTTCTAAATGCTTATTGACTATAGCTGGAAAGAGCTCCACGCCCCCCAGCAGCACCGTTCGAAGTGGAAGTGATGTAGCCATTCCAGAATATATGTATGTCCACCGGAAGCTGCTCCCGTCACTGCCTTGGTTAGCACTTCTTCCGGAAATTGATCCACTAGCCACTGCAAAGCTTGGAGGTCTCCACGTTCCGCTGCGAACCACACCACCTTGTTGAAAAGCCATCGAGAATAATAGCGGTCTAATAAATGATCAGCACGTTCTTTTGGAATACGTATTCCATTAAATGCAGGCTGCCAGTGCGCTCGTAGACCTGCGAGAAGTTCCAGACGCCGGTGAACACATCCAAGAAAGCGTCGATAGTTTGCGAGACGTGCGGTAGCTCCCCACACGACGCTGGAAGGCATGTCCGCGCCACCACTTGGACACCACTTAATATGGCCCGCTGCATTTCGCCGATCGTACCGAAATGTCGGTACAAATGCGCCGCGTCATGACCCCAGCTTTTGACTCGCATCCTTCCCCGATTTAACATCGTCTGGTTGGGAGACGATGCTGCCGCTGCGTCGCCTGTCCGCGGCTGTAGCAGCATCCAGAGCCCATGCAGTGCGTTTGGCTTCGTCTTCTGCAGCTCGTGCCGTTCTTTCGCGCCCTCTTTCGATCTCGCAACCTCAGAATCAGCGCTGGAACGGAGGGATCCGCATCACCCGAGCTTTCACTTCTGCGGCTCATTCCGACGCTTCTAGCGAGCTCCCAGCCACCGAACACGCTGCTAAAAACGCAAGTAACTCAGGAACAACGTGAGAAGGTCGTGGCGCTGCTGAAATCCCGTTGCAATGCGCTGTACCAAGATAACGAGGCTCATGTGACCCCAGCCGAAGCGTTGACTCTGTGGAGTCACGACGTGCTGAACATCCAGAAGCAGCACACCCACAGGAGCTGGCAGAGATTAAGGACGAAGTACTGCGTGCCTATGAGAGCGGCGTGGCCATTGCATCCAAGCAGAAACAGTTCCAATTGGCGACGGATCTCGTGACGCAGATGAAGCAGCTGGGTTACTCCCCAACGCCTAAGACGCATCAGTATCTGGTGCGTAATGTGGCGCTGAAGCTGCGTACAGGACCGAATCAGACGCCAATTGCAGAGCTATGGGAGGTCTTGAAGGACGTGCCGGAAGACTTGTGGGACCGAGAGATCATGAGCGTCATTGAGAGGGAAGAGCGACCGGTGCATCTCAAGACGGAGAGGGAGTTCGCATTGTTCCAAAAGAAACTGGTTAGTGGCATTGAAACGATGCTTGATGAGTATGAACAGGAGGTTGGAAAGAAGCAAGAGAGATCGACAATGCCGTACAACGAAGCGCTGCGGGTGTATGCGGACAACAGTGTGCCGTTCACACGGATGTTGGAGTTGATGATCGCACGCAAACTTGTGGCTGACGTCGGTACGTACGAAGCTTTGCTGTTGGGTGCTCGATGGAATGAGATCCCGGCCACTCTGTCCCAGTTGCTGGACTCGAAGTTGATCGATGAGCTCTCTGCATCGTCCTCTATCAGCAATAGTGACCACGTGTGCACACTCTGGACCAATTCCATGAAGGCCGTCATTTTCTCAAGTACAGAGCGCTTCAGCTCGCCCACAGCGACTGTGAGTAAGAAAGAAGTCGATCAGCTACGGAAGGTGTTTTTGTTTGTCGACAAGCAGCTCTCGAACGCCTTCCCGAAGTTTTGCTTTGCGGAGGTGGCGCAACATGACGCAGTTTATGCCATGCGAGTGAAGGCTGCAGCTGCATGCGGACTTGTCGGGCAGGTAAAGAGAGTGCTTGATGAGTACGTCACACGATCCTCTTCGGTTGGCGCCATCTCTAAGGAACCATTCTTGTCAGCCCTTGAGGTTTTCCCGTGGTCGCAGATGGATATCCTCCTTCTCACACAGCAGGACGCATTGGCGCGTGCTGAGGACCGCGACGTCCAGAAATCCCCTCGCGTGAAGGGAATGCAGCAAGTATATAACCGCGTCATGGAGAAGTTGGCCAAGGCCGAGCAGACGGTCGAAACAATCAAACAGAAATTGAATGCAAATTCGAATCTGAGCGAGAGTGAAAGGCTTGCGCTGCAACACGAACAGTCCGAGGCATCCAGGACCGTCCAGGAGGAGTCCCATACAGCTGAGACTCTTGAACGACGCCTGACAAAGGCTCGTGTACTGAAAGCCAACCAGCTGATGATTCAAGAACACTTGAAGCGTGGCGACAGAGCAGTGGAGGATGTTCTGAACAAGCTGCTCGATGCAGGCTTTGACGTGGAGAACGACTTGGACTTGAGCATCAAACTCATGGAGCAGTACAGGACGTCAGCTTCGCGTTTTGAGAGGAGGTTTGCGCAGCAGCAGAAGCACGTAAGTCCGCACATTATGTCTCGAGTGTTTAAGCTAGCTACTTCGGTATCGGACCACGTGAAATCTGGCGGTTTGGACGTTGACGATCAGGACACGCGAGACAAGTTGATGGAGTTCTTCGAGCGTGCTGTTTGCACTGCGGTGAGGTTCTGGCGGGAAGACGAGACGACTGCGCTCGTGAACCAACAGCAGCGCATCCTTGGCACGACGAAACTGGACCCGCGTGAGTACGATCTGCTCATTTTCCAGCTTGTTACGAGCCTCAATATTCGTGGAGCCCACTCACTCCTCGAAGAAATGCACTTTGCTGGGTTAAAGCCATCCCAAGAAGCTATCCACCACATTGCTCTTGGTCTGATGCACCAACTTTATGCTGGGGCGGATGGTGTTGAGCAACTGTCTCGTACGGATGAGAAAGAGGACGGAGAGGATAACGAGGAAGAAGAGACGACTGACGAGCTGGACTCGGAAGTTGCTGAGCTGCTGCATGTTCCTGACCGTGAGGCTATTGAAAAAGAGCTTGGACTGACGGATGCCCTCCGCTTCGACAATGGCGATGGCTTTAATGCGCAGTCCGCTGCTGCACGAGCTGCGCTGTTGGGCTCAGACGCGCCCATGACGGTGGAGGACCTCATCGGATTCCTGCAAGACTGGTACAACCTGTATCGCGTTAAGCCTCTAGCAAAGACTGTCGTGCCTGTGCTCTCCCGCTTGCTGATTACCCACAACGAACCTGAGTTCCGACGGCTGCTGCAGATCCTGGAGTCGATGGAAGGCGGCCTCACACCGGCCACGGAAATGTGGCTCGAGAAACGCCTGCGGGAGTTTGGCGGCAAGACCCTAGACGACTTCCGGCTCAAGAAGAATTGAGCATCGGTAGCTTCTCGTTTTGACTGCAATAGCATAGAATACACCACGCCGTCCACGGTGCTTTCGATTTGACTGGAATTCCTTCCCATACTGTAGATATCGAAAGCAACGTTCGTTGGGGTCCTACATCTCGATCTGGTCCAGCGATGTCGACAAATACGCACCCAGCGTATCCACCTGCAACAAAGCACATTAGCACACCACCTACAGCCACATCAACTGCAGCTATGCATGCACCTTTGCTTTCAGTAATCCAGCCGGGGTCTCCGTGTTCGCGTATGCACACAACAAGAAGCTTTTGCCCGCTGCAGTGATCGCCAAACGACCACGCTGTAAGTAAATACAACAGCACATAGTAAGCTCATAATTTCGCCCCAAACTGCAGCAATGGGTCGTGAATTCTTGCCTCCAGCTCCACCAGCATTGTGCGTAGTTCACCCGTCGGATTGGCTTCTTTACCGGCGTGCAGGTACTCTCCCCATGTGTGCGAGGCGATAGCGCCCACCACCTTGTGGTCCACTGTTTCTCCGTCTCCTACAGCCCCCACCAGAGCTCCTTCCAGCGTCATGAGCCTACAACGAACATGAATTCAGACGTCTGGAATCAGATAACTGTGGTTGACAGAGGATTGCGCACGCCACAGAGCGCAACAGAAGGCCAGAGAGACTGCGTTGCAACAAGGAGACACAGAGGAAGATGAATCTGTCACTATTTACTGCTATACGTACATGCAGGCGGCGATACCATCGCCTACAATCTGGGTGAGCAATTCCGGCAGCACTTTCGCACGCAACATGTTGGTCGCAAATGAATGCAGCATATGTTGGCGATGGCTACTTTTTCTCAGAAAATATGAATTTTCAAACGGTTATACAAAATGCATTTTTTTAGCGTTTCCCCAAGGTTTCATACAAACCGCAAGTCGACTGATGGCACTCACGCGGTCGCGGTCATCAACCGCCGCGGCGCTGCCTGTGCCTGCCGCCATGGCGTCTCCTGCCGCACACGTGAGCTCTGTGTCCGTCCCCATCCGCTTCCAGTGCCCGCTGTGTCTGGACGTGCTGCGACGCCCCATCCAACTTCCCTGTTGCCACCGCTTCCTCTGGTACTGTGTCATTTTCTTTGTTTTATTGAAAACTCGGTATAACTAACGATGCATGTTATAAAATAACAGTATGGAGTGTTTCGAACGTGGCCTGGAGCTCACGAGCGTCAACTGCGGCTTCTGCAGACGCCGCGTCGTGGGATTCGCACGCTCCAAGAAGTTTAAAGTGGACGAAGGCATGTGGACTGCCGTCAAGAAGCAATGTCCGTTTCTAAAGACGGAAACGAAGAGGATAATGAGCCCACAGTAGAGTTCTACGATGAAGACGCCCCTCCATTGCACGGAGGAGGAGAGGACCATCCTACAGCTGACGAAGGAGAGGTCAAAGCTTTCTACGAACGACAATTGAGAGAGCACCAGTCCCAGGTCGAAGCTGCAGAGCAAAGAGCGATGGAACAGACCATCGAGTTCTTACAGAACGACCCGGAATTCAATGCGTCACTGCATTCTTCAGTGTCTCCAACTTCGTCGTCGTCGTCGTCGCCCAAAGCGAGGAAGAAGCATGGAGTGAAGCCCAAACCCAAATTTACGACCAGAAGCGCAAGTCACAGAGTTGTGACGCGCTCGTTATCGCAAACGGAAGACTTAAAGCAACCGAAACTTGACAATTTCTTTGGATCGAACCGATCCACGTCAAGTCACTCGAATGGACACAGTCTACGGTCCCACTCGGATGCGATCGGATTGTCACCACCACGTACGCGGTCGCACTTTAAATTGGATGAATCGCACAAGAAGTATTTGCTTCGCAGTGCGTCGGCGAGTCCGACGAAAAACACCAGGAGGCGGAACAATGGCAAAGCGCGAAAGGGGCTCCTTCAACTAACGCTGGACTCGACGCTCTCTCCAATCGCGCTGCACACCCGCAGTCAAGATCTTAAGCGAGCGAACTCGTGCGACTCAGAGCAGTCGAAAATGCTGACGCGCCAGGGACGACGGCGGAGCTCCTGGAGATGTGCTGAGTGCACTTTACCAACACGTGCTTCGATAATCGCTGCAGCATGTGCTACAGCCTACCGCCGCCAGAGGCGTACAGCCCGCTAGACTCTGAATAATTTAAATCAAAAAATGTTCTTGTTGTTTTCTTATTGCGTCTTCATTGTTTTGACTGGTTTTGAAAGTTTTCTCGTAGAGAAACAGCATCGGTAGGCGACGGCAATGTTGAACAGAGCAATTAGCGACACGATGACACCTAGCACTGTAGGAGTAGAAGCGTCAAGGACAGACTGCATCGAGAATTAATGTCAGCTTCAACATCAACTCACGAAAACAAACTGCCCCTTACCTGCACGCGCTGCTGGTGGGCTGCATCGTATGGTGCGATGACAGTGTGATTCCAAGTGAAATTACCATCTGCAGTAAGTTCCAGGACACTACAAAAACAATAAATTAGAGGAAAACATCATAACAATTTGATGAGGTGCTTACCCATAGTTCCGTCCAAGATATACGCGATCGTACTCGATAGACCAAGGCGAACTTCGCGGCAAAAGCAAAGAGGCAAATGGAATCCGTCGTGCCCATGAAGCCATAACTTCATACAATGGAGTCAGGTGCGTGATCATGAAGTAGTACGGGATCAGTTTGGTATCTTGGATCGATGTCGAGCCGTTTGTGATTCCGCTGGTGATTAACTGGTCCAGGCATTTAGGGTTTACTTCCTTTGTTCCGCATACACGTGACTGTGCCAGCATATGCAAGTCTCCTCCAACCAGTAGGCGAATCAGCGACTCAGTCGGGTCCCCAGGTTATACCCTTGGAAGAGCTGAAAGAGATCTTCCAATCCTGAACGCTGGCCTGCCATGCCAGGATACATCTCGTGCTCGACAACGTGAGCGATCGCTGCCGAGAATGCCGACTGGAAGAAGAGCGGCATGCTAGCGAGCACCACTGCTGCGTTCCGATTATCTTTGCTCCATGACTGTAGTTTGTCATCGACGAATTTCCTTTGCTTATCACTGATCAATTTCGCCAAATCTTTCTCGTTAGACGCATCGAAAAAGCTGCGCTCGAAGCGTACATCCAAAAAGAGTAGCTTCATCCGTTGCACTTCCACCGAAAAGTAGACGGGATACCCACGAACAATATCACCAAGTGAGTCTCTCAAGAAATCAATGGTATCCCATGGAAAATCGCGATACAGCTGGTACTGGAACTCGTAGTAAGCTTGCAGACCAGCTCGGCAATGCAGCTGCAACGCCACAAGCCTCTCACGCTCTGGTTCACTCACTTCTGGGTCCTGGGAACGCACAAACGCTTTCTGTACAAGTTCGATGTTAAAGTTGTTGATAATTTCGTGGTCGTCTGGCAGCATCCAATGCGCTCCGACGCGATACACGCGCTGTGCTGCCTTCCGTCCGAAAGTCGTCCTGTATATCCCTCGAAATTGTTGTAGAATTTCATCATACCTTGCGCGCTTTACCTTAGGGTCCTTCATCTTTTCAATGGCATCGGCACCACTTTAATGCTCGACGCTCCTGCATCTGCGTAAATCTGGTCGCCAAGATGTGCCATCCCAAAATGCACCGAAGTCGAACTGCTGGCGTCGTCATGTGCTTCGACATCAATTGCCAATTTCTCCATCATCACGTCGTCGTGGTCGTCCACATAGCGGTCACAAGACACCACAATCACCCTATCCGAGCGAGATTTATCTACCACAGCTTCCTCCACTCTTGCAGTGTGGAACATGACAGTCGCCACTTCCTTCAGCCCGTCCACTTCAAACTGGGCGACATATCTCCGTCCTGGTAGTAGATCCTGCAGCTGTACGACCTGAGGTCGTCCCTCTCTAATAGCTAACTCCACAACTTGGTCTGCTTCATGCTCCATTATAACCCCTTCCGTTCGTGAAGTTGCTTGGACACGGATACGCAGCGACTTGGCGGACTTGGGCACTTGGTCGTACAGGATGCGAGCAGATGAGGTGCCGACGTCCCCTACAACAAGAAGCAGTGGGTCGTTGATACTACCCGTGACTGCATTGCTGCCTGCCGCTATCGTCAGCACACACAGCCACACAGTGACTGCTAATACCCACCGCGACATCGATCAATGACACACTTTGGGAATTTTCAGAAATGTGCGGTCTCTACTATGGGTAAGGAAGCTGCAAGCTGCATGGGCTAACACGTTCGCTGTTGACTGTTTACACAATATGCTCGCGCTTCATAGATAAATCTGTTTCTGCCTCCACGTACGAGGAGTTCTGATCACATAGACATCGGTCGGTGGAGATCACCGGTAGTTGTTGTTGCTGCTGCTGCTGCTGCCGTAGCTGTAACGCGCTGACGAGCGTCCGGCGCTCCGGGAGCGATCCAGCGGCATTGAGGTGGAGTGGTAAAGCCTCGTCGGCTTGACGTCGATCCGCTGTTGTAGAAGTTCGAGGAGCGGTGGCTACTCTGGAAGTTCGGCTTCATATCCACCATACTTTGGCTATGCCGCCACGACGGGCGGTTAGGCGGGTACTTGGCGAACGACTGCTGGTTAGCCGCTGCCGAAGCCGCCGTCTTGTCCGGGATCGCCACGGGACTACCGCCCTTGCGGGGTCGCCGACGTCCCAGTTGGACTTCCGTTTCCTCCTCCGCTCGGCGCGACGTTTGGCCTCCTCTGACAACGGCTCGCTGCGCTCCAAGCTGCGCTTCCTGCTGCGTTCGTGGCAGTCCCTCCGAGGCCCTTCCTCTCCTTTGCTGCTGCTACTACTACTCTTCCTCTCC
This sequence comes from Phytophthora quininea, assembly GCA_011947345.1. Lineage (NCBI taxonomy): Eukaryota > Oomycota > Peronosporomycetes > Peronosporales > Peronosporaceae > Phytophthora > Phytophthora quininea. Next base: position 312,358 of record JAAVTG010000112.1, read on the forward strand.
AGCATTGGTGGGCTGGCTTGCTCTTTCCTCTCAACTTGTGTCTGCTTGGCCGACGGGGAGAACTTGGCCGCCGACGCTGCGACTGCCGCTGTGTTGGTGTTGGGCGCGTCGCTCTCCTTCACTTTCGCGGAAGGACTGATGGACGCAGTCGTCGTCGGACTGTTGCGGTCCAGCGGAGGGGACAAATGCGACGACTCTGTGTTTTGTGGGGTCTTGACACGTAGTTCAGCTGTGGCCGCCTTGGGCGTGTCTGTCACCTGAACCTGCGGTTTGTTCTGCACAGCAGAGGCTGTGGGGGAGGGGCAGTCACCTCCAGCTTCTCCACGGGCGTAGGGGCTCTGGTGGCGTCTCTTTGCTCTCTGCTACAGCGGGAGCTTCCTCTTCAGGCTCCTGTTGGTCTGGGGCCTTCTCCCTTCCTTGTCCTCGTCCAACTGCGCGCTCCAGAGCTGGATCCAGCGCTTCTTGGGCGTCAGTTTGCTCTCGAATGGCTGCTTGCCCACTGCGGCGGCCACGGCCGACACGCGCAGCTTCTTGCCGGCGCGGGCTTTCGTGCCCTTGGTCTTCTTGCCCTTCTTGCGGCCTGGCCGCGAGCCCTCTCCGCCGCTGTGGTCCTGCTCCATGCGCTCGATGCTGGCGATGATCTGCGCCATCTTGCGCTCCTCGCGACTCATCCCGGCGGCCTGTATGTCTGTCTGTCCTGCTCTCTGATCAGTCTGTCCCCGCCGACGCCTTCTTCCGAGTGGCGGCAAGCCAGCGGTCAGACACGCGCCTGAGGTTTTTCACGCGAGGTTTTATCAGATTTCACGTGCGCCACACTAAAGAAGGGATCTTGAACACCTACCCGCAAGATAAGGACTCGATGAAAATAATTTCAGCCAATCAGTCAGTAATTCCTAGAATAGGACCAGCCTGATAAAAAGAAAAACCTAGGAGGAAAAACCTCGGCAGTTGACACGGCAGGAGTTTTTCAAAAGATCCACAACGCCACAACAACACGAAAATGGGGTGCAAGTGGGGACTACGGCAATCCATGGCGCGACGATCTTGGCACGCGCTGCCGATCGCTGCCAGGCTCCCCAGATGATGTGCTCACTTCAAGCAGCTTTCCCAGTCCACTTGAGTATTATAGAATCCCAAAAAGTTTACGGTCTGCGCAATATTATCCTGGCAAGCCCACAAACACGGCAACCCAGGGGTCACAAGCACCACCAGCAAATGTGCACCGTCGTGTTATGGCTGCTATCGCGCTGCTACCGCAGTTCAAAGATTTCCACCTTGGTATTCCCCGTCTAAAGACTGCAAATTGAAGTTGACCATCACTCCTGGAAACGGCAACTTCCCCTCTAATAATACCAAGAGGCTTACAATTCCGCAATGGCCGACAGCATGGACCGAGGCTTTACGCCGCAGTCTGCCGGTACGGATGGCGGCTTCCTCACGGAGGCGGAGATGACTGCGGCTCAAACCAACGCGGCCGTCGTGACCGAGATGGAGACGGTGCTGGCGCAGACTCCCGACAGCGTGTCGCTCTACAAGACAGAGCTGGAGAAGCTGCTCATGGCCTTCGTCAAGTCTCAGGAGAGCGAGCAGCGGCTGCTAAACCGCACCAAGGAGATCCTGTCCGAGATCCACTCGAGCCACGAAGCCATGCTGAGGGATCAGGAGGAGGAGAGCGAGGCGCTCGCCCAGAAGAAGAAGGCCAAGGTCGAGCTGGACGCCGTGCTGCAGCAAATTTCCCTCACTAGACAAGTAGAGTTCGAGAAACAGCACAAAGTTAACGATCTACGCAGCAAACTGGAGCTGCTGCAGCAAGAAGTAGGCAAATGGCCATGCCATCAGGCAATGGCGACATCATTCTGAACGAGGAGCAGGAGCTACAGATATCTGGGCTGAAGAACAAACGAGCCGAATTGGCACGTGATGTCGAAGCAAAGACCATCTCTCTGCAGGATTTACGACAAGAGAGTACGAACTTGTACGCTGTAGTGCAGGACGAGGAAGCAAGAAACGCCAGGTTGGAAGAAGCTCAAGCCAATGTAGTGTTACAGATTCAAGAGAAGCAAAGCTTGACCGAGAAGGAAGTGAGACGAAAAACGAAACTAGAGAAGGAACTCAAGGTGTTGAAACAGACCCACGAGCGTCTAAAGGTGGAGAACGCAGCGATGGAGGCCCACAAAAAGGATAACGACGAGAATTTGCGCAAGAAAGAGCTTGCGATGCGCGAGGCCAAACAGAGGATGGAGAAATATCTAAAGCAGTATGATGGGCTGTTTCGAACGACGCACTCGCTGACGGAGGCGATGCAGCTTCAGTGGCAGAAGAACGTCGAACTGCACAAGGAAAACCTTCAGGTAGAGCACGAACTAAATGCCAAGGAGCAGCAAACGCAAGTAATCTCAAAAGATGCTCTGAAAATCGAGAAACTCATGGAGATTGCTAGAGATCAGCTACAAGACATCGAGGGGAAGCGCTCTGATTGCGAAACGGAGAAGGAAAAATCAAAGCTCGAGCTCGAAAACCTGGTCAATATTTCTCTAGAATCGGAGAAGAAACAAAGCGAACTGTTGGCAAAGAAGTTGGAAGAAATGCTTCGTGAGCGTGAGGTGCTCAACAAAATGTTGGTCAAGGCCAACGACCGCACCCAGGCAACTTTCGATCTCATGAAGATCAAAGAGAACACCAAGAAGAACTTGCAGAACGAGATTAACGGGCTGAAGTCTCACGTGAAGAAGCAAAGGGCTCAGATCCAACAACTCGTAGGGGAACGGGAGAAATACGAGAAAGAGGCAGCAAATGCGACGCAGAAGTTCATGACTTCGTTGGAAGAAGCAAAGCTGCAGGATCTACAAGTAGTGTCGCTTCAGCAAAAGATTGTGGAGAGCGAAAGTCGTTTGAAGCAGCAGCAGAACTTGTACGAAGCTGTCCGTACCGACCGTAACTTGTACAGCAAACAGCTTATCGAAAGCCAGGAGGAGATTGGAGATATGAAACGAAAGTTCAAGATTATGAACCATCAGATCGAGCAGCTTAAGGAAGAGATCACGTCGAAAGACCACGCGTTAGTAAAGGAGCACTTTGACCACCACAAAGTGGACAAAGAGAAGGAGATTCTCAAGAATGAGCTTTTACGCATCAAAAAGCAAATCCAGTCGTCCGAGCAGATCATTTTGAACCAGGAACTGGAAGTCACAAAGCTGGCAAAGATCATCCAGGAGGCAGACGAAGAGAAACAGCGGCAACTCAAGGAATACGGGTGCGTCGTTCACGATCGTGACACCCTTCGACAGCAGCTTATCCAGCGAAACGAAGAGCTCACGGTCCTGTACGAGAAGATTAAAATTCAAAAGTCAACGCTCGCTAAAGGCCATGTCCAATTCCAAGACAAACAGAAAGACGTCACACATTTACAGTCGCGAATTCACTCGCTCACATTCGAGCGAGACTCGAGTAACAATCAACTGTCGCATGAAGGCTCCCTCAAGCACGAGCTCTTTCGTTTAGAAAAGGAATTGCTGCAAGAAAAGACAAAAATCCGAGCACTATCCGAAGAGCTGGACCACCCGCTAAATGTCCACCGCTGGAGGAAATTAGAAGGCAGTGACCCCAAACGCTTCGAGATGATTCGGAAGATGCAGTCTCTACAAAAGAAACTGATCCGTAAGTACGAAGAGACCACGATCAAAGACCTACTCATCCTCGAGAAGGAAAAGCTGTACGTCGAGTTAAAGACGATTCTAGCAAGACAACCCGGAGCCGAGGTTGCCGAGCAACTGGTTGTCTACAAGGAGACGTTGAAAGGAAAGCAAAACCAGATGAAGCAGATGGAAGACGAGCTGCAAATGTACAAGATGCAAGTAAACGAGTACCGCCGCGACTTGGAGCAGCTCGAGAAAGAGAAACAGCAGATTCAACAGGAATGGATAAGCGGCCAACTCAAGGCCTACAGCAATCAGTTCAGCAATACACGAGGTAGCTCCAGCTACGAAGGGAACAATGCTGGCTATGAGGACCCTACCTCATACGGCCCTGAAAGTTAAGGCAGATCAATATTTACATCATTTTTCTCTTTGATCTGTCTATTGTGATGGTCTACAGCGTGGAAGGCCACGGGTGGACTGCACTGCACGTCGCTTCGGTCTGTGTTGCTGAAGTTCTCATCCAAAATGGCAGGTCTGCGTTGGGAACTCCTTGAGCAGCTAGCGCACAATATCAATCTTAGGCTCGGCGATATTCCCAAAGCAGTTGAGCTCAGGAGCTTACCTCGAATCGAAGTTATCACTGGTGTTGCGCACGAGATCTGTGGTAGTAGTTGACTCCACATCTTCTCGCATGTCCGCACGATCTCCATCGTGTCTTGGTCGATGCATTTAGCGGCGAGGAATTCCCACGTCATGCCAATTCGTTGTCGTAGCGCTTCCTCCTCTTCAACAAGTGCCAGCAGATGTTGAAGTTCCTCGTCGTAGCGCTTCAACAACATCGCCATCAGCTGCCAAACCTTTAATCCGTTTAATCGACGGCCATACCTCAAGATGAATCGCGTCGGTAAGCAACACAGGAAGGTTGAGAGCCAGCTCCTTTTCAATGACTCTAGCAGGAGAGCTCCGTATCGCTTTTGGACTTGGGCTTGTGTTTTCGCTGACTGAGTTGATGCCATTTTCGTCGTGTAAAACTTGGCAGCAGTAGACTCCACAACATACTGCAATCGCTCGAGTTGACGTGTGCGCTTGCCTACGCATTGGAGGACCGAAAACGCATCGAGAATGTTCATGCTATGAGTGACAAGAATGCTCAAATGCTGCTTGACATGCCATCGCAAACAATATCGTAAAAATAGTCGCGACATATCGATTGTCGATTTCGGCCAACGAAATGCAGTTCGACACACAACCCAACAAGACAAGACAGCTCGTGATAAACTTCAGGGCTATTATAATATGCCTCTTGTGGGCACTACAACTACTTCCTGGTTGGGTGCTAAGCTTACTTGTTCTGGTCCTGCATGGCAGCGAGCTCTTCCTGGAGGCCCATCACGTACTTTGCCAGCTCGTCCTTGGACGCGCACGTCTTCAAAATCATGTTGCGCAGCGCGAGGCGAGCCGAATCCACGTTCGGGCTTTCCGTCGTGGCGAACAGCGAGTGTCTGGTCATGGGCGTCGGCATCATCGGGGCCGTGCCCAGCACCTTTGCAAAGTGGTCCACCCCGGCGGCGTCTGTCCAGCATCAAATTCATGCTGCATCCGCTTGTTAAGCGGCGACGTGGACGCCGTCGAGCTCGAGTACGACGACACCGCCACGTTGATGGGCGACACGGGGCGTCGCATGCATTGCAGGTCCGGTGTTGGCTGGCGTCCATCGTTCCCTGAGCGCCAGGCGAGGCCGGAGCCTGTTGCGGCTCCGAGTCCACCAGACTGGCACGCAGTCCGACGCGCTTGCTACCGCCTGCGCGGATGTGTACAAGCACGTACTCGCCCTTCTCTCCGGCCCCAGAGTCGTCCGCTAACATGACTGCATGCATGCGGAAGACCTTCTTCTTGGCTGCCACGTCGGTCGCGCGGCTGTAGCATGTCGCTGTAATGTAGCGCACGATGGGCTGCTTCTTTGGCAGCCCCGTGACGAAGCTCATTTTGCGCCATTCAAAGTCCTTGCTGGAGTCTTTCTTGCCTTTAGTAGGCGTCTTCTTGGTTTCTTGTTTTTCTTCCGCGGGAAGCCGAACGAGCCTTTGCCAAGCAAGCGAGAGCACTTGAGGAAGTACATGCAGCTCACTGGCTGGCTGTAGATGAATTCTGGGTGTAGTGGCACGCCACGAGGGTCAACGCCCAGGTCGTAGATTGGGATATTGAGCGCGCTCTCCGACTGCAAGAAGATGTCGTGGTACTGCTTGGCCGAGGGCCATGGCGTCTTGTCTTCCACCTCGACGTCCTCCTCTGGCTGCGGCTCTTGCTCCTGCTCCGACGACACGCGGGACAGAACGTCCAGCAGTGCGTCGGCGGCGACGCCTTCGCGGCGCTGCTTCTGCGCGGCCAGCAGCTCGGCCAGGCCGGGCAGCACCATCAGCCGCGGCGCCTTCTCTTGTAGGTGCGACGGGAAGGACTCGCGCGGCTCCGAGGAGCGCGGTCGCTTGCGGCGGATCAGCTGGAACTCCGGCGCCTGCGCGTCCTCCTGCTCCATGTCGGTGGCCGGTTCAACCCGCTCTTGCCTTTCACTTGGTAGCTCTCGAAATGAAGTGGCGCTGTGAAGAGCGGCGACTGGGATCCAACACGACAGTACAGCTGGGCTGCATACTGAAGGCCATATGCGGCGCCGTGTCGGATTCACCGTGTTCCCCTCGCAAAGGGAACCCCAAGAACTCTAGTCCGCGAGACCAGAGTCAAAATTGTAGACAAACCCGGCTAGGATCCTCGCATCTCTAGTCTGCGAGACCAGCTGCACGTCACTCGCATTGGTGTCCACTATGGATCGTGTCGTGTCAGCCCCGGCTGGCGCGCCATGCACTGCTCCCGCCTGTGTGTGCGTGACAGCCACTCGAAGCACCGAGCGGACATGCAGATCGTGCGCCAGATTCCTCTCGCTCTCGCCGCCGACAGGATTTCGACAGTTTGCTTTCGCTGTCGGCGCTTGCAGGATCGACCAACAGAGAGGTATCAGTGCCGCGACAAGTTACTATCTAAATAAGAGACCTGTGTATTTGTTCCATAACCTCTTACATCGTGTAGTGTCGTTCGTCGCGGATCCTATCTGATCGTGGAGGTTCAACATGCAGGTCACAACATTGCAGAGACCGCGACATGACTCGCATTCACCAGCTTGACTGGTGGCGAGCGGGTCAAGAGACTGCAGCAGTCTGCGCCGTCGTCGCGCTGGGCCAGTCATCCCTGCATGCAACGTGGCGTGAATGCGATCCCGTGATCCAGCGTGTTTCGCTGCCGCTGGGCGCGCGTGCATTCACCGTCGGGCCGCCAGCAGCCAGTCGCTCGGATAGCACCAGCATGAGGGTCACGTGCTCGGCGCTGCAATAACGAGGAGGTCGCACCAGCGCTGCGCCCCCATCCTGCCCTACAGCGCTGCCGCTGCGGTGGCAGCGCCGTACATGTATCAAGTGGATGGGAGGAAGCTCCGCGGTCGCCACCCCGCTCCCCGGCGCACTCATCGGCGATGGTATTGCGTGCCGTGCCGCCGAGCCGGCGTCGACATTGGGCGAGTCCCCATGCGACTCGGCGGTGGTGATTGCATTTTGCTAGGCGATGCGGTGAAGACGCTTATTGCCGCAGCGTATCGATGCTGTCTGTAGACGAACGCTTCTGTTGACGACAGTAGTACAGCGCCAACAGCATGGAGAGTACGGCAAATGAAGAGGCGATGCACAGCAGGACAAGTTCGTCGACAACCTCCGCGACCACGTGTCATGGACCATTGCACCGGACTAGAATCGTCGACCGAGCTAAAGTGCTGTAGCAACACCAAGTCAAGCTTGAGTGTCTGTCCGCCTTCGTCATGATTGCCCCCGGCAACAGGCAAAAGCTGTGGCCCGATCCTGCGCAAACACACGAAAAGCTGGAGCTCAACTTGACCCATCTCGGGAGCTTTGCTTCGTGTCGACGAACACGGCAATGAGCTTCTCGAGCCTTGCCAAGTCACGTCAGAGAATCAACCGCGGTCCTCGCAGCTTCTCAGCGTCTTTCGCAAGTTACGCTCGCCGCCATCTGCGCCCTCGACACCTTCGGCCCATGTCCGCAGCAGCAGTGGAGTGTGCTTCTGGCAGGAGTGGCAAACCTGCCAGATGGCCCTGCAGCAGCCACACGCATCTACCTAGACCTTATCTGTAGAGAACCGATAGCCAGTCCGCTCTGCATTAGCGGAGACCGACGGCTCATTCCGTCCTTGGAAAGGACCCGCTGGACGCTACCAGGACACCTCCACTGCAACCAACTCTTGGCGAGTACAAGGCTCCAATTCCCCAGCCAAAATGCCGACTCCCAGAGCCACCAGCGCATCAGCCGCCACAGACAATTCCTCGGACTCATCAGGAGTGGTCACCGCCGTCGTCGTTGCCATTGCGCTGCTGGTGCTGTTCAGTCTCGGGTGGTGGTGGATGCGGCGACGACGCCTGCAGAAGCGCTTGCACAGGTCACGGGACCGCCACAGCCAAGGCACCGAGTACGTCGACTGCGTGTTGACGCCCGACTTGGTCGAGATCATTGACGACGGCAGTCGACGGCCCTCCGGCGTGGCCCACGGATCGGGGAAATGGTTCTCAGCCCTGCCGCGGATTTCTAGCGTGCCGTCGATGGAGTTGTTCGACCAATTCATCTCAAACCATCGAGGTTCAACGAGCGCTGCAACCACGTCTGCTACCGGTGGGTCTCCTCGTCCAACATGACGTGGCTCGAAAACTGCGACTCCAGCGACGACATTGCGTGCAATACCTTGGCGTTGGAGCAGAGTCGACTGCCACCGCAGTGCGTCGTCGATGGCGAACTACTGCACGAAGGAGCATTCACGCTGGCATTCCGCGCTACGTTGAAGATCGAAGGCCAAGCCAACAGACAGGTCGTCGTGAGGCGACTGCTACCTGAACTCGCAGAGCAGCAAGTGTATCGCCAAGCATTCCTCGCCGACATCGCTCTCAGTGCATCGCTATTACATCCCCGAATCGTGGCGTTCATAGGCTTCTTCGACCCGACCCAACACGTCTACGACCTCGACTCGTCAATGTCGTCGTCACAAATAGCAGGACAAGTATCTCAACCATCAGCTGTGACCGAGTACATGCCCAATGGGAACCTGCGCGACCTACTCACGTTGAGACCCCGCAATAGTCACGACTTCGGCTGGTTTCACTCGTCTACGGTGCCGAAGAATAAAGCTCAACTGGCTTTGGACGTGGTGGACGCTTTGGTTTACCTTCTATCTGGATCAAAGGCAGCTCTGCATCCAGAAGAGCTGAAAGCTCAACGAGTTCTGCTTTCAGAGTATTGTGACGCGAAGCTCTGTGCTTTCGGAGTACGACGAGGGTTTGTCGATCGAGCTGCACACAACAAAACCAACTTCTCGGTGGCTTGGCTAGCACCGGAGCTTCTCCGTGGCGAACCAAGGAGCGAACAGGCTGACGTGTACGCGTTGGGGGTCTTGTTTACTGAGCTCGACACCTGCGAGCTTCCGTTCGCTTCGGGCGTGGACATGGATGACGGAATGGACGAACAGAGTCAACTGGCGTTGCTGGTGAGTTCGGGTTGTGTTCGACCAACATTGTCGATGGATTGCCCTGTTCAGATCCAAGAGCTCGTGATGCGGTGTCTGAGCTTCTCGCCACATCAACGGCCACCTGCCATCGAGGTGCAGCACACGTTGCGGAAACTCATCAACGGCAGCAGCGTCTGCAGTTCGTCCATGGCTTCGTTGCCGTCCAACTTATCATCTTTACGCAGCACACCAGGCCCCGCCGCTGCGATGCTCAACACACTAGTCACACCATGATACTATCGGTACTGTAGTAGTTAGAAACAAAAGGAAAGAAAGTGTATGAATATCATCTTGCCAGTACATTACCTCGAAGTCTGTTCGCTTAGCATCGAATAGGTTGGGCCGCAATGCCCCAGCACGAAATGTCATCGAAGCGAGCGTCGTCTAGGCGACACACCATCGGCTTATCCCCGACGGAAGCGTATCCGTCCTTCTCGCGCAATGGGAAGAGCACCACTCGATAGTTCCAGAGGTGGTGCACTCGATGCAGCGGCGCCGTGTTCATAATCAAATCCCACGCGTCGAACGTGAGCAGGAACCGCCCGCCAAACACCACGTAGCCCAGCCGCACGAGCTCGTAGCTGTTGAGCGCAAGCTTGGTGCGTCCACCCTTGGCATCGACTGCAGACTCATCGTAGATGTAGACGGGGAATGCCCCAAACCGCCAACGTTGCTGGCGCGAATGGCGAGAGCCCGTTCAACACCTTTCAGTCCGGTGTCCGGCTGCTTGACGGGAGGGATGTACTTGGCAAATAGCAGCGGCACGAGGTTGAGACCGATCAACACGAGCTTGAGCGTCATGAGCAGTACCAAATCGCCGTCCATCCGAGCGCCAACGTCCGAGATGAAAAAGTCGACGAGACGCAGCTCCTGCATCTCTGAAGAGCTGACGCGGGTGGTGACTCGGCCATCCACACCGGACAGCCAGCCGGAGCTGGCCAACGCAAACCGACAGCGATGCAGAATGCAGAGCAGCACGAATGTGGGCGTGAAGAACACGTCCGTGATGCGGCGCCGAGTGATCTTGGAGAAGATGTTGAGCAGGCTGTAGAACACAAGGCAGAACTCGGCCAGTCCGGGGTACACGGTGAACCAACTCTCAGACAGCGCAGACTGCTCACCCTCGAAATGACAGCCCGCTGTCCAGAACGACGCGAGGACTACTTTGAGGTGAGGAAGCAGCACGATCGGCAGCATATTGAAGCTGCGAGACCCAGCCACACAGCCCAACCCGCCCATGAACCACTCGCTGCGGCCTTCCAAGTAGCCCCAGTGGAGCGCCAACATCGCCACAGTCCAGCGCATCAGCAGCAGCCCCAGTGACACATTCGCAATGAGCGTCTCCCAGTCGTAGACGACCCGCACGACTCGGCGGTGAATACTCTTGTAGAAGAAGAAGCCAACGTGCTGCGGCGACGCGATCGTGATCGAGTTCATGTGCAACTCCTGCTCTTCCGTTGAGAACTTGTCTCCCCACGTTTGGACGATTGAGGCGTCCAAGCAAACGTTTGCATTCCCAACACAGTCCAATTCATGCCTAGTTAGCGTGTTGAATTCGCGGCGGGTCAGACCGTCGACGGACTTTGGGTCTGTGCTAATGACGTCCGAGAAATACGCAGTGTCCGATTCGTCGCCATCCCCCACGTGATACCAGCCATGTCGCCACTTGCCGTCGGGAGCATCAAGCCACTCCTTCGTCTTCGCTTCTCTCACTTTACGGTCCACAGCTATCATGGACGGAATGCCGTCCGTCAAGGTGGAGTCGATGTACTTGCCGGTCAATCGGAACATGCACGCAGATCCATCCCAGCCAGGCACAGCATACCGAGCGAACGGGGCGTTGTCCCAGTACGGCATCACCACCACCGGCAAGGAGTCTGCAAGCAAATACACCGTGTCACTGCTGTAACCGTCGGCCTTCTCGCCATCCACCACGACTCGAAGGGCATCCCGAGTCACGTTGTAGCCCAGAGAGTTATCGCAAGTGTCCAAGATCGTATCTAACGTCGTCGAAATGAGAGCGCAGGTGTCTGTGTACGTGGAGTAGGCGTCGTCGCTGAGTTTCGAGCCTTCGTGGCGAACCACTCGATACCCATTGATCTGAGGTTCATCCGAAGCAGGGACTGCAGTAACACCGCTCGTACCAAGGATATCGTTGAGCAGCACAGGCTTGTAGTAGCGACCATCAAGAACGCAAGCCAGCAACCGGTCGGTGTTGGGCTTGTCGTTGGTGCCAGTGATCTCGTCCATATTGCCGACCCTCGGCTCCGCTCCATACACCAGAACGCGTGTACTCGTGACTTTGTCCCAGAAGAACCCCAAGAACTGCGAGAGCACGAGGGCCCAGATGAAGAGGCAGGTGCCCCAATGATACATGGCGATCAAGTTTTGTCGTCGGGTTGGACGTGGCTTGGGGATTGAAGTTCCTATCGGCGGAAGTGACTTCGCTTCTGGAGCGTGAACGTCATCGTCTCCATTGGGGGTGGTGCCAGCAGGAGCTCGACTGGTTTCCACTTTGGGCGGCAGGTCACGTACGGGTGAAGAATTGACGCGATGCAGACCGGCGTGGTCATCGCTGCCGCCTGCAATAGTCATCCCAGCCACCGGTCGTCCTGATCGTTTATAACGACGATCCTATCCGTAGAGGACCCGAAACGTTTCGATCGCTAGTCGGCATACCAATGATGCACAAAAGAAGAACAAGCTTTCCCAGGATTGACAAGTTACTCCACGAGCGTCTCCGGGTGTGGGTATCCGCAGATCCGCCGGATATCCGCCACTCGTTGGGCTGACGCTCGCGCTTTCTCAGTCATCCCAGCACGTTTGGCAGCCCAGTGCATTTGCACGTGCAGCATCTCGGTGGTGTGATAATTGTCGGGAAGTCCGCACCGCGTCCAGATCTTGAGCAACTTCTCGGCTGACTGCAACACCCAACGGTAATCATTATGTGCACGCGCGAGCTGCAGCTCCGCCGTGTAGTAGGCGAACTGAGCCTCGTCGTTTCTCTCAAATACATGGTCGTTGTTGCCTTTCAGTCGTTCTAGACGCTGCTTGGCATCAATTGTTTTCTCATTCATGATGCGCATCAACTGCTCCGTGACTTGCACTTCTTCACTGTCTTCTTCATCTTCTTCTTCAGGATTCCGAGTAGTTTTGTCTGCTGACGCCTCAGTAATGCAACGTTGACACACGCAATCGAAGCCAAACCCACGAGCGAGCAACGATTGACGTCGCCTTCTCGACTGCAGCAATTCAATGTACGCGCTCTCAACTGCATGACCTTCCGGAATATCGACGATAGCGTGGAAGGCAAGCGTTCGCGTCTTTGGGTCGAAACTGGGAGCCACGTTGGGCAGACACGAATGGTTCACAGCCATCGCCGCCTCCGGAAACACCCCAGAGCCAACACAAGCCACGCCGTCCACGTAGAGCGGGTGCATTGCAGCGAACGCGCTCGACCGTACGACGCACATGCGCAGGGCCCAATACTCGTCCAGTCGTCTCGACAATCAGCTTTACCGTGTCATGGGTTTTATCGTCGTCACTGGGATGTCGACGGCGGTGGGTGGTCAACAACTCCATCACTCGAGAGCTCCCCACAAACTGCTCCATGCTCAGCACCGCCAGCACCAACCGGATCGTCTCCACATCCTCGTCCGCACTCAACTCCTTACGCTTCAATGCACTTAACGCGCTGCACTGGAAGTCATGCAGCGGCGCGTCCGCGGACAGACACTCTCGACTGCAGTATCTCGAGAACTCGCAGTCGCCACATTGCAGCGCCTTCTTCCTGAGCACTTGGAAGGACCAGTGACATCGACGAGGCGCCAACTTCTGGGCAACAACCACTGCAAATGCGGCGGCTTGGATCGCTCGTTCACTCGTGCGGATCCGTTTCCTGGCGACGGTGAATCGGCCGACAGCTTCACCTTGCGACTGCCACAAGTCGACCTGAGGGTTGTCGACTTCGAATTTCGAGTCCCGAGGGCCACGGCCCAGCGCCGTGTTAGCATTGGGGGATGGTCGACGCACTGGAGTTACTTGTCGTAGCGGAAGCCATTGCGAATGACGTTTTTCTTGGTGGTCAGAGGCATCACGTGACCATTTGGACGCGCATTTCCAAGCCACGTAACTTAGCTCCGCGAGGGAGTTTACACGCAAAACTTCGGCGCATACAAGACGAGAGGACGTGAAAGTAGAGGAGCAATGACTGTCGTCCGGCTTGCCTTGTGGGCTGCAGCACACAGGCAGAGAGACACCCGCCAGAAGAGCATATCCGTTGGCCGACATCACAATAACTCTGTGAATTGAGAATGCAAACTAAATTTAATTCACGTAAAAAAATGTATTTATTTAAATGTTTTGTGTTTTTACCTTTCAGAGTTTCTTGGCTGCCCGCAGTACACAGCAACACTGCCGCCGATGTCATCAACATGTCACCAACTATCTACAATGGCATCGTCACTCATACTGACTGTATTGTGCTTAACATCCACGCAATCAGGTGAATATTCTGGACAATGTCTGGGCACCTCCAGTTCAGGACACGCTGTATGCGTCGATGATAAGCTTGCCGGAACCGTATTACTCCACCAAAGTGTTTTGTTTTGTGTGGCGTTGATCTGCAGCAAGGTGTAAGTTGATGCCATTTCGTGTTGCAGCCCAGCCTGTTCGATGACGAGCGAGCAGTTGGACAAGGCTTTGGTACTGTCGTATACAGACGAACGTTTCTTCGCGAGAGGATGGAGGCTTGCAGAAATCAAGTTGAAGGCGTTGCTTCACAGCAGACACAACATTTGATGCTGCAAACGGAGACCGGTCGCGGCGAAGAACTGTGCGGGGCCGCGCCGTTCTTCTTCGTCGTTTTGCAATCCTGTGGCAGCTAACTCGCGCATCCGAGTTGCCGTTTTTCGTTGCTGCCCATCGACGGATACCGTAGACGGGCTCGACTAATCGACGTTGGGGCTTCCACGGACGACTGGCAGCGAGAGGCTCTTCGCTTGCGTTTCATGCTGGGACTGGCTCGGAGGAGATCTTTGCTTCAGATCTTCCGTCCGCCTCAGCGATGAACGCCATACAAGGCAGCAGTGCTGGTGGCAGCACCCCCACCGTTGGTCCAATATGGGGCTGCGTGGGCTCCGTTACCAGGCCGATGTACAGCTCCAATGTCAAAAGGCAGCAAGGCCGACGTTGACGCGGTGTTTTTGACCGCGATGTGATTGATGATGGTCAAGTTGCTGTTGTCTGTGACACCCAGTTTCCTTGGGGGCCCTTGTCTCCCACCGGGCGCTGTTAGGAGCATCGCTGAACAAGGTGAGACGCAGCACATTAAATGAACTGTCCACCCGCCAGCCAGCGCTGTTGCCGTCGTGCCGTCTTCAAGCTTTGGGGAAGACACCGGCACAGCCTGTGCCAACACGGCAAAAGACTGCTAGCAAGCAGCAGCTTGCCTCGTCTCGGCAGGATTTGACGCTTGCTGTGACTTCAAGCTCGTCATCAGACTCTGATTGGCGAGTCGCAGAGGTCCGCCGTGCGCAGAGCCGCAGCGGCCGTCCGTCACGCATCTTCCGACCAAGGGAAGCAGCAGCCAGCAACGCCACCATTGCCAGCGACCACGCCCAAACATGAACGCTGCCGTGGCCGCCGCTCAAGGTGTCTTCACACCTGGAAAACAGCCATTTTTACCTGAGTAAAAATGCGCGGTGCTGATTCGCTGGAATCGCGGAACGCTGGCTCTCTGATGACGTAGGACTGGAATTTTGTATGGGGCGAGAAGAGGTGGCCGTCCTCATTTAAGAAACAGCAACATCGCTCGAAATCTGGTCTCGTTCGTGCGGCCGGCTTACAACTCGTAGCACACCAAATAGCTACAGTACTGTATCTCAGCAATGGCAATTAAACTGTGTTGACCATGGGGCAGCAGAGCACGGTTGACAAGTTCTGACCGCTTTGTGTATCTATCGTCCTGGTAAGTCTGTTGTTTCAGACGTCAAAAGACAACGACAGCCCACGTGGCAGCTCTGCAGCTTTTTCATGACAGCGATGAACCGGTCATGACTGACGCTGCGACAAAACGTTAGACCAGGTCGAGTGCCCTTACAACCCGCACGATGCCTGCACACGCGGCGCAATTACAGCTGCAGGAAAGTCGGCAGAAATCCGAGCTGATCTGGCTGAAAAAAAGCCCCTCACCCAGCTCGGGTGCAAATCCTCAACTAGCACTACCCGCGATGGAGATGCTCTGCACTCTTCCCTGTCGCCCGAACCGCGTCAAAGAGCTCGCTGTTCAAAGCCACAGACCGAGAGTCACTCCTCTAGCTCGGACCGGAACGCTTGCAGAGCTCCGTCTAGCTTGCAGCAGCAGCCAGCACCAACAAGCAGGCAGCACACACACACACAGCGACAACCATCACGCACTTGACGCACCACGAGGACGCGGCCGAGCGCTCGGAGCCTATCGCCGTCCCGCACCGCAAAGCGCGCGCCGCGAGCATCGGAGGCTTCGTCGGCAGCTTCGGCAACCTACAGCTAGCGGGCAGCGCCAAGAAGAGCAAGATGCCCAACATGCACAGTCCGCAGGTCGTGCAGACCGCGTCGGGCCGCCGAGGCAGCCTGGGCCTGACCAGCGGTGCCAGCGCCGAGGACTCGTGCGTGTTCGTCGACAACCTCATTCGCGCGGTGCAGCACCGAATTCGCAAAGAGCTGGGCTTCCGGGAAGTCAATGTCGCTACCGGCGAGGAGGCCGACCTGCTCGACACGGACTCGGGCCGCTCGCGCACGCTGCTGGCCGGCTCCATCCTGCACGACAGCAACGAGTCCCCCACAGAGACCCAGCCCTGGGAGGCCACGGCGGCCAGCAAGCGCGCGCTCTTATACCCGAAGGGCGACGGCACCCGCAAGGCCAGCGATGCGTCATCACACTGCAGCGAGTGCGCCAAGGGCACGGTTTACGTATCCGACAAGTACGAGAGCAAGCAGAGGCTACTGGTGATTGTGCCCTACCGCGAGGCCGGCATCTGGAGCCGCAGTATCTGCATGAACCAGTTCGACAGCGACAGCGACTCGGGCTCCATGATGTCGTACCTGAAGAAGGCTCTGTCCGAGAACTATGGTGTCGTCATCATGAACCCGGCCGCGCAGAGCTGCCACCCACGAGCGCATGTTGAAAATGCCTGGGACCAGTTGATTGCCCCTCTGACCAGCGAGGTCTTCATCGTCGCCTTCTCTCGCGGTGCGCAGATGGTGCAGCACTTGCTCAACTACGACGGCCAGGGCGTGATGCAGGACCGTGTCAAGGCGCTCGCGCTAGTCGAGCCGTCGCACTACGTCAGCGACAGCGACGCGTACTTTGCGCGGCGGATGCTGGCCAGAAGAGCCTTGGCCTGGATCCTCGACTCGGAGATTGACGTGGGCGAGAAGATCCCGCAAGGCCACAAGCGCCACGGGTGTGTGTGCGTGTCGGCCGGCGCAGTGCCGTCCAATGTCCTTGGCAGCAGCGGAGCTTACGCACTTGAAATGGTCAAGAGCTCGGTGTTTGGGTCATTCGCTGCGCGATGCGGGGAGGCCGCGGGGATTACGGTGAACGCCAGCAAGATGAACGCGTGCGGCATTTGTCACCGTAAACTGTCCATGCTGAACCGACGCATCCCATGCTCGTGGTGCGAGGTCAAGTACTGCAGTCGCTGCTGCGAGGACAAGTTTGTGCCGGCGTTTGGCAGCTGGCGAGTGTGTTCGTTGTGCCAGTCG